>CM076583.1:856691122-857291122 GCA_034641835.2 Pinus albicaulis | reverse complement strand
CAGTACAATCCAATTGCTACACACTAATCAGGTCCGATCTTGCAAATCCATGCACGGATCTATGCCACCTGCTAGCCTGCCTCTACTGAGCAATCCCTGTTGAAGAATGGCTCTGAATGAACTCGAATCCACCCTATATTGACTACACAATCCTCATTGGCATCTCCAATGAATGTGTGGTGCAAACAATGCAACACTATAGTCACAACTGATAGTCACACTTTCTCTTTCACCTACCTCTCCACTGGTCTCCACTGAAACTGTCCATGCATTGTAGTTAACTGATGTATTCTTTAGTTGATTAATGAGTTATTATTTAGTGAATTAATTAATAATTAATTCACACCACTCTCACTAGTGTATCAATCAGTTAGACTAGATACAACTAGCTCAACTGTGTCTAACTGAGTTAAACTAAATACAACTCCACCAACTACTTCTCCAACTCCACCAAACTCTGTCACATGAGTTCTAATTGAAGTCCTCCATGCATTAGCTCCAGTAAACCCTCAGGAATAGCATAATTCCTTCTGTCAGCTGTTGTGCCACATCTGTGCACTTAACTGAAGTGCTCCAAGAGAATAAGATAATGTTTAGAGTCCAAATATTATTAAGAGCTAATAATATTCGACATATCTATTTTTAGACTGGAAGTCTAAAAATAGACTCCGCCCAATATGTATAAAATAGAATCTCATCTATTTTTCACATTTGACCAACCATCTAAAAATATCCTCCTGCTACATATAGAATATGCTCACCATGTCTAAAAATAGACATACACCTAAAAATAGCCCGTGTGGGCCCCACCTAGTTTAGGTGATTATTTTCCAACTAGGATCAAGGATGATGTTTCAGGATGCCTCCTTCACTGTTTCTTGTTGCAATCTTCAACATTGGGAAAATCCTTTGCCTAAAAGTTAATCAAACCATATTGAAAGTCTTCAGTCGGTTTCTGGGTATTAGCTTTGGGTCAATTGTCACCAAGCCATCTGCATTGTCGTTATGTGTTCAAGAGGACAGTTCAAATAAACCATTCATCTGCAAAATATCTGTCATCCATTTTGACCATCCCTGAGTCAGTCCTTGCCAATATATTTCTTCAAAACTTGATCTATGATTTCGTGTTGTGGGCTTGCCTACGACGGATCACTTTTTATCGACGACAACTGATTATCTAGAAATCGTCAGTACCTTGAAATCTGCATGCCTCAATGGTAGGTTTCTCGCCTTCAACGACAAGTTGCATCATTGACCTTCAATCGAATGATTCCGTGACATGTTCGAATTCAGCTCATTCATTCACATTTCATGGATTGTACTAAGTACTTTGAGAGCCATTGACATTACTGGTGGTTACTCTCACACTTGTTAACAGTTTACATCATTGACTAGTAATCAAGTGGTTTCTACCATGTTCAACTTCGACACATTCATTCACATGGATAGAATCGTACTAGTTCGAGAAGCATAAATCAAGACCCTGGATCTAGTTTCTACCATCCAGGCTGCGAGGAATTTTGTTATCATTTATACAGTGGACTATTCATAAACAAATGGCTGCGTCCATACTGTGTCTACACATGTCTGTACTGTTGATGTATTCAAAATCACTCCGGTATCAGAACAATTTAGATCAGTTTTCTAGTTAGTTTTGATTTGAGTATGGGAATGCCTACCTCAGCGATGATATGTTTTCATATATATATTTTGCATTGAATATTTTTACAGGTTCCGACTGGGGTGTCCACAGGATGATTCTTGAAATGATAAAGTACTGCACTCTTCATATATGACAGACTTCAGCTTCATCTATTCCAGACTTTTCAATTTAGGGGGCAATCTGTTGCACTAAAAATTGTCATCTTGACATTCTGCTATTTGTATGAGCTCATTATCAGTCATACTTCCTCCTTTGCAAGTCTAAAACATCAGTTCTTCATGTCAAGCCTTGAAAATAAGAGAAAAGTTCTTAAAAATCTCCTTAACTCTGGTATCGCACTTTCTCTGTATCTTGCCTGCGGTCCCGCACCTAATGTTCCTGCGTACCTAAACGCACTTTATCTGTGTTATGGGTGCGGACCCCTGTAAAATATTAAAAAGGCGCAAGTAAACTCAAAAAATCTCACTTTCAGTAAATTCTAGAAGCCTCTAGAAAGAATCTTGCAGTGGCAGAACTGCTCTTTTGAGGTTCATGTATCCCTTACCTTATGGAGCTAACCCTTTGATGTGAGGAGCTTATCCCTTTGAAGGAGGATTCTATCCCTTCATAGTTGGAACTGAAACCTCTTTTGCACTATAAAAAGAGGCATTGGGTAGCCTCAAGGGGAGTTCAAGCTTTAGAATTATTTGAGGTTAAGTGCTATTGGGATTCAGACTCATTTAACTGAGATTTTTGTGAGGAGAGATCACATACCTCTATCTGTCTCGGTTGGAAGAGTGCAAGGCTTGTCAGAGTAGAGGAGATTCCTGCTTCGGACCCCGGGAAGGCCTGTTCAACATCAAGGCTAAGGTTGTAAGGTTTTCCTTCTTTCAAAGTTAATACAAATGAATTCATTTTTCTCAATAAGCTGTTAATTAATTGTTTATTTCATGGATTCCTTGATCACCATGATAAGCATGATTTATGATGTTTACTATACAGGTGCTATTTAATGTTTGCTTGTTTGTGACTGCAGGTTTACGAAGATAACTCCTTCAAGTGCATGAGGGACAACAACTTCGAACAAGCATTGGATCTACGGTAAGTCCTTAACACCTTTATAGTATTCTTTTGTAAATCACACATGTTTAGAGAAAGATAGGTTTATTTGGCTGTTTGTTGCTAGATTACCTTTTGGTACTAGGGAGATCGATCTTGTCTGCAAGATTGATTAATCCGCCCAACAACAACAACGTGCTTCAAATGTATGTAATCGTGATTGACTTTGTACATATAAAAAAATAACTTTAAATATTAATTTTCAAGTATTTTCTTGCAGAAAATAAAACAAGATGGAACTCATTCAACACATAAAAGAAGATGACAAGGAAGAAAACGGTTGATTTCAAAGTTTGTGAGTAATTGTTAATATTTCCTTATAACAATTCAAGTTTTAATTTTTGTATATTTTAAGTTGTTTTACAACAAACATCCTTGAGTATTTTCAAATAGGTGCTAACATACCAAGAAGAGCCATCAGAAGAATTGATTGAAATCGGGTTAAATAAGGGTTGTGAGTATATGTTGGCATATCAAAAATTAAATGTGGAATTTGTAAGTATCTTTTTCATTTTGCTTCTCTGAGTTTATAATTAATAGAAAAAAAAATTACTTTATACTAAATATATGATTTATAATGGGGTTTAAAACATGCAAGAAATAAAGTATGGAACTACACTAGCAGAAGATTTGTTGCAATAAGGCATGAGACCTGGTTTTGAAACCACACACATAGTTTATGAGTAACTTCTTGCTGTGGTATATTGTTATTCGATTTACATTGATGTATATTATTTATTTCAATTTTCATTATTCTCACCAATCTAGATACAATCATTACACTTTATTTTTATGTTTGCAGATGGAACTTCAAGATCAAGAAGACAAAAAAAATTGATGCAATCAACAAAACATTCCTCCAAATAACCCATCATGGAAGTATCTCGAGCACTGACAGTAGTTCCAACGAAGAATGATGATCTATTTGGATATCAATGCAACCTATTGTATTTTTTGAAATAATTGTTTGTGAAATCAGACATTTTGTTTAATGTAATGGGTATAATGTCTCAATTGAAAGACAAGGGCTACCAATAAAATCCCATTATGTATGGAAAATAGCCCCTTATTGATATATAGTAAAACACATTTTAATATATTCTATTTTCTTATTCAATGTCGCTATGAAATGTTACACCACTGATTAAATATATGGATGATTAAACATTATAATGAAGAGATGTGAAAGCTAATAATATAACAAATTAATAAAAAAATCATATACAAATGCACTAATCAAATTTTAATTTATATGAATATTGCTATAAGATATATGTTGATTTTTCAATGAGTAACATATTTAAAAAATTACAATAATTGTATTGTCCTAGGTCGATGTTTCCAAAAAAGGGAAAATATATAACGAACGTCCACAATCAGTGAATCAGAACGAAAGTTTTCAATATGAAATCTTTGCCAAAATCAGGATTATATAAGGTTGAAGCATCAACAATGGCTTTCTTGATTCATAAAAATTATCTTTCTCCCTTTTATCCAATTTATATGTTTCATCCTTTTTTATCATCTCCTGTAATGGTTTTACAATCTGTGCATAGTCAGAGATGAACTTACATAGGAAATTGACCTCTCCCAAGAAATATTACATCACTTTCTTATTTACAAGGAAACGGATTTGAGACATATATTTGACCCTCTCTGGGTCAACTTTGATCCCACTCTTAGCAATGATGTGTCCTAAGAGAGTAAATTCTGAGACACCAAAGATGTTATTTTTAGGATTTAATGAAATCCCATACTTGTGACATCGCTCGAAAATTTTCTTAAGATGAAAAATATGAACTGATCTTTTCTTTGAAAATACATTTGCATCATCCAAGTAGACGACTACGCTCTGTCTAATTAGTCTAAAAAATGCGATGTACGTGGTCCTTTGAAAAGTAGTGCCATTGTTAATAAGTCCAAATAGAATGCACTTAAATGATAAATTTTCCCACTTTGTCTTGAACGTGGTTTTCAAATGATCTGGTTCTACTACTAGCACCTGATTATATCAAGAAAAACCATCTAGGAGTGAGAACATTTCCAACCCAGATACCATCTGGAGTATTTGCTCCATCGATGGCATGGGTTAATTGTATTTATTTGAATCTTGATTGAGGTTGCGAAAGTTGAAACATAAGTGTATCTTGTTGAAATTCTTCCTTACACGAACTAGGTTGGAAAACCATGTAGAATGTCAGACTTTAAAAATGATCTGAGCCTCCAAAAAAATTATCAATTCCTTTTGAATCAGGGGCTCAAGCATCAAATGAACTTTTCTTAGTTTATGTTGGAAAGGATTTGGCCCTTCCTTGATAAGAATAACATGTTGAATGATGTGTGTATCATAAGTCTTCAAGTCATCGTATGTACACACAAAAACATCTTTGTATTGTTTGAAAATTTGAATAAAATCATGTCGCTCTTAAGGAGAACAACACGTACCAAGATTGACATACTTGAGATCCTCTTTGGTTCCCAAATTGATTTGTTCATGTGAAAATGCTGAGCTCTCGGTCTTTGTATTTACTGGCCCTCTAAATCGGTTCTACATGCCATAATTTTTCTCAAGATATACCACACCCTTAGGCACAGGATTCCCTTTTGATGCTTGAATTACTTCCTGCAAATCCTTCTTGTGCTCATCTTCTTCAATAGTTGTGTCTTTAAACACATCAATATTGGCCATGAATTGCAATATCTGATGGTCATCATTGAATACACAAAAATTAGTTATGTTATTAGGCACAAATGGCTTATAAATAATTTATATAGAAAAAATATCTTTCAATGGTGACATTCGAGCAACTATATTGGATAATAAATTTGTGGCAGCATTACAAATCCTAGGAACAAATATAGTATTAAATGCTTTAAGAGATGAAATAAGTCACCATAGCTCTTGTTGGTAGTTTTTCAAAGTAGATGAAACACAATGAATGGTATTTCATACATGTCACGTAACGATCTTGGAATCACCAGTTACCTTAAGCACCTCTACCTTGAGGTCTATGGCTTTCTCTAATCCAAAAAAAATTGCTTCATATTAAGTGGTGTTGTTCATGCAATCGAACTCCAAGTGACATGAAAAAATGTGCCTTTTATTATGTGGGTAGATAAGAATACAACCAACTTCGGAACCATCTTGTGTATTAGAACCATCAAAGTATGAGGTCTTCATATGAAAATTTTATAGGCTTATTCTGACACTATTAGTATGTACATCTATATCACAAAGTTCATTTTCACCAATCGGACATGGAAGGAGCTCCAATTGTGTATTAGATGGGACAGATGATGGTTGCACTTGATAACACCTATGATCGACTTCCAAGAAACAATTTCTAAAAATAATGTCTACAAATCCAACTGGTTCATTATGTCCCTCAAGTGTTGTCACATTTTACTTCATGTAAGACCCACTTTCCACTCGAATCTGATTGTTTCTGCCCTTATAAGGAATCCATAAATGTGTCCAGTCTGTTTATAAATATCCTTGTAAATTACTGGACCAATCTATGCTCAGAAGAAAACCATAGGCTTCCACAATTTCCACAATTAAAATGTTAATGCATAAGTGAACTCTTTGGTCGAATGACAAATAGATAATAACATTATGAATCTCACTAATTTCCTGGACCTATGATCTGTCCATTTGTATGATTCGTGCATCGATATTTTCCCATTTAGCATTAATTTTATTAGCAATAGATAATGACATTACATTTGAAAATGCACCTGAATCCACATGACAATTGTGAACAATATAATTAAATACTTCAAATGTTAAAAGAAACGGAGGGTAGAGAGTATTTGGATTCAAGTGAACGTCATTGACTACAAATTTGAGAACGTCACAAGGCTTATCGGACAAAACTTGAGAAGAAAAAACTTAATTAGTTATCAGGGCTTGTGATAAAAGTTCTTGGATTAATAGTTGACGTTTTTCCACTATCTTCACGAGCTCATATATTGAGATATTGGCATGATCTCTTTTCACCAATTTTATAATCAATACCTTCAAGCTTCACAGGTTGTGTTGAAGTATTAGGTGGTGTATCTTTATTAGAAGCCTACGAAGTGAAAAACTTGTTCTTGTTATTCATGAAGTTTTCTTAGAAGGAGGAGCACTTCGATACTTGTTCTACAAATTCTAATATGGATTAGAAGGTGGTAGAATCCTTCTCAACAATTTCTTTTTAAGCTCTTGCTCAGAAAAAGGTCCTTTGATCCTCATATTATATCGTTTTTTCTTATCGAGGAGGAACTTCACTCACTGGTGGTTCTTCAAAATTTGTTTATTCACATTATATATGACATGAAAAGCATTAAATGAATGTCCAACACCTGTACTTTCCTCAGTTGTGGCAGGTTCATTTTCTTCTTCACTCTACTCAGGTTGATAATCTGTTAATAGAGTATCTATAAAGTTAACCATCATAGCATTCATGCTATAATTCCATTAGGGACATGTATTCTCTGAATGCTTCTATTGATGTAAAGTGCAATAGTTATCCATACCCCAAATTTCAACATTAAACATTGAATTAGAGCTCTGAGTGGACGTAGTTGGTTGGTTATTGTTATTATTTTTCAAGAGAAGCAACCTAAAAGACTTACTATTGGTATATGCCTCACTTGACCTTCTCTTTAATTAATATACATGATTAATGAGTGATTTTAAAGACTTTTCCAAGCTTTCCATATCAAATTAATCCTTCTCTTTAACATTAGTAGAAGAGGCTTGATTTTTCTTGCCAGTGTCTTTGTAGTCTTTAGAATATTCAAGGTCTTCAATGACTCCAATAGAACGTAAGTATTTCTCAACATTTATTTCTTCTGCAAAATTCAAGGCCAAAGTTTCCTTTGCAGTTCGATTAATGAACACAAAAATATTTGTAGGCAAGGAAATTGTATAATAATCGGTTGTAATTGAATCATGTGGTTGAACATGTGTGGGGAAGTTATTCAATAAACATGTAAACCTTTGATTGAAATCCTTTACTCTCTCCCTGTCCCCCATCTTGAGATTTTAGAGTTCTTTTAACAACATGGCGAGAGTCTTATCATTAAAGATTTTATCCAAGAACAAATTCTTGAACTCCCTCCAACCATGGATTGAATTAGGTGGAAGTCTGTGATACCAAATTAATTCTCTTCCCTCTAGAGTGTATGGAAAGAGTCTACAAGAAATGTCATCAATTTGTACCTCAAGCATTCAAAAATACATGTAGAATTCATCAATATGGTCCTCAAATTTAGTCTTCTTATCAGGATCAAAATTTTAAAGAAACTTTTCTAGGTGTTTGGGCATAAGATGAAGATTTCCCGGAAGAGCAAGCATCCCTTGGGCCATCCAATCCAATTGTTCATCATCCATGTTTTATTCTTCCTTTTTTGAATCTAAATATTCTTCTCCCTCGCCATTTAAATCTTCATTATAATCCAAATTTTGTCCTTGTCCCAACCATTCTTCATAAAAAAATTGAACATAATCCCCTTCATCGTCTAAATCTTCCTCAATAGGTGAAATTTCCCCCTTTTTTATTTATTCTTTCAGAAGAATCAACTAGCTCTTCAAGGGTTTAAATAACCAAATTTTACACCAAAGAAACTAATACACTGATGCAAGTTGTCTCTTTATTTATAGGCTTATGAGGTAGAATAACAACAATAGGACCTAAACCAAGAGCTCTCGCGAACTGACGAATAATAGATCAAATCGTCCAGAGTTTTTCATAAGTAACTTCAAAAGCTTGTTATGGATTTTGATGAGAGGATTCTCCTATCTCAGGATCACGAATTGGATTGGAAATCAGAATGTTACTGCCTTGCAGAGATGGTTGATTATTTGGATGAGGTGAAATGTCATTCATATAAAGGTTACCCTCCTTTTAGCACCAGAATGTTGATGGTGCTGGAATCACTAATATATTGGGGATCTCCTCGATATGAAGTCCTAATTATACCTCACACCATTTGGTATAGGATTCCCATTCAGAAGTATGACCCGACTACCATTTACTTAAATATTTGCCTAGGTTGTGACTGTTAGCACAAAAGCGCAATGCACATGTACTTTTGAATGAGCAAGAAGGTATGCCTTGTGAAAAGTTCAATTTTAGTTTGTATCAAAGTTATCTCACTGGAAGAGAACAAAAGGGAGCCTTTAGAAGATAAGTATAAGTACTAATATAATAAAGGCACATACACATTATAAGAAAGAATCATTAGTCATCAAGTGAAATAGTTCACATAGATGCAACGATCATGAAAACAAATACAAGAAATGTTCAATAAGATGAGCACCAAAGCCACCTAAATAGTTCAATTTCTTTAGCACATGTGAATATCAAAACATTCATGATATACACATGAAAATGTGTTGGCTCAAAAGACATTCAAATATTAGGCAAAAGTTCCAAGACACATTAATACAACAAACACAACTAGCTCCAATAGTAGAGCATTAAGCTACTTCTTTCTCTCCAAAAGAACTATATTCTAGTATAATGCTTGAATGGATAATCCAAGGTTAAAATTCCTCTCTTTGATTAATGAGGCCTTTTTATAACAAAAGGGATGATCTTTCATATTCCACGACTCTTGAGTTTCCTCATGACTCTTAGACTTTTATTACAACCTTTGGACTTCTATTTGACTTTTGAACTTCTAGGTGACCTTTGGACTTCTATGTGACTTTTGAACTTCTAGGTGACCTTTGGAATTATTCACATGGATATTATTTCATATATGACTCCTGGATTTCCACATATTAAAATATAAAATATTCTCGAAAATTACATCATAATTTCCACATCATCGTGTGATGACAACATGACAAGTCAACAATGTTCATGACTTGGACTCATGGTGACTTTTACATAAATTAATTTGGTAAGTCATGAAATTTTGATTATGTATTAAATAGTCATAGTAGATTTTGCATTGTTGTTACCATCAACTCTCCAAAGGGCCTTGAGAGATCTTGAAGTCTTCACGAGTCACTTTGGTCATCGTGATTCATTGTTCTTTCAATTGTCACAACATGGTGCCTTTGTCTTCAATATGCTTCCTTGGACAACAATTCTTATTTGATCTCCTAGTAGATATTTTCCATGATTCATTAAACACATGCAAATGTAATCACTCTTGGAAAGAAAACAATGGCCCAAAAATATCCTATTACGTCATGCTTCATGCAATTGTTTAATCTTTGGATCAAGAGTGCGCCAGGGGAGAGAGAGAGAAGCTTTCTGGGTGAAGGGCACATTTGCAAGAGACGGGGAGGGTTTGTATTCTTCATTGTTGATGCGTTGTGCACTCAAATGGAGTGGGAGGCTTGATGGAGAGCACAGGGCACAACAACAAGAGACAAGGTGCATGAATATTCCTTAAGATTGTGTTGTGTGCTAGGAAGGGAAACCAGGGACACAAGGAGGGTGAAGGAACAAGGCACAAGGGTGGCCTGACGCCCACTGAGAGTGAACATTGCACTCAAATGGAAGTAGAGGCTAAGGTTGGGCACATGGCACGTAAACAAGAAACAAGGGGAGGGCCTTGATGACTGAGAGTACATTGTGAAATATACGGAGGCTTTCTTGGCATAGGGTGCATTGTGCTTTCGTAGCCTAGAGGGTAGGATTGCAAAGCCATAAAATTATCCAAGTATGGGAGCATGATACTTGGAAAACACACCGAGTTAGGAGAAAACTTGAGTGCGACACATATAAACTCATCAATATAACTTATACAGGACCCAAAACCAAGAAGTATGCATAAAAATTCCATTTCACAAACACTCATCAAGTATTATAGACCAAGTATATACAATGGCGACCAAAAGTTTCGTTTTGTGACCATAAACTGTACTATGACCCTAAAGTGCATTATTGTTATTTTATATGATGCAAAAAAACTTAAAAAGGAAAATGGACACTTAGCTTATTTGTAGAAACATGAGACACCACTTGAGAACCAAAGGTGACACTTCACATGGCAAAGGGTAGGCTACAAAATTTGAATATAGAAAACTTTTGGAGGGTGTTGTAGCAGTGACAACATAACCCTAAAATTTATGTCAACTTGCCCAAAATTCATATGAATTTATATAGTTCAAGTTTCAAATACCAAATGTCACTACCCACCATAATTTAAGCAATTATTTGCAACAAAAATAGGTAGGATTCACTTGTTATTAAACATACTTACTAAGAGTTATTTCCCACTATTTTTTATACATTTCTAAGCACAAAAATAGGCAGAAGTAAAAATGTAAATTTGTAAACTTACCATCCCACCAAAATCTATGCAAATCCTTACACATGAATAGGAAAGATAATTATGTAAATTAATTTCTCCACTTCAGATATCAATTTATTCCCCAAATATTTTGTAAACTCATAGTAATATACTTTCATGCTGAAATATAATAAACTCAAAGATAACTTTAGATGTTTTCATGAATAAATGTGTGTGTGTGTATTTCAATTTATTAGATGCACTACATTCCAAAGAGAAAAATAACATCAATCACATGAACATAGGCAACATTTTTTTGAAATTCCAAGCTAACAAATGATATGGGAAGGAGAATTTTCAACCCAACTATAGGCCCATCTATGCACCAACTTTCTATAGCTAGCCACCCCTTAATCAAGCCATATGTGTGACATTATCACATATATGATAATGTTAGGGATCTCCATTCCCAATTGATTCTATGCCTCTACCATCTCCATATATCCCTTATCTTGGTTGGAAAAGGAAAGGTGGAAATCCATTTATTGCTCTACTATCCCTTAGTTATTTCCCACCTCTTGCTTATGATGCTCCACTAGCACACATCAAATTGTGGCATGTTCTACCTAGCTAGATTTCAAAGCTCCGTTGCAAGTGTTTTACAGGCAAAATTCATTTTTTATGGAGCCCCAAACACAACAACAACATTCTAATCTATGATTGAAACTTTTCTAGGCATATTTGGGCACCTAAAATGCAATTTAATCACCTAAATTTCTTCAACAACCATTCCACTTGAGATTGGTAGCAATCTAATCATGAATTTCATTGCTCAGGAACCCATGTGTCCTTGCACATTGTGGATATCTCCCTCTATGTGTGTGGTTGGATTATTGTGTTCATGAATGCCTTAGACCCTTTTTTCCTTCATGGGTCTCAAACCCATTCCATATTCTTCCATAATCGATGTAGTTTGTTTATATACATTCCCACATTTACCTCAATCTCCTAGGTAATCCACGGGTCTACTTCAAAATCTAAATAATTTACTTAGCCCATCACTTCCATTAAATTATAAAGAATTATGGAATTTTACACCCCAAATTTCATATTTATGAGGGTAAATGTTCCATCTACCTAGTCATTCATAATAAATTAGTTCTCGGGAAAGAGGGAAAAGGATTAGATTCAAATTCAAATTTCATGGTGAAGCTCTAGTAGTACAAATCCTTGCAACACACTCAATATTTTCCCACTCGTGGTATCATAGCTCATATGTTCACATACAATTATGTCAACATATTTATTAATCAAGCATTTGTATTACATATGCATTATTCTTGGTTTCATCTAATTCATATTTGTCGCAATAATGGCTCATACATGTTGGCATAGATAATAAAATACCATTAACATTATTAATTACAATTTAACCTAGGAATCAAAATATGGATATTATAATTATAATCTCATATGCACATACACATGCCACACATAAGTGAGAAGGGAAGGTTGAGCAAGAAAGAGAAATCATCCTATAACCAATTGAATATTATGCTAGTAGGATGTCACTACCTTTGTGCTTGTACAGTCCATCATATAAATAGATATGAGCTTTAGTAAAAGTAGCCAATTAACAATAGGAATTCACATAAATAAAATATAAACATGCACAATTCGGATAACACAAGAATAACAATTATAATCCTAAAATTCAAATTCATGTGCACTTACATTAAAGGATGATATTGTAAGTAATAAGACTATATTGAACTTTACCTCATTAATTTAGCCCTCAAAGATCCTAAACTTCACCTTGCACTTGTGCTACATGTAAACATATATGTTCTTATTATGCAAAGCCAATGAACAAGTTCTATATATAACATTATAAACATATTATGCTTCTCCACTACCACTTTAGAGATCAAATATTTTTAGCCACTTATTTACAAAATTAGTGAGAAAATATTTCTTGGTTTTGATCTCTACTAAAAATATTCTCACAAACTCAAATTGATAGGGATGAACCTTGTTACACATGAGAATCCCTTCTTCAGAAAGACGCGATCCCTCTAGCCCAATGAGTGGGTCTAGTAACAACTGTGACAAATAATACAAGTTTTCCTAGTTTAACATTGAAATAAAGTGAGAGAGGGAAATGGCCTACCTCGCTCCTTATGCAATCGTTTCCTCGATCTCAATGTTGATCCTTTCACTTTCAGGCTCGCTCCTCGCTATACGTTATGCATCTGAATACCTGCAAGAAAGATCATATGACAACAAACAAAAAAGACATAGGATATATATATTTCAAAGTAAACCACATGACAAATTAAGGAGTATCATGCTAAACCAATTAATATTAACAAGTTCATGGGAAGAAAAGCATACTTTGTATTATTAAATAAACAAAGGGAAGCTTACAACCAGTGCCTTGATTGTGGAGGCCTCCTTCGGAATCGAAATCCAAGTCCAAGCCAAGCTCTTCAATCTCTTCTCCTTGCTTGTCAAATCGACAACATATAGGAAATATTAGACAGAAGAATGGAAACCAGCAATGACCAACCAAGACTCACTAGCATGACACTCTTTTATAGAAAATTTGGAGAGGTTATGGATCCACTAATGAGGGGGAAAGGCCTTATCTCAAAGGGGAAAATATTTGGAGATAATATCAAGGGTAAAAAATGGGAGTATTTAACCATATCCTCAACCAACTAGTACCAAACCTCCTTTCTCGAGAGTTCTAGAGGAGAAATATTCTACTCTATTTTTGGACAACCATCCTGAAGAGGACCAACACCGCTTTACTGCTAAATTCTTGCGCTGGAAGCGTTGTTCACAAGTTAGGGACAAGGTGACAAGTGCAAGGCTACTTAGGGGAGAATCGCCTTGGGCTTGAAAATTAAGGTTTTTACAAACTTTTGTAGATAGGATTCAAGGCATTTCTCTTTTAGGTCTTCAGGGATACTTTAAGCATGTTATCCAAGATGAATAAGTTTACACGGATTTTGTCGCTTTGTGACGTTTGTGAAATGAGTGACACAAAATATGGCACTTAGGATAAGGACTGAGGAATGCGACAAAATTATGTGTAATAGATGTCCCCTAAAGCATGAAATCAGAACCAGAAGTGATGGTTGAATCACTTTATCAACCATGGCAAGGACTTTGGAAAACCTTCAAGATACCTGCCAATCAAACACAAAACAATATATGACAACTCTGATATAAACATGCTTAATAACATATTTCTAAATATGCATCAAATAACAAATGAATCCACGGTATGGACACAACCATCCATTTGAGAGGGATCATGGAAATGGATCCACGGTATGGTCGCAACCATTTGTATAGAAATTATCTTGTATACAATCATGAATACTCAATAACTCCACGCAGCCTGGATAATAACAGATGTGATGTAGGGTCTTCGCCTCTATCTTGATCTACCCACTCTACGAATCTAACCATGTGAATAGATGTGTTGATGTCGAACATGGTAGAAACCACATGATTACCATATAATAAGTTAAACTGTTAACATGTGCGAGAGAAACCATCAATAATGACGATGGACCTCAAGGTACGACAACATAATCTACAAGTGCGAATGAATGAGCTGAGGTCAAACACTTGCATAATCATTTGATTCAGGGCCAATGACATGAACCTATCGTCGAACGCGAAGAAATTTCCATTGAGGCATGCAAGCTCCAAGGTACTGAAGAGGAGTTTCTAGACAACCTTCCCAGATAATGAGCTTGAAAAATCACAAGCTTGAAACATGAGGAAAACTATGCTTGAGAGTGGTTTCATTTTTACACAAGCTTGAAACGAAGAAAAAATGTGCTTGGAATAAGTTTTCATGCCCCCAGCATGGTGACTTAATTCAAGGTACATGCCCCCCAAGCTTCATCACATTCACCTAAGTAGACTATTTGTTACTAACAGGCGGATCGAATGAAGGTTAATTTACGAGATCAAGTGAAAGAATCGACTGAGATTCTAGGAGATCTAATCAAAGATTCAAATTGAAAGGGGATTTGTTTCATTTTTTAATGAGATTGACACAGTAAAAGAACTATTCTCATAAGGACCTATTTCAATTTTTAATGAGGTTGACATAGTAAAAAAACTATCCTCATAAGAACCCGTTTCATTTTTAACGAGGTTGACAAAATAAAAGAACTATCCTCATGACACCTTATTTCATTTTTTAACAAGCTTGACACAAGAAAAGGAACTTTACACAAGCATCTTGTTTAATTTTTTAAGGAGCTTGACACAAGACAAAGAATTATGCTCTAGACACCTTCTTTCATTTTTTAAGGAGCTTGAAAAAATAAAAGGAACTTTACTCCAAAGACCTTTCTCATGGCCCATGAGAATTCATGGCTTCCAAGAGGTTCTCATCAAATGGGATAAAAACACTCTAGAAGGGATACATATCTAAGGATCTAATGGAAATATCAGGTTCCAATGCCCCCAACACATGATGTACTATATCACTGACTATATCATCAGTAGACATAGGCATGGAACATGTTGCCACATAACTAACTTATGGTGATGAAGACACCACTTGAATAAAAGAACCATTAAGGGAAGGAAATTTATTGGGAGTCAAATTAGGACCAATGAAAAAAATATGATCAATGGTCACGATTTTTCCTTCATGTGAGAAACACACCACACGAATGAGAGAAGAGACAAGAGCTCCCATGACATAAATATATTCATGGACAAGGAGTAAATTATAATCCAACGAGCTTTGGACAACCATCACGTCTGTATAGATAGTCTTTCCTCCCAAAGTAATAGGAAACTTAGGAATGATCCCTAACGATTGACTAGTTCCTATGTTAAAAGCCAACATATTCTAGGTAATAGGCATAAGTTGCGGAGAATCAAAATATTTCCAAGCAGTTGAGGACATAATACTAACATATGCGCCTTCATCTATTATTTTTCCAGGCACGACCACATTATAAGCCTGTACTGTGATCTCAAAAGGCATGTAAGAAGGAATAAGATATCATGCCAGTCTACTCTAATCAAACGAAGCGACTATACTACTTGGAGGGGGCATCGTTGGAACGGGAGAACTTCCCCCTTGTGTTATGGGAATGTGAGGATCACCCTGTTGTATCGTGGGAACATAAGGATTTCCCTCCAACTCATAGGAATATGGAGAAACAAAAATAACCTCAGTGGTATGAGGCTCACCCTCCATGGGAAAGGTACGATCAACTAAAGGTGGAATTGAGTCAACAGTTTTCTCAACCAATGGTTTGTCAGAAACAAACTCATGGGATTCACTTTCAGAGAGAGTGGGGTTGACCAGAGATGAATTATGATCAATCACTTGATCAATTAGCAGAGGATCAGAGGAAAGAATTTGGTATCCAATAAGAAGGCAGGGCTCAAAAACTGTAAGGTGAAGCTTCATCCATATAAGGACAAAGGTGAATGGGATGATTCCCTTCACATAACTTACAGGGAAATTTTACCTTAACAAGTTTCCCATATACTTTTCTATCACTAGTTGAGGGTTTATGACCATCATGTTCTCTAGAGGCTAACGACAAAGGTTGACTTGAGCCTGTGGACCATACTTCTAATATCCTGGGAATTTCAGGACAATCTCTAAGAAGGTGGTCACCCTTACATAAATTTCAAAGGAATTTGAATTTGTGGGACTGATTGGAATGTTTTTCAACATCAGTTGCATTGGTATCAATGGTCTCTTGGTTGCCCCATTGCTTATTTTTCGTCTTCTTCTTCGTCCTCTTCTTCTTCTTCTTAGCTTCCTGGTTACTAGAATCCAGACTTTCACTAGGCGAAGAGGAAGAACATGGTGAAGAAATAGGTGAAGAAGGTGAGGGGTCAACTTTAGGATCAACATGAGGTTGACATTGTTCAGGTGGAGGCGAACTTGGTTGAGAAGCATATTGGAAATTTGGAACCATGGGGATTTAAAATAACCAAACTAGCAAACCAATGGTTAATCCTGGGAGGGACAACATTTCCATATAGGGAGCGCAAACATTTCCAAAACAAGGAAAAGGACCACGATTCCCATCTGAGGGGATTCCTTGATGGGTAAACTCAGTAACTATTTCCATTAGTCTCAACCTAAGATCTGCTAAGGAGTTGTGCACAGGTAAGATCTTATTTCGTGGGAAGTAAATTTTAGAAATTAAACAACAAAATAAATCAAAAAGGGGTTAGCTAGGCACAAAGGATTACCAGGTATCCGTGAACTGCAGAATGCCTCCTGGCAAACCAGGAAGTACGGGTAGGAAATCTCTCTGAATGTTGTGTTCGATGTATCACGTCTACGAGGCAGCCGACCCGGTTGCGCATGGCAGGTTTTCCACCTAGTGGGGTCTCCAAAAATATACTTGACAATATGTGGGAGTCCAGTCCATAGTGGAATTGTATAATGTGTAACCGCTTGATGAGAGCGTCCCCATATACTTACCATATGTGGAGCATAGTCCTATATAGTTCTATACATGGGATGGGATATCACCCATGGGCCGCAACACAGGCTATTAGCGACAGTTGCGACACTTAACGATGGCAGAACACGTCTCTAGCCTAGACCTATAGATATTTGTGTTAATTCGAAATGCTCCTTAGGTTAACTGAGGTTACTTTTAATGTTAATATGAAATTAAGTTTCAATTTTGGTCTCAAAGCGATGTCACCTAAATTCCTAAAATGCAGTTAAATGAGAAAATGATTCCTTTGATTTTAATGAAAGCTAAACTAATAAGGGAAGAGATCGCAAAGGGTAATGCATCAAACAAAAAATCCCCCCAACTAGCTTTCACTTTCACTTTTCAAAATGAAAATTCTAAAAATTAAAACGATTTCAATTTCACTATCCCAAATGAAACTCATTCAAAAGTAAAATGATTTCTACTTTCACTAAGATGCACTTATTTTTGTTTTGTTTTGTTTTGTTTTTCTCTTTCCCTCTGAATGATGAAATGCACATGATGCAACTACTGAACTTTAAAAATTTTCACTTATTGAAAAAAATGTAATCTATTTCCAATAAGAAATTAAAAAAACTAACCTTTTAATGTAAGTGATCTCATGCATTTAACGAAAAGTAATTCTTGAAACGAAAACATAACAGATGCAAAACCCAATTTATTTAAATAATAACAAAGGTTACTACTGTCCTATTGTAGAGAATCAATATTTCTTGGATGATACAAGTAGCAACAAAGATTTTAATTGACTTGAAACAACAAGACTCAATCAAAAACCAAATTTTACCACTTAAATCATAAGACTAATTTGCGCTTCTTCAAGAGGCTAAAAACACTCAAAGAAAGAAATAATGAAATCAAAGCAAAGAAAACATTTCAAGGATCAAGACACACTAAGGATTTTCTAGAAGAGACTAAAAAAATCTCTATTTTCTAAGACCGGTGCAGACCTCTAATAAACACCAGGGGTCTGCAGTGCAACTATTCCAGCAAAAACCAACGCTGGAAGCACGATTGTATCTATTAAAAAGTGCGTTGAGAAAGAAAAAGAGGGACAAAACAAGCAATTCTTCAGGAAAAACTTTAGACTTGATACCTTAAAGCACTTACAAGATAAAATACAAACTGAAAAATAATCCACACAAGCAGTCATTCAAAGGTTGGCCAAACTAAGCATGGGACAAAAAACAAGAAGAAAATGAAAAGGGTGTAGGCTCCCTAGTGGAGTCGCCAATTTGTTACACATGCAAATCCCTTCTTCGGAAAGAAGTGATCCCTCTAGCCCAATGAGTGGGTCTAGTAACAATCATGACAAAGAATACAAGCTTTCCTATTTTAATATCAAAATAAAGTAAGTGAGGGATATGACCTACCTCGCTCCTTATGCAATCATTTCCTTTATGGTGATGCTAATCCTTTTGCTTTCAGGCTGGGTCCTCGCTATACCTTCTACGTTCGAATACCTGCAATAAAGATCATACGAAAACAGACGAAAGAGACATAGGATATATATATTTCAAAGTAAACCACATGACAAATCAAGGAGTATCATGCTAAACCAATTAATATTAACAATTTCACAGGAATCAAAGCATACTTTGTATTATTAAATAAACAAAGGGAAGCTTACAATCAATGCCTTGATGTTGGAGGCCTCCTTCGGAATGGAAATCGAAGTCCAAGACAAACTCTTCAATCTATTCTCCTTCCTTTTCAAATCGAAAACATATAGGTGCAATCAGGCAGAAGAATGGAAACCAACAGTGACCAACCAAGACTCATTAGCATGGCCCTCTTTTATATCAAAGCTGGAGAGGTTATGGATCCACTAATGAGGGGGAAATGATTTATCTTAAAGGGGAAAACCTTTGGAGATAAGATCAAGGGTAAAAAAAGGGAGTATTCAACCATATCCTCAACCAAAAAGTACCGAACCTTTGTTTTCGAGAGTTGTAGAGGACGAAGCTTCTACTCCATTTTTAGAGAACCTGCCTGAAGAGGGCCAACGTGACTTTACTGTTGAATTCTCATGCTGGCATCGTTGTTCATAGGTTAGGTATAGGGTGACAAGCATGAGGCTACTTAGGGGAGAACCACGTTGGGCTTGCAAATTAAGGTTTTTTCAAACTTTTATAGAAAGGATTCAAGGCATTTCTCTTTCAGGTCTTCGGGGATACTTTAAGCATGTTATCCAAGATGAATGAGTTTACATAGCTTCTCTCGCTTTGTGATGTTTGTGACATGAGTGACAAAAAATACGAAAATTAGGATAAGGATTGAGGAATGTGACAAAATACTGTGTAACAAACCTTTAATCAAGACATATCTTCACTTGTAAAGTGAAACCATAAATTTTCAACCAAATTTAACTAAACAAACTTCAACTACTTTTTTAAGTGGCGTCTCCAATATTCTCTTTATGATGCTTTCCATAAAGGAAAAATAGAATTATTATCACTTCTATTATTCTTAAGAACCTTAGAGGCATAGTTCAAGCACATAGTTGCATAAATGCCACTAAATACCATGATATTGTATATTTTCCTCATTACACTTTACTTCAACTAGCACAACTTTGCAAAAAGCAATCTCTAAAGTCGACAACAATGACCATTTCTAGCTCCTTTTTAATTAGGTTGATCCAACTACCAATGGATTATTTAGGTTCTTCATCTTGCCTTTGTGTATAATTATGAAATAGTTGAAATCTTGATAGTGGGCAACTAGTAACATACTAAACTTTTATTACAAATACATTTCTTACAATTTTTATCTTTTCATGTAATAAGCAAAGAATAAGTTATATTCTCTGATAATTTTAATCAATTTTAGATAACATTTTTAAAACTTTTATGATTTTATTTGACATTCACATAAATTCTTTAGGAAGGTATTTATGAAAAAAATTCTTCATTCTCCCTATTTTCTTTTAGTGGAACTGAGTGAGAGGAGGTTTTATGGAGAAACAATACTGTGCACCATACTCTATGATAACACATGCCAATCACTTATATAAGTGCAACACATAATGATTTAAAAAACAGTCTCTCACAATCAAATTTTGTAAAACATGATATTTAGAAAAAAGGTGACCCATTATTTACCAGAGATAAAAATACATTGTTAATTATAAGTACATAAAATATAACTAGTGTTTATTGGCACTGAGTGCATAAGATTAGGTTTAAATATACACATTAGAGTCTGCACCATGTTAGGGTTAACAATTTTGGGAAATAAATATTATTGAGGTTCTATATACATATAACTGCAACATTACATTGTGATATTAGTTGTATTGCAATAAGGTTAAATGAAAAAATACCAAATTGTGTTCAATTTTTGTAAAACATTTTATCTAAAAACTTATTATTTGGTGCCCCCTAAACATATAGATACATTAGAGAATCTTTATACAAGGTGCACATCAAAAGGTTAAGTAAAATATCCTATTTTGAAAATTAGTTCGTGATGCTTATGAATCATATAAATTCCCTGTTGCACACCCTATGTGGCGCAATGCTTTAGGATTAAATACTTTAAAATTTTGTTTCAAGAGATATGGAGATATGACCAAACTAGTATATCGATATACAATGCACACCATAGTAGAGAAAAATAAAAATATATATTATATAAAACCATTTTTTTCATTTGCAACTATTCATTAGTGCTTTCAACACCTTTAAGCATTGGCGCTACTTGTCTCTTATGGATGCCTTGTTGTTCCATGTATCTAAATTGCTGGAATTTGCTAAAAAAATTCATCCATAATGGTCTAGTTCATTTTTTAATTCGTTAAAACCCCTAAAATTGAAGTTATTTATATGTAAGCCATGCCTTTGTAGTGGGGATGAAACTAGATAAATACTTCACTGTATCATAATTTACATTCGCATTGTTACAATTTTCCAATATATCTTTTAAAGTCATAATTTTTTTTTTCAAAAAAAATGTCATAGTACACCCCTCTTATTTGCATGCACTATATGGTGATGCATTTATAGTCCACACCATTGAAAAAACTTCATGGCATTTCATGGTGATGCATTTAGAGTCCACAACATTTAAAAAAATTCATGGCATTTCATGTGTACCAAACATTTGAATATGATTAGTTTGTTGATGTATTATGATATCTTAGTGCAGTACAAAAAGTAATGAAGCATGGTGTATAAGGTGCAACATCCTCTCACATGCATCACATTATGAATGTAGTGTTGACATTACAAGTAGCACATTGTCATGTAAAATTCACTTACACCTATGACATACAGTGCATTGACATGGACTAGTAGCATAATTTTCTGATCATGAACGGATGTGCACAATCCGCGTCCACAACCTATTGGTAATCCACATTTGTATTCACAGGCCTGGAAAGCAATTTTCCCTGCTCCCAAAACCATGCTTTATTTGATTGTATTCCTCATCGGCTCCTTGGTTTCATTGCCATCTAAATTTACTATAGTGCAATCGCAAAAAATGTCCAATGTATCTAAAATCTATAAATACTATAGTGCAATCCAAATTGAGGCATGGAATCCAGGGTTTGGTTTATATGGTGTGATTCGTATATCATTTGATCAACATTTTGGTATTAGTTATCTATGGTCAAAATTTTGTTTCTTTCCTCTATTCTGGTACAGGTATGATTGAGGTTAATTGTGGATGAGTTCTGGTGTGATGAAGGTGGATCCAAGTGTATATTTGCTCTGGAATTGAAGGGTGTGTTTCTTCTCAGTTCATGTGGTGATTATTCACCATAATTTAGAATTAAAATTGGTTCTGCTACAATCTCACCCTCGGTTCAAATGCAGGAGCGTGGTTGATCTGGTGTTGGAGAGCCTGATTATTATGTCTTGTATTCGATCTGAGGTGAGGTTGTGAGCAACTCTATAGAGTCTGCAATCAAGGTGAGTTTATGAGTGATTGTGTGCAATCGTACTGTTAATATCCTGATGTGATGAAGGTATACCCGAATTGGTAAGTTAATGTTCTGACATATTAGTGAGGTGTGATTTGATGTGAATAGAAGAGTGATGGAGATTCTGACCTAGTGCGTTATGGTGATGATCTGGGCATGCGATGAAGAGATGTGAGAAATTTTATATGTATTTCTGTTCAAAGAAATTAAGGGAATTACTTGTGATTCTATGTACAGTATGTGTGTGTAAACCATTGTATGGCCTGAGCGATTGGGTGCAATTTGTCATTGTCACTGTCTGATCTGTGTGTGTAAACCATTGTATGGCCTGAGCGTGATTGATTACCAAATTTTTCATTCTGAAACCTGTGCGAGTTACTAAAGGTAATTTGGTTTCTAAGTGAGCGCTTAAGGTTGGTATTGGATACAATGTCGGAATTTGGATAATGCCTGAAACAATTTTGTTGATCTAATACAAAGTGCAAGAAGCTCCAGGTTGTTCATTACGAGGTCATATATATATATATATATATTATAGAACTTGGATGAGATTCACTGGTTCTAACTAACCCTTTCATCAAATACCTTTTATGTTTTCCATTGAAGCTAAATTTTGTTAGTTAATTTTCCAAAGAAGGTTAGAAGGTATAGTAAAGTAGGGACATTTTGAGTATTCATTTATGTTACAACTCCATAATATTGTTAATTATTATGAGACAGGGTATGACAGTGGTATTGTATGTTTGTTATTACTAGCTGAAAGATAGTGTTTGTATTCAGAGATTGAAGAACAAAGTATGGTGTTGAGTGGTGTGTTTAGTTGTGTGAAGGATGTTGGGTTGTGTTTATATTTTTTTGAAGTGTGTCTAAGCTCTTAAAGTGTTGAAAATTGTTGTGGCCATATTTGCTAAAGGTTTATGTTTTAAGGGTGAGACAAAGTTTGATCTTGATGAAATTGTTTGTTGAAAACTTGAGCTATTGGTTGACATTAGGAGTTTGAATTGCTTACTTATCTCTCTAATGGCCAGTGTTGCTATGATGTGTGAAGTTTTTGGAATTGTTGTTGTAGAGAGCATGTGCCCTTGGAAGTTATGAAATTTAGGGCTTGTTTGGAATTCAAAATTGATCGTTGATGTCCATAATGCCTTTTGCTTGTAAAGTTTCTGGATGATGAAGTTGCTAGTTGTGTTGACTGGTACAAACTTAAAATCAGAGTTTTCTTGTTGCAAGGATATTGTTGCCACACAATCTAGAAGGGGTCCTAGGAGGATTACTTAAGGGACAACTACTATACCAAATGACAACAATGGAAACCCATTGTCACCTTAGTAAGTGTACCCTACTCTTTATGGACTTTCACCGATGGGAGGAATTCTGAAATGAGGGAAATCACCAACAATCATAGGATTGATGACAAGGTATGATGTGATTTCCAAGGTCCATTCAAAGTAGAGGCTCAAAATAATGGCACGATGCTTCAAGAGAAGCTAAGGGTTCTCCAAGAAAGACCAATGAGGATACCTAGGCGTAGGTTTAATTATATTCAATAATGACAAGGATGCTTAAGGTCAAGGCTCGAAATATGATTAGGACCTCTCTAGGGGCTTTGTAAGATAATCCTTATTCAAATAGGGCTTTTGTTCCACTAAAGGGACCTCGAAAGAAGCCCAAACAATACCTAGGGTTTTTGAGTAATCGTGGGAGGAAGTCCTCCAATGTGATCACTAGCTCAAGCTTGGGATAGGAAAGGATAAAGAATGATTTATTTCTCAAAATTTTAAGTGCCAGTGACTCTTTATAAGACCATAAACCTGTGACAATGAAGATAAGCTTCCAAAGTCAAAGTCAGGGCTTGAGTTTTCTTCAAACCGACCATGTGAATTCAACCAAACCTAGAGGATCACTAGAGGAGACACCAGCATATTTCTTTGTCTAGACAAATTAAAAAAGTAGTCCCTATAATAAATTTCACAGGCAGCCCTAGCTACACCATCTAGGATGGGAAGTCAAAAATTTTAGAGAAGAAAAAGAGAAGGGAAAGGGGGGTGATTGCCGAATTTTCTCGGATTAATGCCTTACGCTTGGGTTATGGTGTCTATGTGATTCGAAATTAAGTTAAAAATGTCTTCAAGGAGGCTAAATTGTGATTCCCTAGCTATCACTCTTTAACATTTACCCACCCAAGATCAATGGACTTTTATAGAAGAAAAACAAGTTTTAATCCACTAGGAACATTCATCTACTTACTCTCCAATGAGTAACATGCATAAATTTTCAATTTAACAATATTTTCAATGGAATTCAATAATTGGGGCAATAGAAGAACTAGTTGGTTGCGAGATTTCCACACTTTAGACATTATTACATGAAACATTTTCAACAAAAGTACTTACAAAATAGCGATAGATATATCCAATCCAAGATCAAGATAGCGGCTCCAGGAAAGAACAAGATTTCACCTCCCAAAAATATCAAAATGCATCAAAAGAGCTCTAATAGACATCCAAAGAGAAGTGTGAAATTCTCAAGAGAGATATATAAAATGAGGCTTAATTTTATATGAGCCTCTAAGAGTTTGAATTTTCCTAATATGACCCTAATAATATTTTAATTTGCAAAATGACATCACTTTGGAGACAAGCCCGCCAAATAGCTCATAAAGTGTAAGATAAGACATCCAAAATAAAGTTGAAATGATGTAGCAATGGTGTAGGAGGGTCGTTGGAAGGCCTAATCGAGTCCTTTGGGAGGGTTGTTAGTCCAAGTGCATCATCTCGCATATAATTTGGGGCAATGAACAAGTTGTCGAAGGTGTTGATATTTCCCATGGCATGAAATAATGCTTTGTCCCTTGCTGGAAACCTATGGCTCTCAACGCTTCCCCTACAAGTGTTGATATGATCCTATGATGGGATTGGATCCCATATAGGGAGGCTAAGCCCAAACTAAAACCACCTTCCAATATTGTATAAGATCCAATGCGTCTCCTCACCTTCAGATACAATAATTCATTAGTGCAATTGAGTGAATAAGCTTGTTAATCAAGGGTAGAAATCGACACTTCATATTGGGTTTCCCTTCCATTTTTGGGGTTTTGAGCGTGTAATGGTGTTATATCCCTTAGTAGGAGTAGCTAATAAACCACCCTATTAGGTTACCCCGACCCCTAAAGGGAAGGACATGTCCAAGGTACATCCTTCAAATGGTAGGTGTCATGTGGAGAATGATGAGGTTTATTTGGGACATAGGGGTGATCCAGGTGGATATTGGTGGCCACCCACCTATTCCATTTGGACCCGCACCATCAATTCTTGCAGCTTTTCACATTCAACACAACTTACTAATTTTAGCAGGTTTTCGGGTCCTGCACTCTCGGAGCCATTTTGGGGCCTTAATGATCCAGGTGGATATTGGTGGCAACCCACCTATTCCATTTGAACCCCCACCATCAGTTCTTTTAGTTTTTAAGTTGCAACACAACTTACTATATTTAGCAGTTTTTTTGGGTCTTGAACTTCCAGAGCCGTTTTGAGGCCCTAAACGAAGTTTTTTGGGAAAACCGACAGTAACATCGAAAGTTGTACTCCTTGGATAGATCTTTCTAACAAGGTATGATATGTGTCAAACGAAGATCGTAAGCCAAAGTTACGTCCCCGGGAAGTTGAAACACCAATTTACCCAAACGGGGCGCATAGTTTTGGCGCTTCATCTCCTAGGGTTAGGTTTTTGGACGTATAGAGTTCTCCATTGTTTCTCAATAATAAATCTAGGCCCTCGAGCCTCATTGTAACACAATTCAAAGGCCTGTAGCCACCACATCTCTTCTCAGAGATAAGCTACCAGTGCCCTAGCTAGTTTATTTCCATTATGTCTGTAAGCAAATTTCAGTTCTTTGATATTAATGAAATGAAGAGTTATTTCCACTACATCTTTGTGTTTATGTCTATTTTTGTGTTTTATTGCGTTCCTGTATAAATCCAGATTAGTGGTATCAGAGGGGGTCTTCTCTTTCTTTGTTTTTTCTTTGCATTTCCCCAATGCGGTCAGGGTATAAGGAGTTAGGGCTCGATCTGGTTGAACCCTTGCAAGATCAGCCTCGCAAACCCCGACGACCTCCCATGGCGGAAGAAAAGAAAGATGAGGGAGCAGGAGATCCTATCAAAATATTGCTCGAGGAGGCCCTAGAGAAACAAAGGAACGTGATGATGGATAACTTTTCTCAGATCCTTCAACAACTGCCCACCTACGGCGCATCTGCATCCAACAGCGACTCTGGAGGCGCCACTCCCTTCAAGGTACAGGTAAACTTTGACATTCTTGTATTTGAAGGCCATATAGATGCAAATGTCGTAGATAGATAGTTAAATTTATTGGAAGGGTATTTCTCGGTCCATGATTTCTCCGACCGAGAAAATATTACTTTTTCACTCCTTAAAGCCGCTCCCCATGTCAAAGACTGGTGGGAAACCTACTGTGAGCAAGAGGACGAAGGGGAACCCTCTCTGTTCTCGGCCACACCCACTTGTAATTCATTCTGAGACAACAACAAGGAACAATATTACCCCGTGGGGAGCTATGATGACAAATACATTCAATGGACCACGTTGCGGCAGCAAAGGGATCAAGATGTACATGAATTGATGAATTTGTTCCATACCTTGTGCACAAAGTTGGGTATTAAAGATTCAGAGAGACATTTGGTGCTCAAGTGCCACGACTGTCTGCACAAACACATTCAGGAGGAAATGGAGTTCCTCGGCATTACATCGCTTGGCACGACATATCACTATGTCGCCAACATCGAGTAGAAATTTAAGCAGAAGAAGCGAGACTTTGGATGTGCGAATTCGAAGCCAAGGAAAGGTGCCGCCGAAACGCAAAATAAGGGGAAAGTCCAAAGCAGGGTGACTCAAAAAAAAACCACAAATCCAAGGAAGGACATAGGGAAGTGGTGTGAATTTCATAACAGCCCCACTCATAGCACAAACGAGTGTCGAGCTAAACAATCGTTGGTGGCCGAACTAAAGGCACCCAAATCAAATGCATTTTCGGACCCTGAGTTAGAACCAGACAAAGGCACTGACAAAGGGAAGCAAATCATTGATGTGGATCCCAGTGCCATTGTTGCCACCACCAAGATCCAGATGGAGGATCCTGAGGAACCAGAGGAGGGGGAGCGCCTCTTCCATTCGCAGATGTGGGTGAAGGGTTCTCCACTGCAATTCCTTGTCAATAGCAAAAGCCAAAAGAACCTCATTTCAGCATAGGTCGTGAAGCGGCTCAGCCTACAGACCATAGCACACCCGCAGCCGTATACCATCGGGTGGCTTCACCCACGGAGAGATATCTGCATCCGCCAATAATGTCGCCTTCCGTACAACATCAAGCCATTCACGGATGAGGTATTGTGTGATGTTGCTCCTCTTGATGTAGCAGATGTGTTATTGGGACAACCATACTTGTGGAGGCGACATGTTGTGTATGAGTCTAGGCCTCGTGTTGTTATTATTACTTTGGGAAATAACTTGTACAGGATACCAGAGGTAGTACTGCCTCCTATCATCTCTTTGACTACTACAAAACAACGCAGTAAGATTGTTTCCCAATCCAAGAAATTTATTTTCCTTACAACTCGCTCACAGGGAAAGAATAATATTGTGGCCACAACCTCGAAATAGGGCTCCCCTACACGACTGCAGCAAATGGACAAAGTTATGGATGAATACGAGGAAATTTTCTCCTCACTCACAGAGGTTCCTCTACACTATCAGGACAAGCACTCCATTGATCTGACCCCCGACGCACCGCCACCTGATGTTGACATACCTCCTACAACTACACATACAGAATCCACACATGTACTGTCTGAGGCTGATAAAGAAACCAAAATTACTAAACGCATCCAGCATGTCCGCCCGCAGGTCCATGACATCTTCGACAAATCTAATACCCAGTTCAACAGAATTTGTCTCATCTCATGGAGGATCTCAACGCAATGAGGACCATTGCTTCCTAAGGAGGGAGGAACGATCCAGGTGGATATCAGTGGCCACCCACCTATTCCATTTAGACCCGTACCATCAATTCTTGCAACTTTTCACATTCAAAACAACTTACTATTTTTAACAGGTTTTCAAGTCCTGCACTCCCGAAGCCATTTTGGGGCCTTAATGATCCAAGTGGATATTGGTGGCCACCCACCTATTCCATTTGAACCACCACCATCAGTTCTTTCAATCTTTAAGTTGCAACACAACTTACTATTTTTAACAGTTTTTTGGGTCCTGAACTTTCGGAGCCGTTTTGAGGCCCTAAACGTTGTTTTTTGGGAAAACCGGGAGCAACATGGGTCATATTGAAAGTTGTACTCCTCAGATAGATATTTCTAACGAGGTATGATATGCGTCAAACGGAGATACGTATGTCGAAGTTACATCCCCGGGAAGTTGAAACACCAATTTACCCAAATGGGGCCCATAATTTTGACGCTTCATCTCCTAGGGTTAGGTTTTTGGACGTTTAGAGTTCTCCATTGTTTCTCAATAATAAATAGGGCCTCGAGCCTCATTGTAACACAGTTCAGAGACCTGTAGCCGCCACATCTCTTCTCAGAGATAAGCTACTAGCACCCTAGGTAGTTTATTTCCATTATTTCTGTAAGCAAATTTCAGTTCTTTGATATTAATGAAATGAAGTGTTATTTCCGCTACATCTTTGTGTTTATGTCTATTTTTGTGTTTTATTGTGTTCCTGCATAAATCCGGATCAAGGGGTCTCAAGGAAAAATTCCATGGGCTCAAGGATGGTAATGATGAGGGAGGTCCACATATTTGGGTGTATGAATGTAGTAGGGAGCAATCATGGTACATGAGATACCTCTACCATTGTTTTTCCACCCTTCTTCATTTTCCTTTTTCCTTTTATTGATTTTTCTTTTATTATATTTCTCATGGCTCTGGGGAATGAGAGCACTATTTTCATGATATAACGTGGATTTCCCCCTTAAGGTTAGGAAATTCATCACCCACTAGGGGTTGGGACATACACGGGTTCTTTAATGATGAGTGTAGAGCTCATGTTTGGCTTTTTCCCACGTGCTAAATTTTATTGTCCCGACCATATTTTGTATTTTGTGGTATTATTTCCTCTTGTATGATTATATATATATATATTTTTAAGTTGCATCAACCTCTAGGGCATCATTCTAGGCCCGCCCAGACATGTGGACAAGAGCAGGGGGAGTGTCAGAGCCTTGTGGACCCAAAGAAGGAAAATGATGAAATAGGTGGCATGTAATGTGTGGCGGGGAGTGAAAAATGTGGAACACGAAAATGGGACCGCGCAACCAAAATCGAGGATCCCAAGTAGTGACCATCCTAAAGTTGTAGGCCAATTGGGGAGATCCCACGAGACTAAGGTTGAAGATTAACCCCCCAATTAAGGTAAGGGAACAATACTACAATAAAAACCCTTCCTCCTTCCAAGTCATCTAGTAATCCATACCCAAGTGTGCCTAATAAAAACAAGCATAAGCACCTAATTGCATAATGAAAAATCATACCTTTAGGATTGGATGAACCACCTTCAAACATATGATCTTGAAAGATGGGCAAGTGGAATTATGACTGGCTGAGGGAACAAATACATTTGACACAACATCGGCTACACTGGTGGCTATCATGGTCTGTTGGTTGTTGGTTGAAGACAAATCTAAGAGAAAAAATATCCTACGGGAGTCAGATCTTCCTACTTGACGATGTCAGTGAACATATGTAAAGAAATATTAAAGACAAGAAGAAGAAGAATGATTGTTTTCTCTCTTTATGGGTTTCCACCTTAAAAATCATTTTGTTCATATGTCTGACGTGACTATGCATTCCTTAATGATGTTTAAATGGTGAATTTTGAATGTAAATGAAAGTATAATTTTGTAATAATTCATGAATTTCTGATTCACCTCACCCCCCTCAGTATTTCCAACATGATGATGTGCATGTCTCATAATATTGTAAGTGCATATGTGAATAATGAAGAGTACTCTCTACAATGTTACAATCTCTATTTGGTGAACCAAATATCATATCAATGTGCCAAATATTGTTCGTGTGCTGACATGGACTTGTATCATTGTGTGTAATGGCATGAATATTAGTTATCTAATTAAAGGTATGTTAAGCATTCATTGATCATTTAATTTATTAATGCAAGGTCTACTTGATTTACGAGGCTCTCAATGTTGTATACACAAGCATCAGAGTTCCTACCGATTCTATATGCATAAAACTTGATTCAAAAGGAAATCTACCAGTGACAAGAAACCTAAGTCCAATCAAAGCCTAACTTCTCTACCATATTCCAACTACATGGTTCCTTTTGTATCAAATCTCAGTTCGACACATAACATAATGTCACAGTTCCAATTAGGTTTAAGCAAATTTGTCGGGCTATAGTTTCATAGAAATCGTTGCTTATTTCGTTGCACTATTGTTGGTTTCACAACAGTTGGATCATCACCCTTCACACTTAAAATTAAAACATGTCCCAAAGAAATACAAGAAAGAAAATTCAATAAACTTCAACACACCGCTAACAATGAAAATAAGACACAACACACAGTTTTCATAAATTAACTCAATCAATTCTATCTATTTGCAACTAAATAAAAAACACAACTTACAAGAAATAAACACAACACAAGACCTTACCTCCAATGGGCCCAACTCGGGCTATGGCCTACACCTAAGAATTCACCAACACAACTTCAATAAATAACCCAATGCATCCATGGGAAGGATCTTGTATTAAAAGCAATCAAAATTACAGTATAGTTCACATGCTTTGTCCTCAGATGTTTAGGAGTACATATATTTATACAACAAAGGGAAATCTAAGTACCAATAAAATGTCTGGAATTAGAGGTTTCTTTAACCAAAGTTTTTTATCATGTGATACATTGAGTGTCTAAATAAGCAGTAATAACTCATTTGGTCCTCGACATTGTTGTTAAACCAATTTTTGGTCATCTAACCATGTATAATTAGATGGATCGAAATGCACCATGTAAGACCAATTTTACCATAGTAAAATTGCTTTCACCAAGAAATAATTTAATAAACCATAGTTAATTAAGTTATTTCTAGTCCAAATAGAAAAACCCATGAGGAATAATTAAATAAATCCTTATTTATTTGATTTTGCTATAGGAATAATTAATTAAACCTCTATTTAATAATATTCTTGGTCATATTTAACCCAATTAATGAGAAATAATTAGATAAATCATTATTTATCTTATTATTCTCTAGGAATAATTAATTAAATCATTATTTAATTAATATTCCTTGTTAAATTTGACTAATTCATTTAGGAATAATAAAATAAATCATTATTTGTTTAATTATTCCTTGATCCCATCCTTGAAATGATAAATAAATATTTTATTTGTTTATTGTTTCTAAATAAAGGGATTTAACCAGTTTAAATTCATTTTCCCTCCAAAAAAATATAATAAAATATTCCAAGTAGTTAGATCTAGATGGTGTTGTCTTTAGTGTGACTTTTTGGAGTTTCAGGCGCCGGAATCCGGTGAAAAAAATTGAAGTAAAATCTTGATTTCTATTATTTAAATTGGTTTTTTGACTGTATATATGGATTCAGCACCCTAAAAAACCCCTAGGGCACTTTGATTATGCAAGGTTACCCATCAAAATTCTATTTTCAATAAATTCCTCTCGGAATTTAGAGAAATTAGACTGGAAAAAAATATTGTAAAAGCCTTCAAAAGGTCGCACTATAGACTACTCAGATCTAGATTTTGGTTATTAATATTTTATTATGCACCATTATCAAGAATAACTCAATATTTTGTTATAAATATGAGGGTTTTCCATTCACTTCTTACTTTTGATCCTTTTATCTTGGTCATACTTTGACCCTCTTATCATTGTATATCTTTAATTATTTTTATTTTCTTTTTGCTTATTGAGCTCCCTTAGAGTTATACATGTCTTAGATATTCTACACCATTGAGAGAGAAACTCTGAAGCTGAAGCGTATCAGGACAGGCAAGAACCCATCCCATTGAGGGGGACTATATTAGTTCTCTTCCCAGGTGTTATTTAATACAAAAATTTATTTATAATTCTTGTCTTGTCCATTGGATATTTTGGAAAAACTCTTATTCCATTTTGTTGTTTCGCTGCTTTATTTGCGTAGATCTGGGTTTATTTTGCATTTGTTTTGACCGTCTATTACAGATCTAAGAAGTTTGACAACCATATTTGTTGTTATCGTTGTTTGTCATGTGCAACTAAAGTGATCTCTTTTCGTACACTTGCGTTAAGATTTGATACTAACAATTGACGACTCCACGGCGTTTTATTCAGATCTTTCTACGTGGCCATCTGCTTCAGTAACTAGGGTTTTTTATTCAACTCCTTTTTTAGCTTCTTAATGTTGTTTTTTACCTTTTATGCCCTAAAACAGTAAAAAATCTAACTTCTGCATGTTTATGGGTGTTTTCCGTAGGTAACAGGTATGAGCCGCGACACATACGACAAAAATTTTCCGCAACCTGCCACCGAGACTTTCGGAAGTGCAGCTCGCACTTTTCAGCCCCAAACCTACGAGTTCAGGGCTCAGATAGCAGTTGTTGCACCAAAAACTGCGAGTTCACCAGTCATCAGGTTAGTACCTGCGAGCTGCAGTTTTTTGCTAGGTTTTTTTTGTAATTTTCAGGGTTTGTCGCAAGTACTGTTCAGGGTTGATTGACCTCTGTATTTTCCTATCTTAGGCTTGGATATGCTCATTTTTTCTTTTTGAAGTGGGAAAAATCCTCTTAGGGCTTCAGTACGCTTCCACCTTTTTAGGAAAGGTTTAGCTGAGTAGGTAGTTTTAGATTTTGCTGCACTTTTAGTCATTTTTCAGGGTTTGATCCCTCTTTCTTTCAGATCCATTCAGATCGGTTATTATCTCATCCAAAACTCCCTCTTGAGTCTTATTTTACCTCTCCCTTAGCGTCCCTCTTGTTTCCCTTAGGGTTTTAACTTGTCGCCTCCCATTTTGCAACAGTTTTCCCTTTGGTTTCTTGTTGTTTTCTACGCCTCTTTTCAGCAAATCTGAGTCATTAGATCCCTGTCCCTTAGACCTTAGATCTTTTGGCCTTCTTGTGTGCTTTAATTCATTTTCACGTGCCTCTTAGAATAGTTTCTTGGGAGCCCTTCTTTTTGGGTAGAATTTATGCATCTTTCGCCGTTTATTTTACTGTCGTTTCAGTTTTATTTACAGTTACACATCATTTTTTATTTTTCTTTATACACAATCGTCCGGGCTTAATTAAAATTAACACACATATTGCACACATGCACACCTAAAGAGAAGAGCGCTTGGTTTATACCGCCAAGCCAATACATAAACATCATAATTAATTTCTTCCCCTTTGCGCCTTTGTTTATTTCTCTTCCATCTTAGTTGGGTATCTGTGTCTTGTGATCATTGTGCCCCCAAGAATTTTATCCCAGAGGCTCCTAGGCCTTCATCCTTAGTTTCCGTTAGGAAGACTTACTCCACCTCCTCATCATCGAGTCAGTCCTTCGCTGAGTCGCTATACCAACTTTAATTCTGGTCCATCGAGCCCTCACTCTAATTCTGAACCTGGTTCCCCTCTACCTCTTTCTCCCGCCATGTCAAGTGTCGATGTAGGTACTGGTCCTATTACTAGTGGTAGCCCCAGACCTAACTCTGGCGCTGCTAGTTGTGGAACCAATATCATAACCATCCCGGCTACTCCCTTGCTACCTTTTATGGCAAGTTTGAGCCTCCCCGATTTTAGCCAGTTCATCAACGACCCTATACACCATGATCCAGGTTGGCCTAGTATGCCAACTAAGCTTACTTATGACATCCCTAAGTTCGAAGGAAACGCTAAAGAGGACCCTATTAATCACGTTTGCTCCTTTCATATGTGGATTTCGTCCAATTATATCACTGATGACTCTATCCGTCTTTGGTTATTCTAGCGTACGCTCACTAGCGACGCTGCGAAGTGGTATGTCGATCAGGCCTCTACCTCTCATTCCACTTTTGCGACTCTTGCAAAAGCGTTCCTATCCTACTTCTAGTTACCTCTCCAATATTATACCAGTACCGAGTTGTTGACCGCATTCTGTTAGAATTCTGCCACCCGCCTTTCTGACCATGTCCAAGAATGGCGTAGAAGGAGGAGCTTATGTCGAGATCCTACATTCGACGACCGTGTCTATATGGATTTGTTTCTCAGGAAAATTTTTCCCTCTATTGGTAAAGATGTCGCATCTCACTTTCCTCAGAAAGAGGAAGAAGCTCTCCAAATCACATTGAAATATGACCTTGTCTACGCTCAGTCTGGTTATGTTTATACCATCTTACCGAATCTTCCTAGACCTGGTGGTGCTAACACATCAGGGGCATCTCACGTTGCCGATGGTATTGTTGGAGCTCTTTCACATACGTATACTCATCATTCCATGGGTCATGGTTTCCCTCAAGGAGGGGCCAGCTCCTCTAGCACTTATCCCTCTCCCAGCAACATGTATCCATGACAAAGCACATTTTCCCCATTGCATCATCCAATGTCAGGGCTTGCGGTCGCTCAACCTATTTACCCCATTGTTGCTCAACCTCCTTTTTATCTGTATCAACAGCCTGGTGCTCCAGCCCCTTCGGCATTAGCACCCCATACTCCTATGCCTTCTCAACCTCCGCCACAACAACCACCTCCCCCTCTGAGTCAGGTGTATGCATAGCAAAGCGCGATCGATCCTCCATACTCTAAGAAAAAGAGGAAAGGCAACCAAAATCAACCAACGCAAGGTAATCAAGGGCGTCAACCTAATCCACCAAATACTAACAACCAACAACAGGGAAATCTCCCAAGCAGGATAGGCCTCTTTGTACAAACAAGCCTTGTTTTTGTTCTAGTGTGCATGGCCATTATACTCACGAGTATCCCCTTTTACCCCAAATGCGTCAATTGTGGGAAGCACAAGCAACATCTAGAGGACATCAAGCCTTGGTTTCGGCTCCTCCAAATACTGCGCCTATTCAACCGGTTGTTTTTATTGATCCCTTCCCTCAGCAAGGATATATGGTTGCCCAACCCCCTCAAGGTCAAGCCGCCCCTCAAACCTCTCAATCTGGTACCTCTGATTAACATATTCTCATGATGAATTCTGAAGTGGTTAATACCGCTGATGTCAACCTTCGATCTCAGTCACGCCAATATGGCAAGCCTCCCGCTTCCTCAGCAACCAAGTCTCAAACCAAAGTTTCCATGGATTTTAGTTTGACACCTAGTTCCCCTTTACAGATCCTTCAGCCACGAGAAAAGGTCCTTCCCAAGATCCCCAAAGGGCCATTGCACCGAACTACTGCTTCTGCCAAAGCTGCTTATAATTACAACATAATAGATGACTTAACACAATCTCCTGCTGCTATGTCAACGCTGGAAGTCCTCCAGTCATGCCCTTCGTAACATAAAGCTCTATTATTTGCTCTGGGAATTGTGGATCCTTCAAATGATCGTTTTATCGTCTTTGATGTTGACAAGTCAGAACATCCCCCCTTACCTTCATCTGCCACCTTCCAAATATCTATCAAGATTCGAAATGGACATGTTTCGCGCTATATCATTGATGAGGGGGCATCCATCTACGTGATGTCCTCCTCTGTTTGGAAGCAACTCGGATCACCTGAGTTAGTCCCATCCACTATCACTTTGTGTGCTTGGGACGGTCACTCTTCTTAGCCCCTTGGCATGTTCCGCAATTGTCCTGTTACTCTTGCGGGAAAGACTGTTTTCATTGACATTGAAGTCATCGATGCCCCCTTGGATTACAACATCCTGTTGGGCCGTAGCTACACCTATGTGATGTCTGCTGTCGCATATGCGGTTCACCGTAAGATGTGTTTTCCTCACAATGGAAATATTGTTACCATCGATTAGTTGACATATTATGAACTGAAGTCTCAGCTCTCTCCCAAGTCTATCATCTCTTCAGTGGCCTATAAGCAATCAGTCACACCTCTTACCAGTGTTTCACTTGGATTCTATATATATTCCACCTTAATTGGTGCATTCCCTGGTTCCACCCCTTTTGTTGCAGATCCTAGCTCGTCGAATGTTTGCATGATGCAATCGTCTCAGACTAACCATAAGCAGTCTGGTTCAACCACCCAACAACCTAAGCCTCCGCAACCTGTTGGTGGTCACTCGACAAAGCTTGCAGGGCCTTCCTTTCAAGGACCTTCCTCTACTGTTGGTGTTTCTTCCACTCCTTTTCAACCAGGAATGGTTCCCCCTAGCCTTAACCAATTGGGAGCCATTCCGCCAGGCCATTACCCCTCCGGTCAAATATTATTTCTCGCTCCCCCTTTTGGAGTCTTTTCGATACTTGTTATGGCTACGTTGAGCTTTCCAAATTTGAACTTAGGGATCCCAGTCTGGTACATCAATCCCCCATCCAAAACTTCGCCTCGTCAGCTCAAACCTTATATCGCTTTGACCCCAGTCCAATCTGTTTCCACGACTCCTACCTTTGCTTCATTGCCTCAGCCACCTCAAGAAGAATCTACTCCTTTTGCGAAAGCATCTGGTCAGGGGGGCAAAGCCAGAAAGAAGGAACGTAAGGATAAGGTTGCCCAAACAACTCCTGCTCCTCCTAAGCCTCTAAAGAAGTCACCCCCATGTGCTTTGTGTGATGTTGTTGGGCATGCCACCCATCACTGTCCTAAACTTCCTCGTCTCAAACCTGTGGTCAACGAGTTGTTTCCTGACCTAATATCCCAGAGGTCCATGTTACCTTACCATATTCAGCTAAGAAACTCAAATCGTTGTGCACAAACCATCCTTGTGCTTTGTGTCATCTTTATGGCCACTATTCTCACCTTTGTCCCCGTCTTGACGACTTTTGTGACACCATTGAAGCTGTTTGCGAAACAGAGGGTGCTCGTAGTGGATATTTTACCCCTCTACTTGTGCATTTTGCTTCGGTAGAATCAAAGGACATTTTCATACCTCCTCCCGATGTCGAGATGACGGAACCTTCGGCCACCATCCTCTAGCTGTCATCATCCATGAGATCCTTGGCAGAAAACCCCTCCGAGTCATTCCCTTTTGTTTCAATTGAACCTCCTTTGGCTATCACCTTGGGCTCAACATTGGTAGATGTTTCATCTACCCTCTGTAGTGATGTGTATGTGAACCATATCTCTCATGATGATGCGTCAGGTAGCCCTGTCGCGTCATGTGGTCTTTCTTCTGCTAGTCCCCCCATCTTTCACTCTGATGAAGACATTATGGAAGAAATGACCACCCCTGACTTTCCTTGGGATGATATGCACCATTGTGCGTACTTCCTTCTGTAGCAGTTCCTTGACCAGTATGTTGTGGAGTCTAAAGACTTTATCTCTGATGAGGTCGATTGGTTTAGAAATCCCATTCCTACACCTAATGCTTTCAAAGAAGGAAATATGGCCAATATCTCTCCTACCATTAAAATGAACATTTCTGTTAAACCAGGAATAGAAGTAAACATAGCCTTCGGGGAAAATTGCACCCCAGAAGAAATTGAGTCTTACACTAAGCTATTCAAGGAATTCTGTGATGTTTTCTCCTAGTCCTATTCAGAGATGCCCAAACTTGATCCTGCCAATTTCGAACACCATATCGATACATGGCATGATGCAAATCCTGTCTGTCAAAAGTTGAGACCCATTAATCCTTCCAGATGTGAGGCTATCAAGACCGAAATTGACAAGCTCAAGCAGGCAGTTTTTATCTATCCTATTGAATACACCACTTGGGTCTCTAACCTGGTTCCCATTCTCAAGGAACAAAGCACCATCCATGTCTGCACTGACTTTTGCGACCTGAACAAATATTTTCCCAAAGACAACTTCCCCACACCATTCATTAACCAAATCATAGATGAGTGTGTGTGGCATGAGGTTCTATCCTTTATGGATGGTTTCTTCGGATACAACCAGATAGTTATTCGTATTTCTGATCAGTTAAAGACTGCGTTCATTAGTCCATGGGGAAATTTCGCTTATAGAGTCATGTCATTCAGCCTAAAGAATGTTAGAGCCACGTTTTAGCGAGCCATGTCATATTGTATCCATGACCTGGCTCATTATCCTTTCCTACCTCGATGACCTCACTACTTATTCTATGCAGAGGGCGTAACACCTCCATGATTTGCGTATCATTTTCCTCCGATGTCACAAGTATAATATTCACCTCAACCCATTGAAATGTGTCTTTTGTGTCCCTGTCGGTGTCTCTTGGGCTTCATCATGTCCAAAGATGGTATTGCGCTTGATCCTCGTAAAGTTCAAGCCATTCTCGAACTTCCCATTCCTCATACCTTACCTCAATTACAAAGCCTCCAAGGCAAAGCCAACTTTCTTCGTTGGTTTGTCCCTAACTATTCCACCACCGCACATGGGTTTCTAAGACTCCTTCACTCTACCATTCCATTCATTTGGGATGACCATGCTCAACAATATTCTCACACCCTGAAACAAGCTCTCACTTTCACTCCCTTGATTAGTCCTCCTAACTTTGAAATGGATTTCATCCTATACATCTCAGCTTCCAACCACTCGGTTTTTGGGGTCCTTATCAAGGAAGATGGCACTGGAAATGAACATTGATCTATTATTCATTAAGAACCTTGTATGTCCCCCTGTGTCCTATTCACATGAAGAGAAGTTGGCGCTGGCCATCGTGTTATCGGTCTAGAAACTTCGCCATTATATCATTATGCGTTCCACCACGGTCGTGACCAATTCCAACCCTATGTAATTCCTATTGAGTAGACAGATCATCAATGGGAAGTATGCCCGTTGGATCATTATACTTCAGGAGTTCAATCTTGAATTTGTCACACCCAAGAATAAGAAATTTTTAGCCCTGGTTGAACTCATTTATGAATTGCCTACTGGTATGCAAGATCCGTCGGTTAATGAAAATTTACCTCATGAACATTTGTTTGCTATTACTTTGGATGACCCTTGGTATGGAGAAATCCTTATTTATCTGCAAACCCAAAAGTTCTCTCCCCATATTGATCGTGATGCCCGACGACGTATATGACACCAAGCCCCCCGCTATCTTCTCATTGGTGACGATCTCTATCGTCACGATGTTGATTTTGTCCTACATCGTTGTCTCACACACGCCGAAGCTGAGCAAGTCCTTAACGCCTCCCATAATGGTGCTTGTGGTGGCCACCTATTTGGTTTTTCCATTGCCTATAAATTCATGCACGCTAGGTATTTTTGGCCTTCTCTCTTCGGTGATTGCATTGAAGCAGTCAAACATTTTTTCAACTGCCAAATTTTCGCCCCAAAGGCATGAGCTCCTCTTGCTCCTCTCTATTATCAAAAAATTTTACTTGATTGGCTGCTTATCAAACAATTCAGTGTAACTATTTCAAACCACTTCTAACTAAAGCTTAGCCCCTTCAGTTTGAGAGGGCTCTCTCAAGGGGGGTTTATGATATTGAATAATGATATACTAGATGGCTAACTCTATGGGAAATGTAACTTGTTTTTTATGTTTGCAGGTTGAAAAGAATGCAGGCTTGCTACCATTGGGCTTATGGAGTCAACAATCAGTAGTTTCAGTGGCAAGGTTTCTTGACATGGAAGTTGAGGTAGATAGAGGTCTTTAACAGAGGCAATTCACACATAAAAACATAGGATAACACAATCATTTCATCACTAAAGGAAGTCAAAGCATAAACTTATGAATTTTGAGTAATAGAGATGAAATCTATTGCAAGTGGTAAAACATAAAGATATAGATCAATAAGACATTAAAAACCTCATGAGAGTCTCAGGTCTGTCAAGAAGAAAGTCACTCTGTATTACTCATATAAGTCAAATACATAAAAGCAACAGTTTTGTGCAAAAAATCTCCAACCCCTGACTACTTCAATACTTTTTCTTTAAATAGACCTTCTTTACAATAAGGATGATATGCCTGGTGGCTAGAGCATCAAATTCTCCTATGACACATCACATAACTGAAATACATGACTTCTAACAGAAAGCTGACAGCTACACCTTAAAGAAAACATATCATAATAAGACTCTAACTCCTATTTATTACATACTCTACCTTATCTTGTGAAACAGTTACATGACAGTTAAAAAATAAGAATCACATGCTCGAAAGACATATGATAGATTTCATTACCACTTTACATATTTAAAACCCTCCTAGACTTGTTGGAGCAGAACCCTACTTTTTAGGAATGCATGACCCTTATCTTCAAATCTGCTTTGGCTGATGACCTGTCTTCATAGAACTCCCTTCGAGTCATAAGTATTTGATGATAAGCTCCCTTGACATGTTGGAGGAGTCTAGATGTCCAAAACTACCATTAAGATGCTCCAAAACCTTTAACAATTGCTCGCTACGAAAACAGGATAGTTTCGTAGCGAGTTTTGGTAGCGTTGAAAAAATGACTTATGCACCCAATAACTTCACTCCTTTGCTATTTCATGATGTCAATCAAGTCATGACACATCACCACCATGAATATCCCTTCTTGAAAACTGCAAAAAGTGACTTTAGAAGCAAAAAGCTGCTACAGGTTTTTTCGTAGCGTTTTCCTGGCTTTAAGCCTATGAAACACTACGAAACTGTGTAAAAACACAGACTTTGCCTATTTCAAAATTGTCTTCACAAAATGACCTCCAGGTGAAAAAACATGATTTTTTGCATGTAATTAACCCTCTAAAGCATATTCAATCTCATCTTATGGCTCCTGTGGTTCCTCCTCATTTATGATCGGTTGAGCTGTGGGCTCCTCAACCACAGTCATCTTTAAACCTTTCTTTTCCAGCTCTTCATGAATCAGTTCCAATTGTTCTTGAAGGTCTTTGACTTGGTCTTTCAATGTCCTATTCTTGGATTGTAAGTGCAGGCTTACCTTTCTAATGTGATTTACCTCTCTTCTTAGTGGCTAAGTCCACTTTATCATTTTTTCTATGTTGTCCAAGGTCTTTGAGACACTTATGACTTGATCCTCCAAAATCTTCCTCATTTGTTCAATCTGCACTCTTTCAACTCTATGCTTCTTTGCCTCTTTACTCAAGACTAATATCTCTTCACTTGCATCTTTCAAATTTTCCTTAAGGACTTCAACTTCTGACTTTTCAATGATTTTCTCTTTGCCCTTCTTTTGTTTGATGACTAATTCTTCTTTTACAGGTGAGGAGAGGTCTATGATGCTTGGTGGTGGCTGAGTAGTTTCACTGACCTTCTGAGCCTCTTTGCTACTTTCTAAGACCTTTCTTGCATGTCTTGTAATTGATTTTCTAGCTTGAAACATGAAACCAACGTCATCACCTGCAAATTCTAACTTCTTAGCTTTTTTTCCTTTCTTAAGCTTCCTTCCTCCCTCATCTATGTCTTCAGCTTGGACAATGGGAGTTTCTTCAATATCAATGGCATGCAAGATGTCCTCTAAGTTACCCTTAGCCATTGTTTGGCTCCTTGTAACTCTCTTTCTTCCATGTTTGCTAACTTTTGGCTTTTTTTTTACAGGTGTAGCTTTGGGTGTGTCAATCTTCTGCAAAGGCTCTGCTCCTATGCTCACTGGTTCAACTTGCTTTTCCACTGTAGGTGATGAAAGATCTCTAGGTTTGGGAACTCTTTTAGGAGTGACAACATCAATTTCAAAACCACTGATGAATAGAAAGGATGTCCAATCTCTACCTAATCTCTTCAACTCCTCTAACACCAACAAATTAATCAAACCATGATGAAATAGAGAGGTTTCAATTCCTTCTGTTTTAACTTATCTGGAATTTTACCTAAACTTCTGTATAAGTAAAAGGGTAATTAAAGAGACCTCTTACCCACAAAATGTAGTAGAAGCCTAAGGTGGTAGGAGTAGACCATGTGAAACCTCCCTTCACATGTGAAGTACTTCTGAATGATCATCACAACTTTGAGTAGTTGTCTTTCATGTAGCTCCTTGGGATAGCATTTTTTAGATCAATTTCACCATGCTCTGGCTTGATGAATTCTTTGTAGTCTTGCATGGTGAACTTGATGCCTTTAAACCGTTGTTCCCATCTTATATGGATTCTTGTTGCTGTTGAGATATTTTCTGGTGTTACTGTGAGATTTAACATTCCCACCTTTGTAGCAGATCTCGTAAAAATTTTGGAAAACTCCTTTGAAACCTGCAAATGGCACCCTTGCAATCTTTGGCAGAATTTCAAACATCCTATTCTTCTAAACACTTCCAAGGCAGTTAGGTCTTCATTTAACAAATTAATGTCCATGGGCTCATACCTGAGGCAGTGACCACATTTTTTAGTCTTCTTTCTTATAGCCATGGTGAATTTATATCTTCTCAGCCTCGCTTGATTAGTGACACCTGCAACTTTTGAAAATGCCAGCAACCATCTTGGCTCGGTGAAGCAGCTCTCCAGAAACTCAATAACATGTAAGGATAAAGTAGAGAATGACAAAAAGACTCAATTGGGTAATGTTTTATGGTTTCAATGACAACTCATGCCCTAATCATGACTCATGCATGCTAAAAACGGTAATGATGACCTCAGGCATGACCTTGTACCTTTGAAATAACCCTAACTGACTCGAATGACATCAACCCTATCTCCTCTAATCATGAACTGACACCTTGCACCGGATTTGACAAGACAGACAGAATTTTTTTTTTTTGTAGCGTGGCTAGTTCATTTTCTAACAGTTTCGTAGCGAAAACTGCTATTTTACAGTGTAAAACGCTACGAAAAAAAAGGAAAAACTGGCTAAAGTGTCCTTTTCTCAAATTTAATCACTTGGGAATGAATTAAGACAACGAATGATGATTGATGGGACATGATGTGACCTATATGGAGGTGGGTTTGAACCTTAGGATAGGTTAATGATGAAAAAATTTAAATTTTCCTATACCAACTTGTGACAAATGAACTCTATGACCATGTCAAATAATGTTTCACATTTTTCTGAGTGATAACACTCTCCATCCTGTCATCTCCGTTGGACCATTCTGCAAGTGGGCCATTAACTTTATGGAGTGTTGACCTCCATCTGCTGGTAACCACAAGTATATCATTGTGGCAGTTGACTATTTCACCAAATAGGTTGAGGCCATGCCAACGTTCAATAACACGTAGCTACCGTGGCCCTCTTTTTTTTTAACCGTGTTATCGCTCGATTTGGGGTTCCGAAACAATTGGTATCTAACCATGGCCGGCATTTCGAAGATGATATTTGGTGTGAGCTATCCTCTCTTTTGGGCTTTGAGCACCAATATTCATCGTCCTATTACCCCCATGGTAATGGTAAAGTTAAAGCGGTCAATAAAATCCTTAAAAATATGCTTCAACGAATGGTGAACAAGCACAAAACCAACTGGAACCTTATGCTCTTCCCTACTTTGTGGGCCTATATAAATTCTGTTAAAACCACCACTGGGTTTACTCCTTTCCACCTTGTTTTTGGAGAGGAGGCAGTCTTACCAATCAAGTGTGAAATCCCCTCCCTTCACTTAGTCGTCGAACTTCTCCCTGACACTAAACCTTTAGAACAAAGACTTATCATGCTTGAGCGTGTGTCTGAAGACCGTTGTGTTGCCTTACAAACCATCGAAGCGTCCAATAAGCGCACCAAAGCTCAATATGACCGAAAAGTCCATCCTCGTAACTTTCACGAAGGTGACCTTGTTCTAGTGTATGACGAGGCTCATGATATCCTTGTCATGGGAAGTTCGACTCATTATGGCTAGAACCTTACATCATTAGTAAGGACTTGGTAAAGGGGCATACCTTCTAGAGGATTTCGAAGGACACCCCCTTCCTAACCCTCGCAATGCACTCTACCTTAAGAAATTTTAGCCATGGCATCTCCCATAGAGATGTCTATTTTATTTTTGTCATAGGTAGCTTGCATCTCTTTTTTTTTGTGATTTGATACTTCATCCGGAAGCCCTTTTTCCAAGAAGGGTCACTTCGCTGCCTCTGAAAATTAAATTTCTGCACTTGCAGCACTTGTACTTGGGCCACCACTTAGCCTTCATACTTGTTGACGCTTGTGTCGATATTCGTCATAAGTAACCATATTTTTCTCATGCTTTTATGGTCCCCACCAGGCCTATTCTATGTGGCAGAATCATCGAGTTGCCCTTGTTCAGAGCATCCGATTTGAGTCATCATCGCATTCATTGAGTCTGTCCCAAGTCCTTTTTTGCCTCCCGTTATAATATTCCATCCATTCACATTAGGGGAATTTTGAGGTCTAAAATGGGCCTCCTAAGAAAAATTTACAACCAGAATAAACTTTATAAGAACCAATCAGATTCAAGATGATGATGTCAACCATGGGGGATGATTCACCATTTTTTAAGTAAAAGGGTAAAAAGATTAAAAATAATAAAATAATAAAACTATTTTTTCAACTCGTATTTTCAACTTATCTCCCAAAATTTTTACTCAAATTTCAAGCAGGATTACTCTTTGGATGCACAATTTAATTCCTCATCCAAGGAGTACCATGTTGCATACTTTCGATGGACCTTGCTATGCGAAAAATGAGAAATACATGAAAACACATGATTGCAATCACGTTTTTCATGTATTTCTCATTTTTCGTGTAGCAAGTTCCATCGAAAGTATGAAACACGGGTACTCCTTGGATGAGGAATTAAATTTTGTATCCAACGAGTACTCCCGCTCGAAATTTGAGTAAAAATTTTGGGAGATAAGTTGAAAATACGAGTTGAAAAAGTAGTTTTTTCTTTTTTCCCTCTAAAATTTGATGATGTCATCAAATCTTACTTTATTATTTCCACTATTATTTTATAATTTCCTTAGGAGGCCCATTTTAGACCTCAAAATTCCCTTAATGTACCTTGTCCCTCTCTCGTGTGGCCCATTTTGGCCTCCATTCCCACTGTCCCCCATCCCCTCAAGAGTCGAGTCAATCATTGCTAGGTCATCCATGTTTTTTATGCTCTGAAAAAGGAATTCGTCTGTTTGCTACTCAGTATCCCCCCATTCCATCATCATCCCTGGTGTAAGTCCATCAGTCGCGCTACTATATTCCCTCGTGCCTTAGTTGAGGACCCTCATTGCCTCACCTACGGCAGATCTTCTTCTGTCGACATCAACACATTCATTCTAGAAGACAGGTCTAGAGGGAGGTGTATCTTGGTTCCAGGTTCCATAATTTTTTGGTGCCTCGGATCAAGAAAAGGTACTCCTTATTTCCCTTTCACTTTATTGTTTTTCATTCGCTCCACTTCAGCATGATCGAGATTCGTATACTGATATTTCGGTGATCTAGCAGATTGATCCAGTGATTCCTGGGTATGTGTGAGATGTTTCAGACCTCATGAGGGGGTGGCCCTTCAGGTAGCCCCTCACATGCTCAGATGACCTCATTCTCTTCTAAAACCTCAGATGCAGCTCCGCAGATTTGATGGGTTCGGCCCCAGCCGCTTGCAACGCTTATAGCATGCATGTATCACTTAGATGATCCATTTATATTTTCAAAGCCCTTTCCTATTTGTAAGGGCTTCTCTGGTTGTTATTATATCTCATGTACTCAGATATTATTGTATTTAGTCCTGGTTGTGGTCCCAGGCATAGTATGTATGTGGGATCCATTATATTTTTGTCTGCCTCATGTTTACACCAGCATATCATGTACTTTATAGCTCAGTTTCATTTTACTGGGTGAACCATTATTCTGTGTACTTTGTTATCTCGGTGGGCATAGGTATGCCTCCCCCGCCTCTTTGTATACAGGTACTCAACCATTAAAGGAGACTTACGATTGTCGCTCTCACCCCCTCAAGGTTATTATCCTCTCTCGCTTCGCTTTCAGTAAGAAATAATTTAATAAACCATAGTTTATTAAGTTATTTCTGGTCCAAATAGAAAACCCAATGAGGAATAATTAAATAATTCCTTATTTATTTGATTTTCCTCTAGGAATAATAAATTAAGCCTTTGTTTAATAATATTCTTGGTCATATTTAACCCAATTAATGAGAAATAATTACATAAATCATTATTTATCCTATTATTCTCCAGGAATAAGTAATTAAATTATTATTTAGTTAATATTCCTTGTTAAATTTGACTATATCATTTAGGAATAATAAAATAAATCATTATTTGTTTAACTATTCCTTGATCCCATCCTTGAAATGATAAATAATATTTTATTTGTTTATTGTTTCTAAATAAAGGGATTTACCCAATTTAAATTGCTTTTCCCTCCAACAAAATATAATAAAATATTCCAAGTGGTTAGATCTAGATTTTGGTTAATAATATTTTATCACACACCATTATCAAGGATAACTCAATATTTTGTTATAAAGAGGATGGTTTTCCATTAACTTCTTACCTTTGATCCTTTTATCTTGGTCATACTTTGACCCTCTTATCATTGTATATCTTTGATTATTTTTATTTTCGTTTTGCTCATTGAGCTCCCTTTCAGTTCTACACGTCTTGGGTATTATACACCATTGAGAGAGAAACTCTGAAGCTGAAGCATTTGAGGACAACCAAGAACCCATCCCATTAAGGGGGGCCATATTATTTCTCTTCCCAGGTGTTACATAATACAAAAAAATATTTATAATTATTGTCTTGTCCATTGGATATTTTGGAGAAACTCTTATTCCATTTTGCTATTTAGCTGCTTTATTTGCATAGATCTAGATTTATTTTACATTTTTTTCGACCGTCTATTGCAGATCTAAGAAGTTTGACATCCATATTTGTTTCTAGGGTTTTTTTCATCTAAAGTGATCTCTTTTCGAACACTTGCATTAAGATTTCATACTAACAATTGTAACAATTGTTGCATGTCGAGTTATCTCAAATAGTCTTCAATTATTAATTTAGAAAATTGTTGGAAAAAAAAATGTCTTTCTTGGACTTGGATGGAATCCATATAACAAACCAACTTGTGATTGGTTTTGTGCACAACATCCTCGTAATGATATACCATTGATTGCACTTGTAAACTCTAAATTCCTTGTACATGCCCAAATTAGAGTAGTTCCCTTTTTATGACATGTGGTTAAGCTTGTAGATGGCATTTGTTCTTTTTTTGGTTGTCGACATGTCAGTTAATCATGTGATATCAACTGCACAACTTCACTTACTTGAATTAGTGCCTCATCATTTATTCCACACACACACACACACACTATATATATATATAAGAAACTACTCTTGTAACATTTGTTGGTTCCAATATAGAAACGGCGTAATAAGAAAATTAGTAAGTATGTATTTCATACCTTAAGCTGGCCATGGTATATGTATAAGGTTTTAATGATAATTTTGAGGAAAAAGGGGTGGATTAGCCAAAAAAAGAGTAGGTAATTTCACAAAAAAATGCACAATTTCAGAGCTTGTTAGTGTGTAAGTGCTTAGTATAGTACACACACATCAAACACAGTGACTATAGACATCAACATTTAGACGCATTGGTTCATTCCTTGAATTTTAAAATATTTATCACATAAATATGCTTAAGTATGACTAAGAACATTGTATATAGTGCTATCTAATATTGTTTGTCCACTGCATTGGTTGATATGAATATGGGCAAACTAGTTATTGCTATGCTAACTCCCTCATCAATATTAAAAATGTGTGATTAGGATTGTCTCAATTTAACCACTTGTGAAGGGGTTTATGTGTCAAGTTTCATTTGTTTTTTATGATCAAATTATGAGTTAATTAGCTTTTTAAAACTCATAAACAACAAATGAAATTCATAAACATAACTCACAGCAATCACATAACATAATGGATGATAATGGAGTTCACCCCTCCTGGGCTACATCTCCATGGACTTGCTTTAACTAGCTAGGCCCTCTTGGGATTATGATTCAAATGTCTGATTACAAGCATTCATGATGATCCAATAGATTTTCTGACTGCTTCATTGGCTTCAGAAGACTTGAAAACCCCAAAAATGACTTTTCAATCTCTGAATTAGGTTAGTAGTTGATCTAGGCTTGACCTCCCATCTTGGTGGCCATGGACTTGTTTAATCTCCAAAGTGACAAAATCACCTTCATATGTGCTCCAATGCCTCTGTAAATTGTACCACTGTGTTCAGAGCATCAAATACATCTAAAAATGATTGTTCATTCACACCATTTGTGTTGTGAAACTAGCTCCAAAAATAGAAGAAAAGAGATATCAATGCCTTAGAAATAAGCCACTTCGAGGGGGCAACCTCCAATACATTACATGAATGAACAATTCTTGGATGACACAAATTACAAAACCTCCTTTATATGTTACAAAACCTCCTTTCTATGTATAGGAGTCCATGGGGCCACAATGTAATCCTAGCCGACCTAACAATAATAATTTAAGGGCACAATAATAACAATATGGGGGTTACAGGGTTAAAATAATAAAAATAAGGGGGTTACACTAACAACAATAAGGGACTATACTAGTAATATAGGGACCTAAAAATTTGGCCTTCAGCTGATCTGGGCATGGCCTTCCCTTCTGGTGGCCCTAGGCTTCAAAATTCTTCTAGTGACCAGAAACAATTGTATATTTTCTCCATTGCCTCTGCAAGATGTTCCAATGGATTTAGAGCATGCCAATCTGATAGGAATCACTCTTCCTGAGAAAAAATTGGTTTAAAATTGCTCAAGATATGATCCATTAAAGTTTCCCCTAGATTGTGCCTCTGAATCTGGAAAACTATCAGTTAGCTCCAACAAATCTCGAAGTGGCGCTAAATTTGGAGAGTCCGCCGAAACTGCCACCAACTGTTAACTAAGGATTAATTAATCCTTAACTGCACTTAAGGGTGTGATAAGTGTGCACTAAGCGCAATTAACTGGGCGCTAGGACTTGGTCATGTTGCGCGGTCATATGAGGAGGAGGGCTGGCCCCCTCCTTTCACCATCGGAGTTTGCACTCCGCTTTAAATATGTGTGGAGCGCCAATCCTTTCAAGGATAAAATGGTGGCTCGTTGGTATGAGCGTGGAGTGGAGTGGGGAAGGTCTTGGGGTCGAACCCTGACCTCGCCCCTCATACATTTTTTTTGCCATTGAATAAATCCGCTCCAACCTTTGTATAAACCAACGGTTATATTAATCTGAACTTTATAATATGCCAACCAAATCGTTGATAAACATTTGAATCGGACCTTAATATTGTGCTCCAAAAATATTACATGGACTATGGTTTGAATTGTTAACGTAATATGTTAAACTTTTGAATAATGCCTCCAATATATATATATATATATGCGGATTTTAACGGATTTTAAAATTTTTGAATTAATATTTCCACATATATTAATTCAAAAATTTTAAAATCCGCATATATATATATATATATATATATACAACCTTAATACATTAAAAATTCATGAACCCACATTCAACCTTGGAGGACATTAGGAAAATTTCACCTTCACAAACCAAACTGGAGAATCCAATTGTGACACTTGTCATAGTCCCATTGGACCAAAAACTGAAGAAGATTATATGAATGTTGATTGGGCTGCCATGTCATCAGCCTGTACCTGTTCTGCAATTTTTAATTTTTTTTTGTATGTTCTAAACGGTGATCAACAAACCATAACTTCTTCATCCGAACTCGGTTTTCGACGAAACGAGTTGTGTTGGATTCTTGGCAACGGGTCGATTGTTTTCATTCTGGTTTGGTGCAATTCTAAGAACTTTAATTTTTGAGCTAATTTTTTCCCTTGATCTAGATTTCAATCACACATTCCCACTATATGATTTTGGACCCACAAAAGTTAGTTATCTCATGAGAGCTAAACACTCTTCTATTTCCCAAGTTCTATCATCATGATTCTACTTGGAAAAATCGCTATGACAACCACTTGGTCCCTGACATGCCTTGCCTTGCCTTGCAAATGGCTTGGCTCTTCAACCATTATTCTCCTTTATTGATGACCCAATCCAATACTTGTTGGATGATATAACACTTTTTGAACCAAATCGATTCCTCGATGCTTGGAAAACTAACTGATTGCCTTCCCACTGAGAATCATGTTCCTCCTTTGCACAATGAGTGAACTACAACAATGAGTTCCAACATCAGTAAAAACAATAAAATAAATGACCATTATTTTACCTCCACGGTTCCAAAGTCCACATCTGGAATAATGCATTCACCATCTCCTTCTCTTCTTGTTGTCAACACATAAAATGGTCTATAATGGCTGCAAAAAATTTTGACATCTTGTCACAAACACAAGAAGGATGACATATCTGAATATGTTTTGTTTATATCTAAAAAACACATCAAGCAAGAAACATAACTTGACAACATTTCCTCTTGCTCCTTCAAAGCAACAATTTTCGGATCATGTGAACATCGCCATGCACTCTTACATTTTGGTGTCAAAACTAATCGACCAAACACAAGTCGACAAAACATGCCTCTTCAAACGACTAACTGTCAAATCAAGCATAAGCATGTGTAACAACTTGACGATTATTTTCCCAAAATAAAAAGAATTTCACATTTCATGAAACACTTCGTCAACATCTCATTTTCATCTTTGGAGACAAAATCAACTCTTACAAGTCGATATGACATGCATATAACACACAATCGACCAACACAAATTGACACTCATTTATGTGCAAATGATCAACACTCTCAAGTTGACAACATACATGTTAAACAAAGCAATCGACCAAAACAAGTCAATTACTCATGCATGTTCAAGCAAAATGAAACCATCAAAATTCCACTATTCATACACAAAGTCTCATGCATGTATATAATTCTTCAACTCTCTCGCAAGTACAATCATAAGTACAAGAACTCAATTCATATGTACAAGTACTTAAAGCTGAAATGAAATTTTTTTGTTGCAATAAAGTGAGTCAACATACTCCACTTTCAAACTCCTTCTTGACGTAACCATGTAACGTGCATTCAATAGGAAAAGAATGCATCAACATCAAAAGACATGCAAATTCTTAATTAGATAAGAAATCTAACCATTTCTTACTAAACCATTTCAATGGCGCTTCTTTCAGCTGCACATCATCATCATGTGAATCACCTTGACCCACATCAATTATGGAATATGCTTTTCCATTCTTGCCATTTTCTTTCTCCACATTCTTCGAATGATGTGGATTACTTGCTAGATACAAAGTCCAACACTTGTCTACAAGATGACCTTGCTTAAGGCAATGAGTGCAAAACAATTGCATCTTCTTTTCAACATGGTTTGCTTTATCTTTGGCTTTCTGCCTCCTTTGCTTTGAAAGTTTCCTATGCATGGCTATCTTCTTCCAACTCCTCGAAACATTATGGTTATCCAAACCACAAAAGGAACATGCAAAAATTCTCCAAATCTTATGTGAGAATTTTCCATGTTTATCATAATCAAAAGCAACTTGATTAAAAGCATATTTATACCTTGAACATTCACCTTTGTCGCTTTCTTGAGGAGGTGAATATGATGAGGTAGTGTCTCTCTTCGGAATACCAACAATGCATTCAATGACTATAGATATTTTAACATCCTCTTGTTCACCATTCTCATTAGCTTCATGGTTATGAGCACCTTCTTGCAAAGTGGGTGTAAAACTTTTGCGTTCCTCATGAACACAATCTTCACAAGCTTAAGGTAATGAACAAGAAATGAAAGTCTTTCTTGGAACACCTTCATGTGCCTCCTTGGCTTTAGAGACTTCCCCATCATGTTGTCCATAAACAACACCCAAATACTTAGGCATATCCTCAAAAAAAATTGGCTCAACTATGCCTTGTGCATGTTTTCCCAATCGTTTACCTTCATAGCCCATATTCAACAATAATTTGGACCATATTCCTCTAGTGTGTCTTTCAAAGAAACCTATGCATTCATTTTGAGAGGAAATTGAAGATAAACTTGAATTGCATACCTATTTTTCATGCTATACATGGCTAAGGCTTCCTTGGCATCATGGAGCTGAGTCTCCATCTCATGCATCATTTCAAGAAGCTCTTGCTTCTCCTCCTTCATGGTAATCAACTGCTCTTGAAGTTTAATGGTCTCCCTCTTATCTTCATACTTCTCTTGCATCATATCAATCATGATGTAGAGATCCTGCAACATCTCTTTATCAAATAGTTTTGCTAAGGAATATTGACTTGAAACATCACTTAATGAAGCTGCCATCATACCATGCAATGCATACAAAGCTTCTTTGTTGTGATTTGAGATCTTAACTCTCAATCTTGATCTTCTTCTTCACACATAAACTTGCACATAGTTAAATTATCCTTGCACAAATTCAAAAACAAATAGCTATAGAAGAATTAGCTAACCTTGGATAAAATGAGCTAAAATTTTGCTCTGATACCATCTTGATCTGAATATGGGAAAACTAGTTATTCTTATGCTAGCTCCCTCATCAGTATTAAAAATGTGTGATTAGGATCGTCTCAATTTAACCACTTGTGAACGGGTTTATGTGTCAAGTTCATGTGTTTTTTATGATCAAATTATGAGTTAATTAGCTTTTTAAAACTCAGAAACAACAAATGAATTTCATAAACATAACTCACAACAATCAAGTTTCCCCTATATTCTGCCTCTAAATCTGGAAAATTGCCAGTTAGCTCCGACAAATTCCGGAAGTGGCACTAAATTTGGGGGATCCGCCAAAATTGTCGCCAATAGTTAACTGAGGATTAATTAATCCTTAACTACGCTTACGGGTGTGATAAGTGTGCATTGAGTGTAATTAAATGGGTGCTAGGACTTGGTCATGTTGCGTGGTCTTATGAGGAGGATGGATGGCACCCTCCTTCCGCCATCGGAGTTTGCACTGCACTTTAAATATGTGTGGAGTGCCAATCCTTTCAAGGATCAAATGGTGGCTCATTGGTATGAGCGCGGAGTTGAGTGGGGGAGGTCTTGGGGTCGAACCCCGACCTCACCCCTCATACACGTTTTTGGCCATTGAATAAATCTGCTCCAACCTTTGTATAAACCAACGGTTATATTAATCTAAACTTTATAATATGCCACCCAAATCGTTGATAAACCTTTAAATTGGGCCTTAATATTGTGCTCCAATATATATATATATATATATATATATATATATATATATATATATATATATGGTTTTGAAACCATATATTATATTATTATATTATAAATTTATATATATTAAATCTAAAACCTTATATATATATATATATATATATATATATATATATATATATATATATATATATATATATGCTCCGACCTTTGTATAAACCAACGGTTATATTAATCTAAACTTTATAATATGCCACCCAAATCGTTGATAAACCTTTAAATTGGGCCTTAATATTGTGCTCCAATATATATATATATATATATATATATATATATATATATATATATATATATATATATGGTTTTGAAACCATATATTATATTATTATATTATAAATTTATATATATTAAATCTCAAAACCTTATATATATATATATATATATATATATATATCCAACCTTAATACATTAAAAATTAATTTCCAACACATAAAATTTCATGAACCCACATTCAACCTTGGAGGACATTGGGAAAATTTCACCTTCACAAACCAAACTGGCGAATCCAATTGTGACACTTGTCACAGTTCCATTGGACAAAAAAATGAAGAAGATTTTGTGCATGTTAACTGGGTTGCCATGTCATCAGCCTGTACATGTTCTGCAATTTAAAAAAAAAAAATGCATGTTCTGAACGGCGATCAACAAACCATAACTTATTTATCCGAACTCAGTTTTCGATGAAACGAGTTGCATTGGATTCCTGGTGACGAGCAAGTCGCTATCATTCTAGTTTGGTGCAATTCTAAGCAATTTCATTTTTGAGCTAATTTTTGCCCCTGATCCACATTTCGATCATTGGTGTAACATGTGACTCATGCTTATGGCGCATTGATGTGGTATAGAAACCTCTACTTTATTATGTGTGTATATTATATGAGAACATTATCATTGATGATGAATTTTATAACACACCATGAGTGTTTATATTTATTTTACTTTACTTTAAAAGAAAAAGGTATGAGAGTTTTATTAAAAGGGAAAGTTTGGATTCGACCCATAACCGCTACATTTCTTCAAAATTACCAATATACCTTGTAGGTTTGAGATTTTGCATGGAGGATCAAACCAATCCCTCAAGTGATTACCCCATGATACAAAAACTTTAGACTTTTTCAAGCTAAACAATTTCCAACAGACTTGTAAGATCCAGATACATTTACATTCCAATTTTTCACTACTTTTGATTTACTTTTTTATGGCTTTTGGTTTTCCTTGGAAAAACATGTTTTCCCTTCTTCCCCACTTGGATCCAACCCGCATTTTATGTTGTATCTAATGTATCACCTATAAAATCCCCAACCATAACCCAAACATGCCTATTAATTTTGAAGGTTGACTAATTGTTTGGAATTTATGATTTTAGTAACATAAAAAAATATTACTGGATTAATATGAGTTAATATAGTGTAAGTGTTTCAAAATGGGAGCCAAACCTCTAGCTATCCATTTTAGTTTCAATTTAGCACCAATAATTAGTTATGGAGTTGAGAACTCTGTAAAAACCTCCACTTGGTTTTGGAACGGTTTGCAACTACCATATCATTGGTTAATGCATTTGATTTTGCATTCATAAGAATAATATAATTGTGTTTTTATTAATGCTTATGATTTTGCATTTACGACAACAAAATAACCATGATGTTATAACTACATGCATTTATTTAATGTAATTTTCCATAGTGTTCTACGCAGTTATGATTGCAATAATTTCCTCCAATTTCAATCACCCCAATAATAGATAAGTAATTATAAATATAATAGTAAACAATAAATGCACAATAGAAGATAGTCAAGCAAAATGAGACACAAATATTTGGTTAAAAACCAAGTAAAAATCCCATAAGGGGGAAAACCCTTGATTAATTATTCTTCTTCTATTAGTCATTGAATGTTCAACATGAGATAGATCAGTCCAATAGTACATCTAATAACCAGTAAAATTAAAATCTTTGACTATCCAATTCAACCAATCCAAAACCAATTCAATGAGAGAGAAATAGTCAAATCTAATCAAAGATAGTAGTTTGTAATTTTTGGCCTGTGGAGGTACAGTCAACAACAGTCAATGGTCTATAAAATTCAATGGTAAAACTACCCAGAAAATTTTGATCAACGCAATAATAAATTCAGCCATCAAACCTCAGTCAAAAAAATCTTGAAATTCTTCTTTTAATTTGGTCAAGCTTCCACAACCAACCTACGGTTAACCCCTAGATACAACATGCATTCAAAATCAGTCAAAGTGACCAAAACATTTTGGTCAAATTCTCCTTCAATTCGACCTCCAAGACAAATAAGAAACTCGGTCAAATCAAATCAAATAATCCCAAGTCAAAAAGAGTCAACGTAAGTCAATGTGGTTCGAAAATAAAACAAAAATTCAACTTCGATATAAATAGAAAATTCCATCCTTCCTTCTTCGTATGCGTGAATCTGATCTATGAATTTCAAATGGTGTGATGTGATGGATGGATGCCAAAATGACCTCCAACAAAGGTCTATTTATATGTGTGTGAGGAGGGGTAATTTCCCTAAGTGCAACCGACTTGTCATCTTCCACTGGGCCGACTTGTCAAACAAAAACTAGAAAATTCCTTTGAAAAATTTGAAATTTCCTTTGAAGAAGAATGGTTTCTCCTAGGGGTAGATGGGCTTCTCCTTGGGAAAATTCATCCTGTAGCTACAATTTTTAAGACTCCCTCTCATCTAGGGAGTAATTTATGGTTGTACCATAAGTATCATCTCAAATGCACATATCTCAACATATGAGAAGCTTATCTTATCTCATCTCATCTCAACTTAACAATTTCTGGCTCGAACCATAGAATAAGAAGAATGATCTGCGCGAAAATAAGGGAGATCGATTTACGAAAATCAAATCCATGGTAGTCATAAATGACCTTGGTAAAGATCACACACCTTATGTCCATTAACTGACCCTCACCCAACTTGATCCTCAATAATCAAGTGGTAGAACACCTACATCCAATACTTAGGGGAGATCAATTTACCACAACCAAGTCCGTGGTAGGAACGTCCACCCTTGGTAAAGATCGCACACACCTAAGTCTACTCTCCCATGTGGATAAGATGAGAGGAAATCCCAACAAGCTTAACCAATTCCATGACCCCTCTATAAGGGTTAATTGTGGGGAGGATGTATATTAGCTTATGTAATCATCCAAGTCCATGGATTTAAGGAGTACCCTTGCCTAAGAGTCTAGTTTCACAACCCCCTTCACCAAGTCCATGGCTATTCATAAATATGGGGCAAGGCATATGCTCAATGTTCTCTCTCGAGGAGGGATACATTCTCTTTCACTCCAAGATGCTATCTGAAGAATATAAACATTTGCTTTTGGAAATGGATTGGTGATCATGCTTGCAACATTCCCATCAGTCGATATGCGTTGGAGCCTCACAGCTCCTCTTAGTACCATATCTATGATAAAGTGGTACTTGATCTTGATGTGCTTCGACCTGTCATGGAATATTTGATATTCTTTAAGTACCATATCTATGATAAATTGGTACTTGATCTTGATGTGCTTCGACCTTTCATGGTTGTATCAAGAACCTACTTAAACAAATTTGCAAATAGCTTTCGTAACCACACTACCTCATAGTTAGCCATAATAGCTACAACATTCTCTACCTCAGTTGTACTGAGAGCAACAAGTTTCTGCTTCCTACTATTTCAAGAAATCATGGTGACCCTAAGATAAAACAACACCCTGATGTGCTCTTCCTATCTGTAGCTTTCACAGCCCAATTTGCATATATATATATATATATATATATATATATATATATATCCATGCAGTCTCAACTCATTTCTAGATTTATATCTCAATCCATATTTGATAGTCCCATGTAGATATCTCAATTTATGTTTTGCGGCCACCCAGTGAACATGCAAAGGGTCCACCATGAGTTGGCTCAAGGTGTTAATAGAAAAACATATATTTGGTCTCATGTTGTCCTTAAACATTAAAGCCCCAATCAACTGTCAGTACATAGAAGTATTTGCTATATCTGGTTCGGAAACTTCACCGCATAACTTCTTAAAGTTTGCCTCCATCGATGTGTCCATGGATTTTCAATCCGCCATCTCAAATCTCTACAATATTTTGAAAACATACTTTCCCTGGCTAAGGAAAATCTCCCCAAGTCTCTGCCACACCAATAAGCCCAAGAATTAGTGCATCAACACAATATCTTTCATCTCAAATTCAGAGGCAAGTTTCCTCTTACACTGGATGATTAGAGGCTTTGCTCTTGTCATGAATAGGTCATCAACATATAAAACCAAAATCGAAGGCATACCTTATACAACCTTGAATTATAGATTCGGATCAACACTTATTCTAGTGAATCCATGCTTCGTCAAGTATCCATCGATCTGAATACCAAGCCCTAAGGGGTTGTGTCAAACCATAGAGGGATTTATTCAATCTGAATACATGTGTTTCCTTATCATGTTCCTTAAATCCCCGCAGTTATTTCAAATACACCTATTCCTTAAGTATGCCATGAAGAAAGGTTGTCTTCACATCCATATAAATGGAATGGATGGTAGTGTATTGGGAAACAGGTGTGAATATATCATCATAATATTCTCCCTCTTTCTAAGAGAATCCTTGAACTTATTAATGCTACCATCAACTACATGTTTTATTTTTTATAACCACTTGGAAGTCCCAACATACTTCCCTTCAGGTCTCGGAACCACTTCCCATACATCATTTTTCATGATGTAATCATATTCCTTGGCCATGGAATCTCTCCAAACTTGTTCCCTCATTACTTATTCATAGCTGCAAGGTTCATATTGTATAATGTCACTCATCAATGTAGCATATCCTTGATATTTATGAGGTTTCTTACTCTCTCTGAAGGTGCCTGTCGGTGCTAAGTGTCTCTCTACATCCTATAATGTATCACCAAGCCATAGAGGTCTCTTCCTTGTGGGAGGATCACATGGAGGAATATCTGAAGGATCCATGGGTGTTGTTGTATCTTAAGAGACAATCCCTCGGTTGTGAAAGGAATCAGTGCTTAAGACATTTTAAAAGTGTGTCACAGAAATGATTTTATCATGAGGTATTTGTTATATCCCTCTGGAGACTAGTTTTCTAAAACCCTTAATGGTCTGTAATAATAAAAGATTCCATAATGCCATTCACTGCTGATATCTGAATGAAAAGAAGAACTGCAGGGGAAACTCAAAGTAATATGTTGAAAACACAGAATCTACCACTTTTAAGTTTCAGAGGAAATTCATGGAGGGAGAGGAAACTCGAAATAATATGTTGTAAACACATAATCTATTACTTTAAAGTTTCATAAGGAATTTGTGAAGAGAGGTGAAACTCAAAATAATATGTTGTAAACATAGAATCTATTACTTTTAAGTTTCAGAAAGAATTTTTGAAGGGAGAATACATGGAGTGAAGGAGCTCAAATTAAGATTATTTAACTCTTACTCACAGATGTAATTAAGAGACCGACTGCTACATTACTTCACTTCATTCAAAGAAGAAGGGACACAAAATGGCACAAAAAACATGAATCACCATCAACAGTTGTAGGAAACTTACTGCTTATTTCATTTACCCATCAAAAAAAGAAGTACAAAATGTAATACCCAAGAGGTCCATAACTCAGAACCCTTCTTCACTCTTTCTCTCTTCCTTAAATACAAACAAAATCAGTTTGTAACTGCTCGAGCTTCTTGAAACTCCTAAACTGGCTAAATTTTTAAACTACTTATTACATTGCAATCGAGGACACCATTGTAGCTTCAATCTTAACAAAAAAAACAAAATACACTTGGAATATAATCCTTTTGTCAAGTTTGATTTGTTGCTGATGTGTCTCCTTCCGTTTCGGCTATGATGTCCTAATAGCCTGCATAAACGCATCTCCACCCAACTCTGCCCATGCTTTTGCATTTTGAACGTTGTCATCATGTCACCTTCTACCTGACCCTGCCTCTTCTGTGCGTGCCTGTTGTGTTTGGTCTTCTCTTCTCCTTTGCTCTGCGTCGAGTCACTTACTCGAGTTTCTCTGCCGTGTTTTGCCTATTTCTTCATAAAATGGCTCACAAACCTCATAATCCTGGACTTGAAATCCTTTAGATTTCATATTGGAACCACATCGCATCCGTGCCAACATCGCACTTCGCATTTTTTTGTCTTTAACTTTTCCTTCGCAATTATCTTTTAAAACTTGCGATGTGTGCTATGCGATTGGATCCCACCTCATCACGAAATTGCATTTTAAACATTACCGTGGACCTGTGGGTTATGGCCACATAAAATCCCTTTACATATGCAGCGGGCTACAATACTAGAGTTTATTCAACATACATACGCACGCAATTAATAGCGATTTACTTTAAAAAAGATAGCACATAACTCAAACCACTTACATATACGCGGAACAATGGTTGTAGGGTCCCGCAATATGGTGACCAATCACAGTGTATCACATATCGACAAACTTAACATATAACTTAAATGGTAAACAATACAAATGCTGATGCGAAGTTGCGACGTAATCTCCATCGTAGATCTTAGCCAGATCTAACGGCCCCGCAGTACCGTATCACACTGCCATCTCCCATCCTTGTCGCATCACAACAAAAATACTTTACCGTGCGAAGTCTTAATGCTAAACTCTAAACCCGCTGATGTGTGATATGCGCTGGATCTTTGTGCCAACATGTGGCTCCTCCCTTTATCGTATCGCAAGTTTCAATTCTTACCGCATCGCAAGTTATTTTGTTTAACTTGCGAAGTCCTTAACACGTAAACTCAATAATCGCCGATGCAAAATTGCGCTATACTGACACATGGCTCCTATCCTCATCGCATCACAAGGTATATTTTTTAACTTACGATTTCATCTCAGCCATCGGTCTCTTCCCCTTTAGATCTACGATTCGATCCTCGCTGTCATCTCAACCGTCCGATCGCCTCCTTTGGAAATATTCTAAGTGTTTCTGTCTTAGTCAATTTCTTTGCTATCTACCTTCATCGCTCTGCAACTCCGTTATCCTTCCTGAGCTTTATTCAATATTTAAAATCGTTGATCTCTCCTAAGCTTATTCTCCTGCTTGTTATTCACTCCACATTGGGATTATCACGCTTGTTGCACGCCTTACTCACTATTTCAATCCAGAATACAGACCACTATTCTGTATTACGTCTCTAAATCCAGAATTCATGATTTGTTCCTTACTCGACCTATAAGAGCATATTACAGGTCTTCTTGAAATTTTAACAACTATTCCTCACTAACCTTGAATTTCTCAGAACCTCTCTTAACTTTTAGCTGAGTCGAATTAGGCTACAACAAGTGCAATAGGTTCATATGCAAAGTTAGGCTCAGGCAGGGATGGCTCAACATCTTCATGCACATAATCATCTCTTCTCTCAGAGATGGTAGGGATAGGAGAGTCCCTTGCTTTTCCAAGGGCAACATCTTCATCAAAAGTAACATCCCTGTTGAAATCAATGTTCCTTTGACCTAGCACACATATCTTGTAAGCCTTAGAATTTTCACAAGAACCAAAAAATATATCTTTCTTTCCTAAATCCTCTAGCTTTGACCTCTTCTCTTCGATACATGAAAGTAGACAGGGTATCCAAAGATTCTCAAGTGACCAACTTCCAATTTCACACGTTTAAAGACTTCTTCAAGAGTATTATCTCCCAAGGCATGATGAGGACTCTTATTTTTTACACAAACAACAGTATTTGTAGATTCTCCCCACAAAAACATTCGAAGATTTTGATCATGAATCATGGCTTTGGTTGCTTCCTATATGGACATGTTCTTCCTCTCAACAACTCAATTTTTTTGAGGGTTGTATGGATTAGTTACCTCCCTCTTAATGTCATATTCTATGTATAAGTATTTAAACTCATTTGAAGTGTATTCTCCTCCATTATTTTTCCTCGGGATCTTAATCTTATTTCTAGTTTGATTTTCCACAGGAGTCTTTAAATCCATCAATACATCAAAAACCTGTTCCTTGGTCTTCAAGTAGAAGATCCAATTTTTATAAGAGAAGTCATCAACAAATACCACATAGTATAAATATACTCTAAGAGACTTCCCCGACATGGGCCCACTAAGATCATAATGAATAAGATGAAGAATATCCTTAGATTTGTTGCTACTAGAATGGAATGGTCCCTTGATATTATTCCCATCGGCACATTCCTGACATATAACTTCATAATCCACTTGAATCTTGGGTATCCCTGTAATGATCCTACTCAAGTTAGGAAAATCTGTGTAATTAAGGTGAGAAAATATCTGGTTCCAAAGGTCACACTGATTAGTGGTTTCATGGAACAGTGCTTGAATTGGTCATCAAAAATATTTGTAAAGGCCTTCATTTCTGAAATCAAGTGTAAAGGTTGCCCTCGTGCTAGGATTCCTTATCCAAGAAAGGGCCTTACCATCAATGAATGCAACTGTAAACCCCTTTCCTTCCATGGTAGAGATGGAGACAACATTCATCTTCAGTATTGTCACATACAACACATCTTGTAGAAGAATGGTTTGACTAGTATCAAAATGAAAATAAACAGAACCAAACCCTTTTACAAGATGAGAAGAATTATCCCCATATAAAATTTTCAAATTGGTCTCCCTCTCAACAAAATTTGAAATGACTTCACTATAACCAGTAAAATGTCCAGATACCCCACCATCCACCAACCAACTATCAATGTTATTTGAAGAAGAGATAGAGAGAGCAGCAACAAGAACATATTCAAATTAAGAACTTGTAACATTATTAGCATACCTCATATTTTTGGTCCTCTTTTCAGGGTGTTAGGGCTCTTCAACACTTGCATGGGCAACAAAATATCTTCCTCCCCTTCTATTATTGATGCAGTTTTTATTGCCATTACTGGTTTTGTTTTAGGCCCTTTGAACATTTATTCTATTAGGATAGTCTTGAGCTATATGGCTAATCCTATCACACCTGTAGCATCAGACTTTGGAGAAGTCCCTTCTACTATTTTTGAATTTAGGGGTTGGTTTCTTTGGTTTCCATTTGAAAGGTATTCATTTTCCTTTCTTGACATTGGCTTCAAAGGCTATAGGCTCTCCTTCTTCTTGACTCTAGATTCTTCCTCTATAAATGAGCCTAGATTCCTCTTGAGAGAAATTTCCCAAAAGCTCATAAAATGTAGGGAGTTCTTTCTTGTAACTAATGCTTGTGATGAATGTCTCCCAAGGAATGGGGAGCCCACCAAGGGTCATCTGCAAAAGCTCTCTATTAGATATGGTTTCTCCAATGGAAATAAGTTGATCTCTTATTTCGTAGATCCTCATGAAGTAGGTTGTAATGGATTCAAACTTGTTCATATTGATGTTACGAAGTTGACTCTTCAGAGAGATGATTTGACTTAGATTTGTGACCTCATAAATCCCAACCAATTTTTCATACATATCCTTTGATTTCATTGTCTTGGACACATAAGTGATGAAATGATCCCAGAGAGAATCAATAATTATCTCCTTTGCCTTTATATCACCCTTATTGTACTTGGACTTGGCACTAGCATTAGCATTCTCCAGAGGTTCAACTACTTGTCCATGCACATATTATAACACATCACTCTCTTGAAGTGTGAGATCCAATGTAGCCCTCCATGCTACAAAGTTGGAGGCACTATTCAACTTCTCCCCAATATTGAAGTATTAGGTAGTCATCTTGTCTAAGAAAGTGATCACCAATCAGCAAAAAGAGTGTCTCAAAGGGATGCTCTATGGTCTCCTTAGGCTAATCTTCACCTTAGCTCTGATACCATGTCAATTTTCCACAATGTTTTTTATATTTATAATAACTTTAAACAATTTCTTCCAATTTCAATCACCACAACAAAAGATAAGAAATTATAGATAGAACAATAAGCAATAAATTCACAATAGAAGATAACCAAACACAATGAGACACAAATATTTGGTCTAAGACTAGGGAAAAACCCCACAAGCTGGAAACCATTAATTAATTCTTCTTCTTACATTAGTGATTCAATTTTCAGCATGAGATACATAAGTCCAATAGTACATCCAATAACCATTCAAAGTCAAATATTTGACTATCCAATTCAACCAATCCAAAACCAACTCAATGAGGGAGAAATAGTCAAATATGGTCAAAGATACCAGCCTGCAATTTTTTGCCTATGGAGGTACAACCAACAATAGTTAATGGTCTATAAAATTCAACGGTAAAACTACCTAGAAAATTTTGGCCAACCCAACAACACATTCAACCTTCAAACCTAATTCAAACTCAATCAAAACAGTCCTAAAATTCTTCTTGCAATTTGGTCAAACTTCCACAATCAACCTGCGGTCAAACCCTAGTTCCAACCTATGGTCAAAGTCAATCAAATTTCCCATAAAATTTTGGTCAAAGTCTCCTTCAATTCATCCTTCAAGGCATTTAAGAAAATAGGTTAAATAAGATCAAATCAGCCTAAGTCAAAGAGAGTCAAAACTGGTCACGTGGTCCCAAAACATAATAGAAATTCAACTTCGGTCTAAACAAAAATTATCCACCTTCCTTCCTTGGATGTGTGAATCTAACCTGTGAATTTCAGATTATGTGATGTGATGGATAGATTCCAAAATGACCTCCAACGAAGGTTTATTTATATGTGTGTGAGGAGGGGTAATTTCCTTAGGTGGGGCTAACTTGTCGTCTTCCACTGGTTCGACTTGTCAAACAAAAAGTAGAAAATTCCTTTGAACAAATTGAAATTTCCTTTGAAGAAGAATGGTTTCTCTTTGGGGCAGTCGGGCTTCCCCTTGGGCAAATTCATCCCCCGACTTCCAATTTTAACACTTCCTCTCAGCTAGGGAGGAATTTTTTATTGTACCATGAGTATCATCTTGGATGTACATATCTCAACATATGAGAAACTTATCTTGTCTCATCTCATATTAGCTGAAAATTTGATGAATCAAACCATAGAAGAAGAAAAATGATCCACATGACAATAGGGGAGGTTGATTTATCACAACCAAGTCCATGGCAGTCATAAATAACCTTGGTAAATATCACACACCTTATGTCCACTAATTTACCCTCAACCAACTTGATCCTTAGTAATCAAGTGGTAGAACACCTACATCCAATACTTAGGGGAGATCAATTTACCACAACCAAGTCCATGGCAGGCGCGCATGCCCTTGGTAAAGATCACATATACCCAATTCTCCTCTCCCATGTGGAAAAGATGGGAGGAAATCCCAACAAGCTTCATGGAGTCCATGACCCCTTTATAAGGGTGAATTATGGGTTGGATGTATACTTTATCTGTATTTAAAAATTGCTTGAGGTTTGAGAAATTTTGCAAGTTATTCAAGCAGGGTTTTAAGCCTCTTTTGTGACATTATTAAACACATAAACATGAAATTTAAACTAAGTTTTTATAGAAAAATCTTGGACAATATCACCATAACAATAAACACACAACGTCAATTGATGAAGGAGTTCACCCCTCCTGGGCTATGTCTCATGGTCTAGCTTCCAATGGTTTGACCTCTTTGATTATGCTCAAAAAATGGTGTTTGCATGCATTTATAGTGCTCAAATGGTTGTACGGATAGCTCCAATGGCTTTAGAAATGTCAAAAAAAAATGTCTAGCCTCTTTATGCTCCCAAAAAGACCAAAAATTGAAGAAGTTATGATTTCCACAAGTTTTCTAGCAATTTGTCCTACATTTTCGACCTCCTTACACACTGCCCTACAATTTCACCCCAAAAAGTGCTATCTGAGCGACCTTTTTGCCAACAACTAGCGCAAATTGTGGGATAGTTAATTTGCATAATGCGGCCTATAGACCAAATTTTTTATTCATATTTCAGGCTGGTTATTTTAATATAAGAATGGGGGGAGTGGGGGTCAGGCTAAGCCTTGGCCCCTAGTTCTGCCCCTTAGTTCCGTGGGCGCGTGACCAGGGCTGGGGCTAGCCCCGGCCCACCCCCAAACGTGCCAACCAAACATATTTAATTAAAACTATGAAACTAATATGGTTAAGTCTCATTGCATGGCGCATTGGCAGAGTGTCGGTCTTGACACTCAGAGGTGTTGTGTTCGATTATGTCGGAGTGTTATCCGCCCAAAACCAAATTTATGGCCGGCCACCATGGCACCATGTGGAGACCTCTAGTTGGCCCACGTGGCATTCCCTGGTTGGCCTAACCATCAACCAATGAGATTGCTCCATATCAAACCAACTAGAACGTGACAAGTGGTGTACTGCGATTAGCCAAAAAGGTCTAGTCAACCATGCACAATCAGGATCCAGTCAGTAGTATGGACTGCTGACTAGGAAACCATAGACATCCCAAAAACTATTCTTTAAGTTGTTTCCAAAAATGGACAGAACGCGATTGTAGGAGCATCCAGAGTCAATTTTTCACGAAACAAGTCACACTGGATTCAGAACGACGAGATCTACGCAAGCACATAGGTTTTGTTCCATTCTGAGAATTTTTAATTTTGAGCATAAAATTGATCCACTATATCAATTCTAGGTATGTACTCGGCCAAGTCCATGACTTTAAGGAGTACCCTCATCCAAGAGTCTAGTTGCACAACCCCCTTCACCATGGCTAGTCATAAATATTGGGGATGACATGTGCTCAGTGTTCTTGATCAACAATGTTCTCTCTCGAGGAGGCATATGTTCTCCTACACTCCAAGCTTCTCCATGAAGAATATGAAATTTTCTTTCAGTAATAGATTGGTGAGAATGTATGCAACTTCGATCAAAATAGAAAATGCCCTCCTTCCTTCCTCGCACGTGTGAATGTGATATGTGAATTTCAGATGATGTGATGTGATGGATGGATGCTAAAATGACCTCCAATGAAGGTCTATCTATATGTTTGTGAGGAGGGGTAATTTCCTTAGGTGGGCCAACTTGTCATCTTCCATTGGGCCAACTTGTCAAACACAAAATAGAAAATTCCTTTGACAATTTGAAATTTCCTTTGAAGAAGAATGGTTTCTCCTTGGGGTAGATGGGTTTCTCCTTGGGAAAATTCATCTTGTAGCTGGCTTCTAGTTTTACTTGCAAAATATGTGTTCCCTTCTTCCCCACTTGAATCCAACCCATACTTTATGTTGTATCCAATGTATCACCTGTAATATCCCCAACCAGAACCCAAGCATGCATATTAATTTTTAAGCTTGACTAATCGTTTGGCATTTATGATTTTAATAACATAGAAAATATTATTGGATTAATATGAGTTAATATAGTGTAAGTGCTTCGAAACAAGATCCAAACCTATAGCTATCCATTTTCATTTTAGTTTGGCTCGAAGAATTAGTTATGGAGTTGAGAACTCCGTAGAAACCTCAGCTTGATTTTGGGACGGTTTGCAACTACTGGATCATTAGTTAATGCATCCGATTTTACATTCAAAAGAATAATATAGCTACACTTTTATTAATGCATACGGTTTTGTATTTACAAAAATAAAATAGCCATGATCTTATAACTACATGCATTTACTTTAACACATTTTAAATATAGATGAAATAGACGTATTTTTATAATTGTATGCATTTGTATAATGCATTTGAATTAAAGACGACAAGAATAACCATGTTTTATATTATTTGCATATGTTATTGCATTGGTAATAAGAAGGATAATCGTAGCCCATATTTATAAACATGGCTTTGTATTAAAAGGAACAAGTAGATTGATACCCATGGCTTTGCAACAAAAGAATAACTAGGAATTAATACCATGGTATTGTGAATTATACCCATGGTTTTGAATGTTGTTAAATGCAATAATAGTATGGTATTGCAATAGTAGTTATGGTATTACATGTGTTAAACACGTTAATAGTTATAGTTATGTATTTGATAATGCATTTGAAAATAAAAGGTTAGTTCTGGTTATGATTTTACTTTTATTTATGTGTTTGCAAGAAAATGTTTTCATGCAAAGCCGTATAATATGTAGAAGTTATTAGTGATTTTGACATTAAGGTAATAATTAGAAGAGATTGAATATTTTGGGTAGAGAGAACTGGATTCTCTTGCATTCTATTTGGATGATAAGCCATAATATTTTGGGTTTTGATAATCTGATATTTTAGGAATTACAGGTAATCATGACATTATAGTTTTTGGTGATGATAGTGTTTGCAGTGATGAATCATGACTTTTACAAGGAATTGAGTTATAGCTTTTAAAATAATCTCATTTACAGCGATCAAATGATTATTTATAGCTAATACTATTGTAGGTGATGAGATCATTATATATAACTATTGTTACATGCAAAGAGAAAATTCACGAGATGCATTTTTACAATGAGAAACTTGGTTTACTGAGATATATTGCCAACTTGTTATGGTTTGACAATGGTGATGCAAGATAGGGAAGAAGGTCACTGTGGTAAACAATCATGCCATGAAGATATTATGCTCTAAGAATTATTGGGTAATGTGTTTGAGAAACATGACAATATGTACCTTTGTTTAATAATGCTTGAATGAAATTTTATGTTTCTTTTGTAAAATCTCAACAAAGAACAAGGGATGGACTCCCGCATTGCAATTGGGATGAAATCTCTCACGGACCATTTAATAAAGAAAAATGTTTATTGGTTTTTCCCTTCAAGATTTCCAAGGTAATCTCAGTATTCATTTGTGTGCTTGTATATTTGGTTTATCCTATCATTAATATCACCTTGCATGAGTCATCATGTTTTAAATAAACATTGATTAGTTGAACAATGTTGATGATGTGAAGTTGCATCAGGATGCATTATTTTAACAAGTTGCAATAATGATTATTTTGTTACGCAAATACCTATTTTAATTTTATATGGTTATTCCACTTAATGATTGTGAGTATATCATTTGATGATCAGTTAAATAGTATGTGATAAGTAATTCATGTGATGCTACATGCTGATAAAACTTGTGAAAATAAAATAAAATTAATCTTATGTATTTTGTACGAGGTATATGAAGGGATGTTACAAGTGGTATCAGAACCATGTTGCAATACTTGCACCTCTTTGGTTCTGTAAGAACAAGGAGTAGAGTTATGATGTTATTAAGTGAAGGTCAGGTATGATACTAACAAAATTACAATGAAATGTATGCATTAGATTACATTTAATATGAAATGCATAATAGTGCTAATGACCACTTTGAAGAATAATATTACTGATGGCATTGAGTCCTCTTGTTGATAAAAGACAGTTTGAAACTCTGCTGGATTTAATTCTAATTAAAATATGAACAATCTTGGCCAGTCACACAATAAATATTCATAGTTTGTATTAGGATTTACTACTAGCCTTTGTATCCATGCTCTTTTCATAATCTTTAATGATGAATTAAATTCTTGGAGGGTAGCTCTATTTTGGGAACTTGGAGCCACCGCAGGCCTCAGACAAGCAAATTGTCGGGTGTATGGTGAAGGATCGTGGAAGGTGCCATGTAGATTATGATAACTATATCAAATACCACACCGAAATCAAGGATGGATTGAAAATAATCCAAAGGTGTATACATCAGCAACAGAAGGAAACTCTTGAGATGCAGGAGCAACAACTGGAAAAAAATGAAATAATCCACCAACTAGATGATGAAATTGACACACAGAGGTGTCAAATTGAGGATCTTCAGTTTAAACTGGATGAAAAAAACATGAATATCGATGAAGAAGATACCAGAATTAATCTCAATATTTCGGAAGAAATGGAGTAACTAGTTCTAAGGGCCCTTTTTTTTATTGTTAGTTGTTCGATGTTAAAATGTAAATGTAAACTGTTGTTGAATCACTTATGTAGAATGTATAGTAGTAGTTAGGAAATTTGGGAGAATTTTCTAATTTTGGGGAAGAAAAGTTGGGTTGGGTTGGGTTGATCAGCAATCATGCTAAGTTGCCCATGGATGGCTCTAAATTATATTGTAAAGATCTCGGCTTTTGGCCAATGCATTTAGGCCGCAGACAATATACCACACACTCTTTAATATAGAGAGAGAGCATACATATATATATATATATATAACGAGAAAAATGTGATAGTGAAAGGGTGTAGGAAGGCATGAGGATTTTGATACGATGAGCGGGTTGTCCTTTATGTTGTTGATAGCATGCTAGAATTTTTAAAAATCATTCAAGGACCCTCTTAAATGTTGAGAATAAGAAATGAGTCAGATGACATGTCTTCTTAAGTTCATATTGGCAAAGTATAAGGATGCTCATTATGACTGTAATGGATAATAGTTGATTGTAACTTGTTGTGGAATTACCTTGAATGTTGACTGAATTTACGATAATTTTGTGGCATCGTCTATTTAGTATATTGCACTATCTTCTTGTGAATTAGTATTGCACGATATTATATGTTTTGTTAAAACTTTAATGGCATCATTCTTGGTAATTGCAATACTTACATATGTTTATGAATAGGTCGACAAACTACTAGACTTATCTCTAAAGGTATATTGCAATAGATTTATTGGAATATGCATCATTCAGTTTTTGTTGAAGATTATTACTAGAGTTGTAAACAATTTAATAGTGCTAATTCATTCTCATATTATTGGTTTAATGGTGGCAATAAGTTGTTCAAATTTGGGTTTGTTATTTTGAATTAAAATTGGTTTATAAACAACCACTAGAATTTGTTATCAACACTCAATTACTAATGGTAAATTAGTATCCTTATATGGTTGAAATTATGTATAGGCAATTATAGTATTTTATGCATATTAAGGTAGTGTGAAATAAATATTAATGGCTATGGAAGTGGATATTTCTTTAACCATGCATAAGCATGATTGTAAATTCTTGAATATGATAAAGAGCATATATCACGATAATAGTAATGCCTTATAAAAGTGATTGATTTAATTGAATTGCTTATTGGGAAAGAAGTATTATGACTTTGCTCATTAGCAGATGTAGTTCTTAGATTCACATAATCTTATCCTTGAAATTAAAGAACATTCACATCAATTTAACTTATTGAAATATTCATGCATTATCAAATAACCTATGACTTTCAAGTAAGATGACAATTGCATACCATTACTAGAAAATGTAAGAATTCCATATCACTAGTCGTGAAGCATGTGCATGCATATGTTTTTCCATAATAATGACAAAAAGAAAAGGGTTGTGATCTTTTATATGAGTTTAAAAACACGCATAAATGGTAATCGGTGTGATAAGGGAAACAAAGATTAATGTATTGTCCAAAAATGGGAACATATAAGATGGAATATATTATGTATGTTTTACAAACTTAATGATGAAACTAGTAGTAGCTAGGTGTTGTTGATTACATTGATTGTTAAAATTCAAACGTGACAATTTAGTTCTACATGTTGATGTTTCAATGATGGTGTTAGTGTGAATGAGCCTATACATATCATGCATCTAACTAAATATTTGCATTCTCATCCTTTGAAAAATTCATCCAGTCTATGTGCATATTGTTTGTGACACTACATAGTCAAGTCCATTATGTTGTAGAATTTGTGGTGTTTTCATTGTCATTGCTAAACGGAATATGGATGGCATTTTGAATTAGCTACCAATATTGACTTCTTTAATCAGAAAATTTTGTATTATTGTCTTCAACTTAGTAGTGTTGCATAGTGACTTATGCTTGGACACATGTTCATGAAAACGAAATATCATTTTGCATGGATTAGAACTCTAGTGGAGGTTAATATTTGAATCAGAATGGCTATATCTATTAGGAATCCTAATCCTACGAAAATGGGAAGTAATTACATATGGAATGGATAAAAGCAACCTCATGATATAAGATATGAGTGGCTCCAATATCCAACTTTTACCATTTTAGATGTAGGATCTCCATAAATGAGCTTTTGATATGTACATATGATCATTTGAGAATCCACATCCACTTGAATTTTCGAAAAACTAGCTTCAATTGCTATATGCAATCCCCTCTCGAGAGCTACAAATTCAACAAAATTATTATTGGTTATACCATAGTTGCTCGCATACATGATCCAGACTTGTGCAAGAGTGCAATAAAATACAAAAATAAACATAAACATAGAGATGCAGCAGGAATAACACTTCATTTCATTAATATCAAACACTGAAAAATGCTTACAAACAGAAAGGAAAATAAATTAGCTCGAGCGATGGTAGCTCGTCTCTAAGAAGAGATGTGGCATATACATGCCTCTAAAATGTGTTACAATGAGGCTCAAGGGCCTTTTTATTATTCAACAACAAGAGAAAACCCTAAACAACCAAAACCCTAACCCGAGGAGATGTAACACCAAGAGTTTATGGGCTCGTTGGGGTTAGTTGGGCAGCCAACTTCCCGGGGTCGTAACTTGGTCATATTATCTTCTTTTGGCATGTATGATAGCTGTTGGAAAGATCTCTCCAAGGAATACAACTAATGATGTGATTTTCACAAAATCACTAGAGGAATCATGCCCAAAAAACTTTGTTTGGGGCCTCAAAACAGCTCTGGAAGTTTAGGACCCGAAAAACTACTAAAAATAGTAAATAAGAAAACTAATGAAAATGACTAGGTGGAATAGGCGAGTAGCAACCAATATCCACCTGGATCATTCATCCCCCTTAGGAAGCAATGGTCTCCATTGCATGCAGAGCGTCCATGAGGTGGGGAAATTTCTGTTGAACCTAGTCCCTAGTGAACCACTTTACCTAATGAAGGATTTGGCTTGCTTTGACAAATCAGTATAGTTGGATCCTCTGCTGGCAAGTGTTCCTGATATGTGTGTCCATAACCCGATCAGTTGTGGCTTGTTCCATGAAGTCTAGGTTTAACTCTATTGGTGTGATTTGTTCTACCATGTCAGATGTGTCAAGTAGAGGTAGAAAGTAGGGCCGAAGGTGGTCCACATTGAACACTGGGTGCAGACCAAGGAATGGTGGAACATTGAGATCGAAGGCATTGTCCCCTACAACCTTGGTGATGATGCATGGCCCATATCGAAGCGGGCGAATCTTGCGGTGGGGTCCAATGAGGCGCTCCTTCTGTAAATGTAGCCACACTTTGTCGCCCACCTGGAAGTTGTGTGGCACCTAATGTTGATCATGTCGTTGTTTGTACTTAGCATTAGCTCTATCCAATATTTCATGAACCTATTGGAGGTTGTGTTGAATGCGCTCAATGAATTTGTTCACCTTGTTAGCTTCAAAATGCACATGAGTCGAATCTACCTGAGTAGCCGCAAATGGCATGGCTACTTCAATGGGACATAGTGGCTGGAATCCCAAGCCCACCTAAAAGGGGTTGTGGTCGGTTGAGTTGTGGAGCACTCAATTATAGCTATGTTGCACATAGGGGAGGCTCTCATCCCATGTGCATGGATGCTTTGAGTTGTACGTGCGCAAAATGTGTGCGATCATCTTGTTCAATACCTTTGTCTGTCCATCGGTTTGTTGATGGAAAGTTGTGGACTTGGTGAGCTTCGTGTCTATTGTGTAACCAGCTCCAAAAATAGAAGAAAAGAGATATCAACGCCTTAGAAATGAGCCACTTCGAGGCGGCAACCTCCAATACATTACATAAATGAACAATTCTTGGATGATACAATTTACAAAAACTCCTTTCTATATATAGGAGTCCATGGGGCCATAATGTAATCCTAGTGGGCCACAATGTAATCCTAGCCGACCTAACAATAATAATTTAAGGGCACAATAATAACAAAATGGGGGTTACAAGGGTACAATAATAACAATAAAGGGTTTACACTAATAACAATAAGGGACTATACTGGTAATATAGGGACCTAGCATGCCCCTCTCCTTCAAAAAAGTGTTGTCCTCAACGCTTGAGTAGCTCTGGGTGCTTCTGTATAAACTTCTCATCCTCCCATGTAGAATCTTCAGTGGGTAAGTTCTTCCACTTGATGAGATACTCTGAAATTGATCGATTCCGTAGCTGTCGAGTTCTTGTTTCCGTGACCGCTTTAGGTTCCAATATGACTTTTCCTTCCTCATCAAGTTCTGGCAATATTGTTTGAACTGGAAGATTTTCACCTATAACCTTCTTTAAGCATGAAACATGGAAAACTGGATGTACTCGCGAAGAAGCAGGAAGCTCCAATTTGTATGCCATAGTACCAATCTTTTGCAACACCTCGTAAGGACCATAGTACTTTGGCGATAATTTATTATCCTTCTTAGCTTGCTTGAGGGACATTTGTTTGTATGGTTGTAGCCGTAAAAATACCCAATCTCCTACATCAAAACTTCTTTCACTGCGATGTTGATCTGCCTGTTGTTTCATTCGATTTTGTGCCAAATTCAGGTTATCCTTTAAGAGTTGGAGAACTTCTTGTTGATGCTCGATGTGATCTTTCACTGCTTGAACCTTCGAATTTTCCCTTAAATATGATGTGATGGATGGTGGATGATATCCATAAAGTGCCATAAATGGGGTCATTTTTGCTGCAGTATGGAAGGAAGTGTTATACCACCATTCAGCAAGAGGTAACCACTTGACCCATTGTGTTTGTTTATCAGATACAAAACAACGAAGATTTCCTTCCAAACATTTATTTACTATCTCAGTTTGACCATCAGATTGAGGATGATAAGATGAGCTATGAGCTAATTGAGTACCCAAACAAGAAAATAACTCCCTCCAAAAATTTCCAGTAAAAATGGGATCTTTGTCGCTCACAATAACCCTTGGGCTTCCATGTAGCTTTTGAATTCTGTCCATAAATGTAGTAGCAACTGTACTTGCTTTAAATGGATGAGATAATGCACAAAAGTGTGCATACTTGGTAAGTCTATCAACTACCACCATGATGGCACTCTTTCCTTCGGACTTAGGTAAACCTGTGATAAAATCCATTGAAATCTCCTCCCAACGTTGACTTGGAATGGATAAAGGTTGTAGAAGTCCTGGGGTCTTAATTGTTTCCACTTTATTCTGCTGGCAAACCAAACATTCCGCCACAAACTTTCGAATATCAGATTTAAGGCCATCCCAAAAAAATTCTTTCTTCACCCCGTGGTAAGTTTTTAAAAATCCTGAGTGTCCTCCTAAAGGAGAAGTGTGCAATTCCAGAAGAATCTTTTGTTTTAGTTGGGAATTCTTATAAAGATATAAGCGATCTTTGTACCATAAGGAATCATTTTTCCAACTAAATGTATCAGATGTACTAGGATCTTGCTGCAACTTTTGAATGAGTGCCCATACATCTTTTTCCTTCTTCCATTCATCTCTTGCTTCGGTTATCCAATCTGGTTGGATAATAGAAATGGCACAAAGCAATGCTTCCACCTCTTCATTCTTTCTTGAGAGTGCATCTGCAACAACATTAAGCTTTCCTTTTTTGTAGATTATTTCAAAGTCACAACCCAACATCTTTGTGACCCATTTTTGCTACTCTTCTGAAGATAGTCTTTGTTCCAAAAAGTGTTTAAGACTATCATGATCAGTTTTTACCTTGAAGTGTCTTCCCATTAGGTAAGTTCGCCATTTCTTTAGTGCATGCAGTATTGCTAACATTTCCTTCTCATAAATAGGTTTCTGTAAATACTTTCCTTTGATTGGACCACTTTCAAAAGCAATGGGTCTTCCTTCCTGCATTAAAACTGCACCAATTCCATTTCCTGAGGCATCACATTCCACAATAAAGGTTTTTGTGAAGTCTGGCGTAGCTAAGACCGGTGCTAGGCACATTGCCTCTTTAAGATGTTCAAAGGCCTTGTTGCTTCAGGAGTCCATGAAAATGCATCTTTCTTCAATAATGTTGTTAGAGGTGATGCTATTCTCCCATAATTCTTAACAAACTTGCGATAATACCCTGTTAACCTGAGAAATCCTCGCAACTGCTTTATGGTCATGGGGACTTTCCATTCCTTAATGGCTTTAATTTTGTTAGGGTCTACTTTAACACCCTCGTGAGATATAATATGACCCAGATATTCCACCTCTTGTACTCCAAAGAAACATTCGGATGTTTTTGCATATAATTGTTTCTCCTGCAATAGTTTGAGCACCCTGTCAACATGTTCAACATGATCCTTCCAAGACTTGCTGTAGATTAGTATATCATCAAAAAATACTAGCACAATTTTCTAAGGAAGGGTTTGAAAATGGAATTCATCAACCCTTGAAATGTAGAAGGTGCATTGGTAAGGCCAAAAGGCATGACCAAAAATTCATAATGAACCTCATGAGTTCGAAATGTTGTTTTTGGAATATCTTCAGTCTTCATTCTAATTTGATGATATCCTGAACGAAGATCCAACTTGGTAAAATAAATTGCTCCAAGTAATTCATCCAATAATTCATCAATCATAGGAATGGGAAATTTATCTTTAATGGTGAGCTTATTGAGCTCCCTATAATCCGGACACATTCGCCATGATCCATCCTTCTTGTGTACCAATACTACAGGAGCAGAGAAAGAACTTTGACTAGGTTGAATATACCCGCCTCTAACATTTCTGCAATCATACGTTCAATTTCGCTCTTTTGGAAGTAAGGATATCTATAAGGCCTGATGTTTGGAGGAACACTTCCTGGAATCAAATGAATAGCATGATCATGATCACGAATAGGTGGGAGTCCTTTGGGAGTTTCAAACACCTTGGAATGATTGTCCAAGACTTGTTCGAGATCTGCAGAAATAGATGATTTTGATGTCGGAACTTCTAGAGAGCATAATTGTGAAATTACACCTCGTTGTTCTTTCTTTAGAAGCTTTGTCATGACATTAGAGCTTATTATCCTTCCTGGCTTCCCTTCAATACCCCGTAATTCGACTTCCTTTCCTTCTGAAAAAAATTTCAAGAAAGTTCTTGAAAATTAAAAGCTACCGTCCCCAAAGATTGTAACCATTGTACTCCTAGTACAACATCAGCACCTCCCATAGGAATGGAAAGCATTGGACTAGTCAATACATATTCCCTCATGGTTAGCTTGATATTATGGCATTTTCCAGAGCAATTTATAGTTCCTCCATTTGCAACCATCACTTGACATTCTGGTGCTGGGTATAGGAAACAATTTAATTCCTTGGCTACCTTACAATTAATAAAATTATGGGTGCTACCTGAATCAATCAACACTATTACCTTTTTCTTCTTGATTTGTCCTTCTATCTTGAGAGTTTGAGGAGTGGTAATTCCTGCCAGTGCATTACATGATATGGTCGGATTCATTTTTTCCTCTTCTAGGGTTGGTTCCTGGTGTATATCCTCTTCTTGTTCATTTTCTTCTTCTTCTTCACAATCTATGTAAAATAATTTCTTTTCAGCACACTTATGACCTTTAGTGTATTTTCTATCACAACTGTAGCAAAGCCCTTTTTCTCTTTTTTCTTTCAATTGTTGTGGTGTCAACCTTGTAGGTTGTGGAAATCTAGGTGTAGCAACACTTCCTTCTTTATAGAATTGAGTGGTAGGCTTCCTTGCCGCCATAATTTTACATTCAACTTTTCTTGCCAACCTGAATGCCTTCTCCAATGAATCAGGTTCCAGAACACGAACTTCATGTTGGATGTTATCCTTTAAGGTGCCTATGAAGAGATCAATCCTGTGTTCCTCTGGAATATCAGTTACCCTTATATTCAATTTTTGGAAGTCCTCAATGTGCTGCCCCACTAAACCCTTTTGTTTGAGATTTATCAATTGGGTAAAGAAGGTGTTGCTCTTTGTATCCTCATAATGTGCTATCATTTTCTCCGTAAAAATTGACCAAGTGACAATTTTTTTACGGGAGCAAAGCCATTGATACCATACAAATGTATTTTGTTCTAAATGTAAAGTTGCAATGCGTACCTTTTGTGTGTTTTGTACATTATGGAGATCAAAATATTGCTCCATCTATAGTATCCATGTTACAGGATCCTTTCCATCAAACTTCCTCATATCCATTTTTGGAATATGGTGGTTCTTCCTACCAACATTAGAGTTTATGAAATCATGATTAACATTTATTTTGTTCTCATCATGAGTTTCCTCTACTATATTTTCACCATTAGGAAACATTTCTTGTATCAACTTTGTCAAACCTTCTATGTCTACTTTTAGATCATTCTTCATGTTTTCCATTTTAGATTCCATGCCAGCTTCCATGTCATCTATCTTAGATTCCACGTCTTTCTTCAAACCATCCACATTATTCTTCACACCATCCATCTTTGCTTCCACACCTTTCTTCAAAACTTCCATTTCATTTTTTGCTGCTCTTTGCGAGAGCGAAATTTGGTGCACTTGCTCTTGTAATTTTGATAGATCATGTTGCAATTCTTCATCTTCATAAGTCATAGTAGAGCCTTATTAAGGCTTAATGGGTGTTGAATTATTTTTACGGGGCATTTTTTAGAACCCAATACTGATATCTATTCTACAATATGCCCTTGGAATCAATTCAAATTGATTTTTCAACAAGACTTATGCAATTTGAAAAAAAATACACACCTTTTTCTTGCTTTTGAGGAGCTCGATATTGAAATTTGATTATCTTTGTGATTGCGGATCTTCAATATCTGAAATTTAGCACTGAAGTAGCCCTATGAATTCTATTTTGAATGCCACAAGTCTGACCTGATTTGGATTCTCCAAGACAAAGTTATGTCCAATCTCCCACAATGACCTAATTATGGACTGATTCAGTAGAGAAAACTTGTACGAATTTCCATGTGTCACTGTTTTGTCCTTCGCCTCTGAAATTGATAGCCAAGAAACTAAGTTCTGTGTACTTGTCACCACTTTTTACGGCACTCCAATCTGATGCTCAGAGAGAGAGTTATTGAACTTTTCCCACGATCACCTCTTTCAAATGAAATTTGGGAGCCTGAAAAAGCACCACCTTCCACAGATCATATCTTCAAAAATATTGTGAATCAAGCTCTGAAATTTTTTGACAATTTTCCTCAGGATTTCAGCTTCGCACCCTAGAAATTTCAGATTTTGAACCTTCGTATAATAAAATTTATAGCGAAAATTCCACGATGACCTGTTTAGGAGCCTGAAAAAAGACCTAACTTCCATAGATCATATCTCTGAAAATATTGCGAACCAAGATCTGAAATTTTTAGACGATCTTCCTTAGGATTTCGGCTTTGCACCCTAAAAATTTCAGCTTCTGAAACTTTGTATAAAAAAAGTTATAGCGAAAATTCCATGATGACCTGTTTGGAGCAGCGAAACCCTAGAATCCAAACCTCTGATACCAAATATTGTGTAACCAGCTCCAAAAATAGAAGAAAAGAGATATCAACGCCTTAGAAATGAGCCACTTCGAGGGGGAAACCTCCAATACATTACATAAATGAACAATTCTTGGATGATACAATTTACAAAACCTCTTTTCTATATATAGGAGTCCATGGGGCCATAATGTAATCCTAGCCGACCTAACAATAATAATTTAAGGGCACAATAATAACAAAATGGGGGTTACAAGGGTACAATAATAACAATAAAGGGGTTACACTAATAAAAGGGGCTATACTGGTAATATAGGGACCTAACAGTGTCCAACATCGACCAAAGGTTGGACCAAAATGTAATGAGGACCCTATTGTCCCAATCTAAGATGATAGACTGTGGGATCCCAAAATATACCCACACTCGTTCAAATAAGAGTTTAGCAGTGGCTTTTGTTGTGATATTCTTCTTGCAGGCCGCCATAATGGCCATCTTCGAGAATCTGTCAATGACCACAAAAACACAGTTGTTGCCATGCTTAGTAGAAGGAAAACCCAACATGTAATCCATGGAGATGGATTCCCAAGGTTGACTAGAGGTAGGCAGCGGAGTATAGAGGCCTTGCTTCTTGATGGTCGGTTTGGAAATGGCGCAGGTAGTGCAGGATCTAATGTACTTCCCGACATCCTGTTGAAGGTTAGGCCAATAGAAATAATTGTGTAGTACTACCACTATTTTCTTGACCCCTAAATGCCAAGTGACCCGACTGTAATGCGCTTCCTAAACCATCTTGGCACGCTCGCATGAAGGAACACAAAGGTGTCCTAGGTGACATAGTAGTGCATCTTGTAGGTGAAAATTTGGAACTTGCTTACCCTCCAAGAGCGTCTTGTATATGGGGCTGAATTCTAGATCGTTTCTGTAGAGAAGTGGCCAATCGGAAGTCTCGTGCCCACACGAGTTGAGCACGGTGGTTATCGCCATGATTGGTTGCCGAATTAGGTAGTCTGCAACATTATTGGTGCTTCCCTTCTTATACTTGGTGTTCAAATGAAACTGTTGTAGGTATGTGGACCACTTCTGATGGCGATCATTCTGCAACTTCCCTTGTGTATGTATGAACTGCAGGGGTCAGTGGTATGTGTGGATGACCGTTTCCTTCCCCAAAATGTAATGCTTCCATTGTCGACAAGCCTGCACAATGGAATAAATCTCTTTTTCATAAGTGGGATATTTACGAACTGTGTCAGAAAGTGTTTCACTGTGATATGCCACTGGATGCCCCTGTTGAGTAAGACTTGCCCCAATAGCATAGTCAGAGGCATCTGTCTCAATCTCAAATGGTTGTTGCAAGTTTGGTAATGTGAGCACTGGTGCATAGCAGAGGCAATGTTTCAACTCTATGAATGCCTTCTGTTGAGATTCAGACCAAAATAATTTTGCTTTCGCTCCTCCCTTGGTGACTTGACTCAAGGGCCAAGTGGTATGAGAGAATCTCAACATGAATGTGTCGTAGAAATTGGCATGACCTAAAAAGCTGTGGAGTTATGTGAGAGTGGTTGGGGCTGGCCAATCTCGAATGACTTGGATCTTGGTTGGATCCACACGCACCCCCCGCTCATCAATAATGTATCCCAGATACTAAACCTGGGGCATGCTAAAAGTGCACTTCTCCAAATTGGCACACAAATTGTGTTGCCTCAGTGTTTGGAGGACCTATCGGATGTGGTGGAGGTACTCTTCCCAATTTTGGTTGAAGATCATGATGTCATCCAAGTACACCACCACAAATGAGTTGGTCAATGGCCGAAATATGTCATCCATTAGCCGCATGAAGGTTGCAGGAATATTCATCAACCCAAAAGGCATGACCAACCATTCAAAGAGGCCCTCATTGGCTTTGAAGGCACTCTTCCATGCATCGAAGGGTTCGATTGGTACCTAGTGATACCCAGACTTCAAGTCGATCTTGCTAAAATATTTGGCCCCCCTGAGCTAGTCCAGTAAGTCATCGATCCATGGGATTGGATACTTATTCTGGAATGTGATCTTGTTCAACACCCGATAGTCAATACAGAGTCTCCAGGTGTCATCCTTCTTCTGTACCAACAAAATCAGGTTCCCACAGGGTGAGGAGCTTGGCCTTGGTCTGCCTCTTGATTTCATTATTCTCCATAACAGAGCATCAATAAATCAGCCCATTAGGCAGCAATGCGTCTGGGGTCAAATCAATGGAGTGCTTGACCTGACAGTGTGGAGGAACCCTTGTGGGTGAGGATAACATGTCCTGGTATTCCTCCACGACTTTTTCCATCTGCTACTTCCGCGCAGGGTGCCCTATTTGGAGGTTGCAGCCACAATTTTCTTCTTGCCTTGTGGATGAATCATAATGAAAACAAATTTCCTAGATTGGGAAATAATATTACTACATTTCTTGCCGGTAATCAAAGATATGGCAGAAGGCGGTACTACCTCTGGTATCTTGTAAAACTTATTTACCAAGTGATAATAATAGAACAAGGCCTAGAATCATACACAACATGTCACTTCCACAAGTATGGTTGGCCTAATAATACATCAGAAACTTCAACATGAACAATATCACGTAGTACCTCATCCATGAAGGGCTTGATGTTGTAGGGAAGGTGACACTATTGGCTAATGCAAAGATCTCGTCCTTGGTGAAGCCTCCCCATGGTATACTCCTGTAGGTGTGTTGTGGTCGGTACGTCAAGCCACTTCATGAACTCTGCTGAAATGAGGTTCTTTTGGCTTCCGCTATCGACAATGAATTGTAGTGGAGAACCATTCACCAACATTTTGGGAATGAAAGAGGTGCTCCCCATCCTATGGATCTTTGGGTTCTTCCTTCTGGATCTTGGTGGTGGCAACAGTGGCACTGGATTCTGCATCAATGATTTGCTTCCTTTTTTCATTCCTTTTGTATGGTCTGACTCAGAATCAGAACATGCATCTGATTCAAATGCCTTCATCTCGGCCATCGACAAATGTTTGGTCTAAAACTCACTTGTATTGTGAGTGTAGATTTTATGAAATTCACACCACCTCCCCGTGTCCTTCTTTGGATTTTTGGTGTTGTTCTTCACTTGCTGCTTCGGTGGGTTGTCTTGAGTCACCCCGCTTTGGCTTTTCCCCTCGTTCTGTAGTTTGGGGGCGCCTTTCCCTGGCTTCTGATTCGCGGATCCAAAGTCTCGCTTCTTCTGCTTAAATTTCTGCTCGATCTTGGCGACATATCGATATGTCATGCCAAGCTAGGTAATGTCAAGGAAATCCATTTCCTCCTAAATGTATTTGTGCAAACAACTGTGGTACTTGAGAACCAACTGTTTCTCAGAATATTTAATACCCAAATTTGTGTGCATGGTAAGGAACAAATTCATCAGCTTGTGCACATCTTGCTCCCTTTGCTGCCGCACCGTGGTCCAACGGATGTACTTGTCCTCATAGCTCCCCACGAGGTAATATTGTTCCTTGATGCCTTCTTGGAACGACTTCCAAGTGGGTGCAGCTAAAAAAAGTGAGGGTTCTTCCTCATCCCTGTATTCACAATAGGTTTCCCACCAATCTTTGACATGGGGGCGGCTTTGAGGAGCGCAAAGGTAATATTTTCTTGATCAAAGAAATCATGGACAGAAAAATACCCTTCCAACAAATTCAACCATCTATCTACGACGTCTGCATCTATTTGTCCCTAAAATATGGGAATGTCAAAGTTTACTTGTACCTTAAAAGGAGTGTCGCCTCTAGAGTGGCTATTGGATGAAGATACACCGTCGATGGGTAGTCGTTGAAGGATCTGGGCAAAGTTATCCATCATCGCGTTCCTTTGTTTCTCGAGGGCCTCCTCAAGTAATATTTTGATAGGATCTCCTACTCACTTGTCTTTATTTTCTTCTTCCATGGGAGGCCGTCAGGGTCTGCGAGATTTATCTTGCAAAGGTTCAACCAGATCGAGCCCTAACTCCTTAAACCTCGACCTTGTTGTGGACATGCAAAGAAAAATCGATAAAGAGAAAACCGCTCTGATACCATTGATCTGAACGTATGGAGGAACACAATAAAATATAGAAATAAACATAAACACAAAGATGCAACAAGAATAACACTTCATTTCATTAATATCAAACACTAAAAAATGCTTACAGACAGAATGGAAAATAAACTAGCTCGGGCGATGGTAGCTTAACTCTGAGAAGAGATGTGGTGGCTACGTGCCTCTGAACTATGTTACAATGAGGCTTAAGGAAATGTTTATTAGGAATTTAGCTTCTGTGATAAAACCCTAACCCGAGGAGATGTAACACCGAGAGTTTATGGGCCCCGTTGCGGTTAGTTGGGCAGCCAACTTCCCGGGGTCGTAACTTGGTCATATTATCTTTGTTTGGCGCGTATGATAGCTCATTGGAAATATATCTCCAATCACTACAACCACCGATGTCATTTATATGAAACCACTAGAGGAATCATGCTCAAAAAACGTCATTTGGGGCCTCAAAACAGCTTCAGGAGTTTAGGACCTGAAAAAACTTCTAAAAATAGTAAACAAGAAAACTGATGAAACTGACTAGTTGGAATAGGCAGGTGGACACCAAATCCACCTGGATCAATACATCCTCAAAATTTTCCCTTCTCGATATGTAAAGATACCTCCATACCTAGCCAAGCATGGATTTCCTTTGGAAGCCCCATCAAAATTCAACTTATAAATAAAACCACGGGGAGGGAGAGTAAAACATGATGGAGAATAATTTTGTGGAGGAGGGGAATTGGATTTGCTGGGGGCTACATTGGATTGTGTAATTTATAGATGATTTAAGATAGAGGTCTCTTGTTATGTAACTTGCCAATCCTCATAGGACCGAGATTCAGATAGGATTGTCTCCTTAATATTTCATTTTACAGTCTGCTAGACATGGTCACTAGATGACTTCTTATCTTAGAATATCCTCTGCTTACACTCCTTCCAAACTGACCATATAAAAAATCCTAAAGCCAAGGTCCATGTTCAATTAACAACTGTATTGTTGAAAAGGGTGAGGCACAAATTCTCCAAAGTTTCCATCAGATTGATAGGGGACTAGTCCAAGTGACCAAACAAATGAAGAACCCTGCTCCATATAGCTTCCATGAAAGGGAAAGTATTTAAAAGGTGTTTCAATGTCTCTCCCTGATCCCTACAAAGATGGAAAAAATATGGATCCAAGAAGGCCTTTTTTCGAATCAGATCCTGTAATATTCATAAATTAGCCTGCAGCTAATTGGAATATTAAAATCTCATTTTGCTTTCTTGTTAGATGAATAAGGGGGTAAGGAGACCCTTAAATACTCTTTAGTAGGAATAAATCACTTCTAGTGTGAATGAAGATCTATTTAGATAGTCATAATAAAGCCACCTTGGGTGTGAATGGAGATAATGCATGGAGACTAAGTCAAGGTTGACCAAATCAAACAACGTTGTAAATGAGATAGTGGAGCTAGTGGAGACAGCGTAGTTTTGGAGGAGGAGTCTTTGCATTGAATTAACCTCATAAATGAGTGGGGCCAAGGGTGAGGAAGCTCACCAAGAATATAAGGGAAGGGATATCAGGCATGAGAGGCATTCAGAATATTGTTTATGTTTGAGTCTTATGACTTATTGCATGCTTCAGCTGTTTAGCAGGGTTTGTTGTACTGTTTAGTACAAAGGTATTCTCATGTGGGAATTCCACACTCTTCCTTGGAGGAATTGTTGAAGAAATATGATAGGAGTATTTTGGGCTTCATTTCCACCATCCGGCATTGGGCCAAGCAGTCACCTACATCTACAATGCAGTCTCCTTGAGAACTGCGTTATTTTTCATGGTGTTGCAGTGGAAGGGTCAAAATCCTTGTTCATGAGCTAGTTTCCTAGAGGAAGGATCAGCCTTTCACTTGGAAAGCTAGTAAGGAGTAACTACAGCCATTTCTTTGTATTTTCAGCCATATTTATGTAGAGCTTCAGTCAGACAGCATGATTCAGCCATAGATCTGTAGTATATACTTTTTGTATCTCATGCCTATCAAGAAACCCTTTTCGGGTTATCTTGGAATTGTGTAAAAGAGACTAGATCTCAGTTTTTCAGATATCTTGAGTAATATATCAACAGATCCATTGTTTCTCTATTTCTGTAGCAGAAACCCTCATTAAACTATGTTGTCTCATGCTTCATAATTTCTGTGTTGCAGTAGTCGTGGGGTTGTAGTGTTTTTGGACTGATTTAGGATTGGGAGGCCTGCTTAACTAAGCTATAATGATTTGTTTCTAATCTCCTTGTACATTTGGTTGCTGTGATACATAAACTAATGGTTTCTGAAAAATGCGTTTTTGGTGCCTATATTGCTGATTTTCCTAAATAGGAATATTACAGTGGTATCAGAGCTCTGATCTTGGCTCAACCTATGTACTTCAGCCATTATGTCATCTAAGGAGGCTTCTCATAGGAAGGAGAATATATGCAGAAGAGATCGAGGCAAAACCTTATTATCAAGAGGGAATGAGTTCTCAAAACTTCTTCTTCAAACTCTGCAGTGCATTAGCAAAGACATCAAAGAGATGAGGAGGGAAAGACATGTAGATCCCTCAACAAGATTTGTACACGAGGAAATCTCCAGTTCCTCATATTATGGGTGTGAGCATTTAGCCACACCATCAGATTTACAACGCTCTACCAGGCCTATGTTCATAGCAAGTGAGATGGAGGAAGGAGATGTGCCAAAGAAGGAGACTCTTGGTGATTATTTGCAAGAGTATGAATCTCAATCTAAGAGGTTTAAAGATCACCTAAAATTCCAAGGGTTTTGCAAGATCAAGGAGGATAAAAGACCTAGTAACCATGATAGAAGCACAAGGTGCAAACAACATGACAAGGGTAGATTCTTCCTATCTACTTTTGATGGGTCACCTAAATGTTTAGCTAGGGCTTGGGTGGAGGAGCTTGATACTTATTTTCAGCAGCACCAAGTTTCAGAGGATGAAGCCATTAGAGTAGCAGCGCTGCGTCTTGAAGGTAAGGGTTATGCTTGGTGGTTATTTGAATCCTTTTCATTAAAAAAATGCAAATACATCTACTTATGCAAGGTTCACTAGAAGAGTAGTGGAAAGGTTTGATGAAAAACATTCTGAAACACCTTTGGTGGAGCTAGTCAAGCCGAAACAAACAAAACCTTTGCATGGGTTGGAAGGATCTATAAACCCAAATCCATTTCAGAAAAATATTGAGGGGGAGAAAATTTTGCAGAATACCTTGCTAGAGGCAAGATCCATACTTCATAGAAAACACTCTCCTGGAAAAGAGAACGTGGAGATCTCTTTTTCAAAAGATGATCCTCTTATTGATGATAAGGTAACTCCCATTGATGTTGAAGAGGAAGAGAAGGTTGGACGTAACAATGTTGTCACATCAGGAGCATATCCAACACCTCATGAAGAGGAATATGGAGCACTTGCTCCAATGAGAGGAGTTCTTGCATGTTCACAAGAATTTCCAAAGAATCTCACATACAGAGATCAGAGCACATTCCATGAGCAGCATGTGCCATCATTGATATATTGTGAAATCTTGAAGATAAAATAAGAAGATAGGGAGGATGTTCAGCATCATATGATTGGGAGCAAGGATAAAGCAGTGAGAGCAAGGACAAAGTAGTCCGCCCACATATACAGCCTGCTCTAGGCCTTGATGTGTCATTACATGGAGGCATTCCACCAGGGAGACCCCCTAATTGGAAGATGAATAAAGATTTCTCTCAACATGGTACATCATTGACATATTTGGATAAGGAAGGAGCCTTGGGAGGAGGTAACACAGTGCTGAGAACCTTTTATGGGTTCCAAGGAGGGGTGAACAATTTTCTGATATGGACATTGCTATCTCCCACTCAACTATTTGCACTGGAAAAGGATGATCCAGAAATCTATGATAGTATGAGCATGGTGTCAAAAGGCTATTCCATAACCTTGGAACAACAAATGATACCTCCACACATTAGGAAGATTTATAAATATGACAAGAGGCTATTGGCACTCTTGTATGCATTGGTCAAACTATGGAAGTTTTGGAGGGGAAATGCCTTCCAAGAGGAGGTTGACTTCCATGTACTTTAATCTTGTCTTGGGCAAGATCAGCTGCAAGGGAGGCAACAAAAGTGGAGGAACGACACTCCGACATGTGGCTTTGGCATTGAGCATGTCAAAGACGAGATTTATGATGTGACATGTGCTTGATTTCAAATTTCAACAGCGTTGTCATTGTTGGGAAGCCTAGATCCATATTGGGAGTCCCAACTATTGGTGGAATATTCCAAGAACCTCTTCACATGTAAGGTTCTTGATGGGCAAGTGATGGATGGGAGGTATAGAGTGGTTGATGGAGTCATATATTTCCATGATCATATCTACTTGACTAAATACTCCAAGCTCAAGAAGGATATTCTACATGTAGCTTATGAGGCACTCTTTTTAGGACATGTAGATTCCATTGAGTCTTATCACACCGTCATGGAGGGATTCTATTGGGAGGATCTCAAAAAATATGTGCACCAACATATCAAGAGATATGTAACTTGTTTGATGTATGGGGAGGAGAACAACCACCTTGAAAGGTTATTACAATCACTTTCCCTTTTGATGCAGAAATGGGAAGGTTCATCTATGGACCTCTTCACCAACTTGTCTACAATATATGGTAAAGGTTATGTTTTGATGCTTATTTATCAACTAACAATGTATGTGCATTTCTTTACCATGCATTTGCAGCACATTACTCCACAAGAGAGCAAGCCTCTCTTTGGGTTTCACGGTCCTATTGGGACTACATTCGATGATGGGAATAACCACTTCATGGAGGGCTTTAGGCAAGACATGTTTTGTTTGGTTCATATTCATCCAACACCTAATGTCCTCTACTATTTTCAAGTTTTTGAGAAGCTTAAGGCAACAAGTAGGTGGTTGGATGGCAACCTATCATATCATGTTTTGAAACAACTAGAATAAGAACAACGTTGGTATCACTTGAGGGGCTACTATCACCATCCATTATATCATGTGACACTTAGTCCATACTCATGTTGGAACCCATATGATGATGATACTGTATACACTATATGTAGGGTAAATTGGGCAAGAGAGGTTCCTAGAACCAAAGGGTGGGATCATGGGATTCCAAGTGCCTTTTGGCTTCTTAATGACCATATTATTGCAGCACAAGACCAAAAGTTCCACATCTATCATAAATGGAGGGAGAGGCAGCGTGATTTGGATAACTTGATCTCTCCTTTTCAGCCATGCAACCCCTATACATTGCAGAACCAGGGGAGTGGTGATTGTTTCAATGAGCTACCAAGGATGGCTCATTTTGTTTGGATGATAGAATGGAGATTGGAGTTTCTCATTGAGATTGAGGCACCTAACATTTTCCATCTCTTATGCCTTGAGGAGGCCAATGGATAGCATATAACTCTTTCCATATATCTCCCACTTTTTCATAATGACAACTATTTTGTTTATGTACCAAAGGCTAACTTGTATATTTGGGAGGAGACATATCCATTGGAGATTTTTCAGTACCCTTGCAGTTGCTTGAGTACAAGCAATATTTGGGAGGGGAAGATTGTAATATTCCTAAATTAGCCTACAACTAATTGGAATATTAAAATCTCATTTTGCTTTCTTGTTGAATGAATAAGGGGGTAAGGAGACCCTTAAAAACTCTTTAGTAGGAATAAATCGCTTCCAGTGTGAATGAAGATCAATTTAGATAGTCGGAATAAAGCCACCTTGGGTGTGAAAGGAGACAATGCATGGAGACTAAGTTAAGGTTGACCAAATAAAACAAGAGTGGAGCTAGTGGAGACAGCGTAGTTTTGGAGGAGAAGTATTTGCATGGAAGTAACCTCATAAATGAGTGGTGCCAAGGGTGAGGAAGCTCACCAAGAATATAAGGGAAGGGATAGTAGCCATGAGAGGCATTCATAATATTTTTTATGTTTGATTCTTATGACTTATTGCATGCTTCAGTTGTTTCACTGGGTTTTTTGTACTATTTAGTACAAAGGTATTCTCATGCGGGAATTCCACACTCTTCCTTGGAGGACTTGTTGAAGAAATCTGAGAGGAGTATTCTGGGCTTCATTTCCACCATCCGGCATTGGGCTAAGAAATCACCTACATCTACATCACAGTCTCCTTGAGGATGTTGAGATTCAACAAGATGATGAGCTTAGTGAAAAGAGTCGCCTTCACTAAGTGGGCCCGCAGGCTATTTTTGGCGCAAGTCTATTTTTATACATCATGATCATATTTCAGAAGTTGCAGGATGCTATTTGTGGATGGTTGATCAAGTTGGAAAAATGGATGAAATTCTATTTTTAGAATATTGGGCGAAGTCTATTTATAGATCGTCAATCTAAAAATAGATGCATGTTGATTATTATTAGGTCTTAATAATAATGAGTTTCTAAACAACAACTTATTCTCTTGGAGCACTTTAGTTTAGTGCACAAATGTGGCACAGCAGTTGACAGAAGGAATTATGCTATTCCTAAGGGTTTACTGGAGCTATTGCATGGAGGACTCAGTTAGAACTCAAGTGGCAGAGTTATGACACAGTTGGAAGAAGTAGTTATGGAGTTGTATTTAGTTTAACTCAGTTAGACTCGGTTGAGCTAGTTGTATCTAGTCTAACTGATTGATACACTAGTGAGAGTGGAGTGAATTAATTAGTTAATTAATTCACAAATAATAACTCATTAATCAACTGAACAATACAACGGTTAACTACAGTGCATGGCAGTTTCAGTGGAGACCAGTGGAGAGATAGGTGAAAGGGCAAGATAGACTATCTGTTGTGACTATAGTGATGCATTGATTGCATCACACACTCAGTGGAGATGCCAATGAGGATTGCGTAGTCAAGGATGGAGTAATTTGAATTCATTCAAAGCTATTCTTCAGCAGATATTGTGTAGTGGAGGCAGGCTAGTAGGTGGCAAAGATCAGTGCATGGATTTGCAATATTAGGCCTATATAGTGTATGAAGATTGTACTGTACTGAGAGCTTGTGATAAGATTTGTATGTTTGTATGAGATTGTCATATGATCTCCATGTTACGTAATATATAGTTGGGGTTTTCAGCTTCAGGCTTTCCCGGTTAAAAACTATGTTATGTGCGATTGAATATTTTTGTTTATGCTTCACATGTGTGTGCAATTAATTTTTCCGCAAAAGATTAACAAGTGGAATATATTCAGTATCTTGCATAAAGTTAAATAGTGTGAGATCAGGTGCATCTTGGACATATGCATGCTTAGTGCATATAATTTATACATGGTATCAGAGCATTGTTTATTGAAGATTGCAATTGTGAAGTGAGTTTGTGCTGGTGTACAATTCGAATTTGCTACAGAAGATTCTTGGTGCATAAACGAGTATACATTGAAATGTCTTTTAACGGATTGAGATTGGAGTATGCCCTTGATGGGAGCTCGAATTACATAGCCTGGAAGGACATGATGGAGGCGGTGCTGGAGGCTAATGGGTTGAAGGATTTCATCGATAGTGATGTTCCTAAGCCGGGAACTAGCGATGCTGCATTACTTGATGCATGGAAAAAGAAGATTGAAAGACGAGGAGGATTATGTTGGAAGGTGTGAAGGACCACATTGTGTCCAGCCTTCACGGGAAAGCCACTCCATTCTTAATGTGGAAGGCTTTGACAAATTTGTTCCAAATCAGAAGTGACCAGAGGAAGTTGGCGCTTAAAGACAAGCTCAGAAAAATAAAAATGGAGAAAGGCGACAGTATTCCAAAATACCTCACGAAGTTTTGTCAACCTGCTGAGATGAAGCTGGGAAGTGTGGGAAGTTCTTGTTGATGAAAGAAAACTTATGGTGAGCTTGGCTCTCCTTGGGCTTCCGAATATTTGGAATAGCTATGAAGACTCTGTCAATGGACGGGAGAAACTGCCGGGATGGGAGCGACTTTGGTCGGATCTTGTGTAGGAGGAGATAAGGCGGGGTACCAGGGATGGATCTTCATCGAAGAATGAAGATGAAGAGAATTTCACTTTGGCTGCAAAAGCAAGGAAAGGGAAGGGAAATAAAAATCCTTCAAAATCCGGTGCTAAAGGCAAGAAGCAGGATTTGTCCAAAGTGAAGTGTTTTCACTGTCACGAGCATGGACATTTCGCCATTAACTATCCACAGAAGAAGAAGAATAAGCAGGCTATTGGATCTGCAGCTAGAGAGGCCTTAGCCTTGTAATTTGAGCTGGATTTTTCCTTGATCGCATGCTTGGTTTCAAGTTGCATGGGATCAGTGTGGTATCTTGACAGTGGTGCGTCTTTCCATATGACGGGAGACAAAGACTTGTTTAGTGACTTGGAGGAGAAGGACCTCCAGATGCATATAGAGATGAGAAATGATGGTCGGTACCGTGCGACTGGCATTGGGACCATTACCTTTAAGAGGGAGTTCAATAATCCATTCTTGTTGAAGAATGTCATGCATGTTCCAGGTCTGAAGAAGAACTTGGTCTCAGTCGCAATGCTGGAAGACAAGGCTTATGATGTTGTTTTCAGTGAGGAAAAAGCTTTCCTTCGACATAAAACAACGGGTCAAACCAAGAAGATAGGGGTTCGAATTAAGAATCTCTACAAGCTAGAGGTAGATGGCTGCGCTGCAATGGTAGGCAAAGCAAAAGAAGTGGTGAGCCGCGATGAGGGCGAATTATGACACAGGATATTGGGCCATCTTCACCATGAGGCTTTGAAAATTTTGCAACAAATTTCTACTGGACTTCCCAAGGGTACTCTTGCGCAGTCATATCAGTGCAAAGGATGTACAATGGGTAAGTTTGTGAAGACCACCTTTCATGGGAAGGAGAACCCTGCTTCGGTGATCCTGAAGAGAATTCACACAGACGTGTGTGGACCATTCTCGGTTGCTTCAACAGCGAAACATAGGTATTATGTGATATTTGTTGATGACTTTTATCGTAGATGCTGGATCTTCTTCATGCAGAAGAAGAGTGAAACATTCTCAAATTTCTGTGAGTTCAAGGCATTGGTGGAGAAGGAGTCGAGGAAGCAGGTGAAAGCTATAAGGAGCGATAATGGTGGTGAATACATCTTTGGCGAATTCAAAGACTTCTGTAGCAAAGAAGGAATTCGAAGAGAACTCATAGCGCCTCATAACCCACAGCAGAATGGGGTCGCGGAGAGAAAGAACAGAACGATCGTGGGTGGTGCACGAGCGATGCTGCATGACCAGGGCCTACCGATGCACTTGTGGGTGGAAGCATGCAACACTCTGGTTTATGTGCAAAACCGTTGTCCTCATAGAGTACTTGGAATGAGTACACCCGAGGAAGCTTTTACTGGTAAGAAGCCTGATATTTCTCATTTGAAGACTTTTGGCTCACCTGTTTACGTTCATGTGACGAAGGATGCCAGGAAGAAGTTGGAGCAAACTGCAGAAGTTGGGATATTTGTGGGGTACATAGAAACACCCCATAACTATCGTGTGTATTTTCCAAACAGTCGGATGACTGTTATGCGATGGGATATAAAATTCAATGAGGTGAAAGTCATGAAGTTGTTGCTTGAGAGGGAGCTACACTTACATGCGGAGGAGGAACTTCTTGTTCCCAAAGATGAGCCTCTAGATGTGGATCAGCCACAGGAGGAGATTCATGGAGTGTAAGAGTCCACTCATGCAGAACCAAACATCAGAAAAGGCAGGAAGTGTACCACAGAAGCTGAGAGACTGAAGGTGGATACGGCACAGAATGTAGGATTTCCTACATCATAGCGCAGACAGAGACAGTCACCTAACCGATATAATGGATACATGGCTCTTATGAGAAAGTGTATTGTGACAGAGCCATCTTCTTTTGAAGAAGCAGCGCAGGAGCCCACAAGGGTAGATGCCATGGTGGAGCAGTATGACTCCATTGTCAGAAATAGTGCTTGGGAGATTGTTCCAAGGCTGGTGGGAAAATCAGTTGTAGGATCAAGATGGATCTACAAGGTAAAGCAACCTACTCATGGGAGCGTTGAGAAGTATAAGGCAAGATTTTTTTCCCAGGGCTTCTCACATATTGAGGGGATTGACTATGAAGAAACCTTTGCACCTGTCGCACGGTATTCTTCCATACGGACCATCCTTGCTCTCTCAGCATAGATGGGTTGGCACATTCATCATATGGATGTGAAGACTGTGTTCCTTAATGGGATCATTGAGGAAGAGGTGTACATTGAGCAGCCTGAAGGATTTGAGATCTTCAGCAACGAGTCGCATGTGTGCAGGCTCAAAAGAGTGTTGTATGGGCTGAAACAAGCACCCCATGCTTGGTACACTCGAATCGATAGCTATTTCACTGGACTTGGCTTCACTAAGAGTGAGGCGGATGCAAACCTATACCAGATTGTGGTTGAGGGTAAGCTTTTGATCATTGTACTTTATGTTGATGATTTGATACTAACAGGTGATGAGCATTTGATACACTCATGCAAGGCAGATCTTGCAAAGGAGTTTGAGATGAAGGATTTGGGCCTCCTTCATTATTTCCTTGGATTGGAAATATGGCAACGGGAAGGTGAACTATTTGTGTCTCAAGGCAAGTATGCCTGAGAGATACTGGAGAAGTTTCACATGCAAGGTTGCAATCTTATCGACACTCCTCTTTCAGGAAATTGGAAGAAAGAGGATGCTACAATGGTAGAGGTAGTGGATGCCACTGTTTATCAACAGTTGGTAGGTTCGCTCATGTATTTAGTCAATACAAGACCAGACATATGATATGCAGTGAACCGGCTTTCACAAGCCATGGTTAAGCCTACCAAGCTCTTTTGGAAGGCGGGCAAGCATGTCCTGATATATCTCAGGGGCACATCTGAGTATGGTTTATGGTACAGACAGATGGAAGAGGTGAAGTTGCATGGCTTCACAGATGCAGATTGGGCAGGAAGCACATCAGGAGGGATTTTCAGTATCGGATCTATGACAGTTTCTTGGTACAGTAGGAAACAAAGATCTGTGACACTCATTTCAGTGGAAGCAAAATACATGGCAGCAAGTTTAGCTGCATGTGAGGCTATCTGGATGAGGAAGATTCTGGTTGGTTTGTTCGGTTCACATTTAGATCCCACGGTGATTCATTGTGATAATCAGAGTTGCATTAAACTCTCAGTTAATCCTATGTTTCATGATAGATCTAAACATATTGATATCCGGTATCATCATATCAGAGATTGTGTGCAACGGAAGATCATGTTGCTTCAGTACATTCCTACGGAGGATCAGGATGCAGATATTCTGACGAAGGCGCTCACCAGGAGCAAATTCGAATACCATAGAGGCAGGATTGGGGTGAAGGATAATCCCTATCTTGTTGAGAGGGAGTGTTGAGATTCAACAAGATGATGAGCTTAGTGAAAAGAGTCACCTTCACTAAGTGGGCCCGCAAGCTATTTTTGGTGCAAGTCTATTTTTAGACATGATGATCATATTTCAGAAGTTGCAGGATGCTATTTGTGGATGGTTGATCAAGTTGGAAAAATAGATGAAATTCTATTTTTAGAATATTGGGCGAAGTCTATTTATAGATCGTCAATCTAAAAATAGATGCATGTCGATTATTAGTAGCTCTTAATAATAATCGGACTCTAAACAACAACTTATTCTCTTAGAGCACTTCAGTTCAGTGCACATATGTGGCACAGTAGCTAACAGAAGGAATTATGCTATTCCTGAGGGTTTACTGGAGCTAATGCATGGACGACTCAGTTAGAAATCAAGTGGCAGAGTTATGACACGGTTGGAAGAAGTAGTTATGGAGTTGTATTTAGTTTAACTTTTCGTTTAACTCGGTTAGACTCGGTTAGTGCATTATTTTCAGTTAGGCTAGTTGTATCTAGTCTAACTGAATGATACACTAGTGAGAGTGGAGTGAATTAATTAGTTAATTAATTCACAAATAATAACTCATTAATCAACTGAACAATACAACAGTTAACTAAAGTGCATGGCAGTTTCAGTGGAGACCCAGTGGAGAGGTAGGTGAAAGGGCAAGATAAACTATCTGTTGTGACTATAGTGATGCATTGATTGCATCACACACTCAGTGAAGATGCCAATGAGGATTGCGCAGTCAAGGATGGAGTAATTCGAATTCATTCAGAGCTATTATTCAGCAGAGATTGCGTAGTGGAGGCAGGCTAGTAGGTGGCAAAGATCGGTGCATGGATTTGCAAGATTAGGCCTGTATAGTGTATGACGATTGTACTATACTGAGAGCTTGTGATAAGCTTTGTATGTTTGTATGATATTTTCATATGATCTCCATGTTAGATAATATATAGTTGGGGTTTTCAGCTTCAGGCTTTCCCGGTTAAAAACTATGTTATGTGCGATTGAATATTTTTGTTTATGCTTCACATGTGTGTGCAATTAATTTTTCCGCAAAAGATTAACAAGTGGAATAGATTCAGTATCTTGCATAAAGTTAAATAGTGTGAGATCAGGTGGATCTTGGACATATGCATGCTTAGTGCATATAATTTATACAGAGGAACTGCGTTATTTTTCATGGTGTTGCAGTGGAAGGGTCAAAACCCCTGTTCATGAGCTAGTTTCCTAGAGGAAGGATCAGCCTTTCACCCAGAAAGCTAGAAATGAGGAACTGCAGCCATTTATTTGTCTTTTCAGTCATATTTATGCATAGCTTCAATTATACAGCGTGAATCAACCATATATCTACAGTATATACTTTTTGTACCTCATGCCTATCAAGAAACCCTTGTCGGGTTATCTTGGAATTGTGTAAAAAAGACTAGATCTCATTTTTTAGCTCTCTTGAGTAATATATCAGCAGATCCATTGCTTCTCTATTTCTGTAGTAGAAACCCTCATTAAACTACATTGTCTCATGCTTTAAAATTTCTGTGTTGTAGTGGTCATGGGGTTGTAGTGTTTTTGGATTGATTTGGGATTTGGAGGCCTATTTAACTAAGCTATATTGATTTTTTTATGATCTCCTTATATATTTGGTTTCTATGATACATAAACTAATGGATCCATGGGTTGTTCTTGACTGCTATAGCATAATTTTATGAAAAATTCATTTTTGGTGCCTATATTGCTGATTTTCCTAAATAGGAATATTACAGATCCCATTTAAGGAGTTTTCTCTTGCCAATGAGCCACATGAAATGTGCCACTTTTGGCCACAATTAAGAATCTAGATCCCACGCCATAGGGGCTCCCCGGGAAGATCCAGATGCCCTACCAGAATAGTGTATTCTTCCTTTAGGGTAAACATACCTTTCATGTTATAGCCCCAACATAACTTGAAAAGATCATCTGCAATATGAATCTTGTGTTCCTTGATATTTTGGTCTAGGATTGGCCATAAATTTCGCACTTGATGTTCCAACCAATCTCTTGAGATTTCCATACGGGCCTAGTGGCGGGGGGGTGATTTTTACTCCATTATTCCATCAGTAGAGATGCTCCTGGTTCCTTAGTGTAGTTCTTCCATTCCCTGAGATCATCCTAGGCTCCCAGGTGAGGAAGTTGATGCTAGGCTTCTTCTCAAAAGAGGGTTGTTCTTATGTCTCTCATCTCCCACAAGAAATGATCATGTATTATGTGCTTATTTTCTTGAGCTAAATTCCATATGGATGACGTAGATGGGAAAACCTGAGCTTGAAGTTTGCCTTCTTAGGAGCTCGCCTGGTGTTGTGGAGGTAAATCCCCTCTGCGGATAGAGGCGATCCCTACTAGCCCAGACCGGGTCTAGCAACAATCGTTCACGCTATAATGCAGGTTCCTAATTGCAAATAAACCAACTAGCGATGAAGGCTTACCTGGAATCCAACGCTGTCGCTTGTAGAGAAAGTAGCGCTCCCGTTCCTTAGCTCCGACAGATCACAATCCTCACGATCTCCGTGATCGGAGACCTGCACACGCAAGAAACAAAACAAACGCAAGCGTAAATCCAATATATGCAACTATATTTCAGTCAGAGAAGACATAACTCAACATCATAATCGACAACAAGAGTGGAACCATAACCAATAGTCGCTTATCATTAATCAATCAAAGAAGAATACAACCATAGCTCTGACGCTGAATTCTCCTTCGGAGGGTCGCCAGCGGAACACGTCTCGAAGAAGCCTGTCAAGGATGGGACAAACCTCTCTCTCCGGATGTCTCGACAATAATCTCCTTGCTTGGATTTGGCCTTAAGGGAATGAATCAAGGCTCTTACAGCATAAGGCTCCAATGGCTCTTGGGAACTTGGAGACTTGAAAGACTAGCTTGCAATGGAGATGGGCAAGCTTTTATAGATAAAGGAAGGGGAGTTGGGACCCCTATAATCATGGGATTGGCCCTATCCTAAATGAAGCTTCCATGAGAGGTGGCAAACCACTTCCTCTACATAGAAATCTGGAGCCAAACCTCCCAACTCAAGATAGATACCAGTTCATGAATTGGTTAGGGTGAAAATTCCGCCATTTATTTTTAAAAAACACTCCTTAAATTGGCTGGCGCGAGTGCGACTCTGGGATAGAGTGCCAATTGGCGCGGCCTCTTTGAAGAATTTTCCCCATTGGCGCGGGTTCTGAACTGTTTGCCCGCGCCAATGCAAAAAGGGCCATTTTTAGGGTCTTTCACAAGGAGATGCCTTCGGGGCAATGAAAGCTCTTGTTTAGAGGGATGTCATGAAAGTGATTTAAAGCCATGTTACTGCTCACAAGTCACGAAATGAGCCCTCCAATGTGCGAGACGGGGATTGCAGGCACGGTGACAAATTACTGTGTAACACCTGGAAATACTTTATGTCCTAAATTTTGCTGCCGAATTTCCTGATCCCCTTGTAACCTATGCCACCATAATTAAACTCCCAGCATTAGAGAAATTTTGAGATCTAAAATTGGCCTCCTAAGGAATATTATAAAATAATATTAAAAATAATAAAATAAGATTATATTACCTCATCAAGTTTTGGAAGGAAAAAAAAAAATCTACTCACATTTTCAACTTATCTCCCTATGATTTTACTCAAATTTCGAGTGGGAGCACTTGTTGGATGAAAAATTTAATTTTGCATCCAAGGAATACCCATGTTGCATACTTTCTATCGACCCTACTACATGAAAAATGTGAAAAATGTCCATCGAAAGTATGCAACATGAGTACTCTTTGGATGCAAAATTAAATTCTACATCCAACGAGGGCTCCCCCTAAAAATTTGAATAAAATCGTAGGGAGATCATTTGAAAATACGAGTTGAAAAAAGTATTTTTCTTATTTATTTATTTATTTTAACCTTTTTAATCCAAAAATGGTGAATCATCCCCCATGGTTGACATCATCATATTGAATCCTATTGGATTTAAGTTGATTTTTGTTGTATATTTTTGTTTTGAGGCCCATTTTTTACATCACAATTTCTCTAATGGGCCCTATTTAAGATTTATAGATACCATGCCCCTAGACCCCTAGCCAATTTGGGTAAGGACACCTTCTCCCATGCTACCAAATCCTACTTCTTAGCTTGTTTATCTCCTTTCCATAATAAATCCTGGAACTTAGAGGCGATAGCTTTATAAATAAGTTTAGGAGCTAGGAAATCGAGAGTTTATAGACCGATAGTGCTTGCAAAACTAATTTAACCAGGACCACTCACCCTTTCAGGTTCAATGACCGAAAAAGCGCAATTTTTAGTGTATATTCAATTTTTAATGGAGGATCTTTTAAAAAGTATGCATAATGGTTGCTTGTTGGATGTGGAATCTAATTCTACCTCCAACAACTATCTACACTTGAAATTTGAGTAAAAATATAAGGAGATAAACCAAAAATACAATTAAAAAAACAGGTTTTTCTTATTTTCCAGCCAAAATATTTACATGTACCTCTCTTTAAATTTAAAGGATTTTGATTGGTTTACATATTATGACATGAAAATTTCATGGGAACTTTTAGGTTTAAATTTCCTTTAATGAATATATTGGAAAAATTAAAGCCCACAATGAATTGCACTTTCTCACTAGTCACTTGAGTTTCCTATAATATAACTATCTTAGGCTTTTCTCTAGCTATTCTATCACGAAGGTGCCTCTACATACCTTTTTTGTTGAGGCCCCTAGTATTCAAAGTGATGATTTTCATTGAGGACAAGGCTTAGAAGGGGGGAAATACCCCAAAATTGGAACCACCTGCCTTGAAATGATTAGGAACTCCTCCACATTTTGAATGGATTAGGCTAGTTTCTTTCACAACCTTCTTATTATGCTCTATAATTATCTGTTATTTTCCCTTTATTTTTTGAGAGGGGCCTTCCATTTCCTGGTTTGTAGTTTGACTTTCTCCCTTGCATGATTGCCGATGGTGTCACAATTCGAGGTATAACTGGTGGTACTGAAGCTTTTGTTCATCCCCGATACCATTTGATTCGGCTCTTGCCCAGGCCTTAATCACCTCCATGATAACGTGTTCATCCTATATAAGGGTTTCCCAAGTTTCTACCATCTCCATTTCTATTTTCACATTCACGACCAGATATTTGATCTTTGGTGTTTCTAATGGGGCTTTAATAGATTTTATTTTGGGTGTAAGTTTCTCCCAAGAAGTGTTATCTATTTGTCTGACTGCCATGGTATTTTATAGTAGGGTAAGTTTTTCCTTCGAATTCTCTTGCACCGAAAACTTATTTTCCACCAAGATTTCCTTTGCGGATGATTGGATTGGTTGTGATGGTTGTTCTAGTTGCAATTTGGGGTTTTTAGCTTTTTTGTTAACAATGTTTTGGAACCCTTCCTGATGAAGTCGTGCAACATTATCTTGCATATCTATTTTCACTATTGGATAGTCCTGAATTAGATGGCCATACTCATGGCATTGTCAATATTTAAAAGGCACATGCTCATAATATAGTGGTTGAGTCCAGACCTCATCATGGTATTCAATATCAATAGATTCAGGAAGAGGCCTGGAAATATTCATATATACACAAATTCTCGTGTATGAGGAATAATGATGCACCTTGGTAACTTCCGAGATTTTCACAAAATCAATGATGGAGTTACTAATACCCTTGAGAATATCTGACTCCCAAAAATATCCTGGCAAGGAGAACAAGGAGAACTAGGGTTGCGAGAGATTGTTTCTTCTCCAGGTTATAACACCCTTCCCAAAATTGCATGAATAAACCAACGTATTAAGGAAATATGGGTCGCTCTCGAAGACCCTCTTCTTATCTTCTAGATTAGAGAAGATAACTGTAAAAAAACCTTTGGCTCTTAACAGTAGGTCAATTTGACACTTGGGTCGCCACTTCATCTAAATCCATTTCACTAAAGAGCGTTATCTCGACCAAATTCCCACGAATTTACAAATTAGGGCATTCTCCTTCATGTATTGTCAAGATTCATCCAATATATTATGCATCACTACAAACTTAGGGTTTGCAGTAGTCTTCGGTAAACACCTCCCCTTGAGATGATATTACATTGAGCACCAAGTACCAAATTTTTAGTTTTTTTGTTATTAGTAGTAGAGGATCTAACCTCCCCTACAGTAGGTTAGTGGGTACCAACTACAACATTTCGATAGGAGGGGGTCGCAACCCTCCCCATGGCTCCACTCATGCAACCAATCATAATAAATTAACTTAAATATTGTGGGGCTTTCAATCGTGAATACTCGTGTTCAAGTTTCCAATACTTAGTGTTCAATTTTTTTCTAAAAACCCTAACCCTAACAAACCTCCTATTAACTAGTTTCAAATTTATTGAAGAATATTTTTTTTCCTCAGGAAAAATTGCAACTTTCATTAATAGGATGAAAATTACATGTTGTAGATGCTATGTAGCATATGTAGATATGGCGCACAAGCCACATTCAAAAAATAAATATCAGTAATTGTTCCAAAAATACAGTATTGTGTAAGTGTGCAATAAGTAAAGTTGTACATGTGAAATATATATATATATATATATGTGTGTGTGTGTGTGTGTGTGTGTGTGTGTGTGTGTGTCCAAAAATAACCAAAAATATGACAGAAAATGGTAATAACTCAGAAATTAGGGCGCATCCGCCCCCTGTGCTGGTTCATCTTCATATGGCATGTTTAGTAAATTTAATGTTCTTAAATTGAAAGCATAAATTATCGACCAGAGTCTCTAAACTGATGAAGTGCAAGTGCACTATATGTGCTAGAAGTCTTTGTTGTTAGAGTGATGATTTAATTTTGAGTTTTGTCAAAAATAAAAAATAAAAAAATGGATTAGTGTTAAATTCCTATGGATCAGTGATTTTTGAAGTAAAGTAAGAGAAATCTATCATCTATGTTAAACGTTATTCCTATAGTTAATTTCAATTGAATTGAGTCTTTAAAAATTATTTGTGAGATAACTCTTTTCAAAAGGTATGTTAGATTAAATTCTACTTTGTTTTTTTTATCAAATTGTTTTGAGATTTTATGTTGCATTGAAATAGAGAACTAAATCTGAATCAATTATGAAAGCATTAAATATTGTAAAATTCCTAGTTTTATGAAAGCATGAGAATTGAAAACTAACTGAAACTTAAAACCAAAATGCTATGAAAACAAAACTTTTATCTACTGCAATTTTAACCTGGAATGTAAACGAAATAAAAGAAATAAACTCCGCTATCTAAAATATGGAAAGAATGAAAGAGTGAATTTGCAAAACAAGTAAAGACAAAGCGTTGAACTAATTAAACTGAGATTGAAAATGAAAACAAAGCATTAACCAGATTCGAACTACGAAATGATAATGCAATTGAAATAAATTCTAAAGACTGAAAGAAAATGACCTTAACTACATGGAGGGGCCCTCCACAACGCAGTAGGTTTCTTTAACACTAACAACGCATCAATGCATGAAAAATGAGCTTCGAATTAAGAGAAAAGTCTCAAACAAAATACTCAGAAAAAATAAAATATGGCGCGCCTCGAATAAACAGAGCTTCCATAGTTTTATAGAGTGCATTTAAAACAGCACGCGAGCTCTATGCCTACATGTCTCTTTAGAATCCTTGTACAAATTAGAAACTTAAACATCTATCGTTATCTTGTCTATTTACTATTAGGAAAGCAAATCGACAAAGTTGTGACATTCTCGGACTTTATTTCTGAGCGCTGCTACATGTTGACTGCCACCATTGACCGCGTAACTATGTGATTTCCTTGATGAATTGGCTTGGATAATCAGGAGGATATCCATGAAGGAATCATCCTCTGACTACCCATATACTCCTTTGCTGAGCTGGTGCACCAAAACCCTGTTATCAATGGAGGTAGCTACGGATATGTGAAATAGCTGCGGAATTGTGTTAATTCTGTAGTTGAATGTAATATTTAACAAAACAATAGGGCATATTAGAAAATATGAAAAATAGGACGCATAAGTGTTTTACCTTGTCAAAATCATATGATTGTTGCCTTTATTAGGTTGATAGTGATGATAAAAGAAGGAAACATGGATGAAAAAGGGTGTCAAAACAAAACAATTCTTGAACTCTACATTCCCCCACACTGAAGGTTTTGTATGTCCTCATACAAACCAAAAAATTGTCATCTATGTTAATTTACTGCATATCCTTGGACACCTCTGCCAGTACATCCAATTTTATCTTTTTCACCCTCTTCCATGTTACTGCTATCCTTGATTTCTTCATAAGGATTTTGTACTTCAAATTAATAATTTTTATCTTCATGGCCCTGTTTGCTTCCTTCAATTTCATGTTCTTTTTGTACCGTAGACTTAAATGTAGGAGGATTTTATCACTCTTGGAAATTTGAACTTCATTCTGAGCTTTCAAAGATTGATTTTCACCTTTAATATACCTGGTTAATGTCTCTAGTTCGAAGATTTCATTTTTGGGGATGTCGATTACTTGAGGTTCTTGTGGTTCATTAAACTGGTCCTTCTCTTCTTCTTGATTTGGAAATGGTCTCTTGATTGCTTCTCTTTTCTTTGATGATTCTATGTAATCATAAATCTCTTGTTGTATGGGATCAATACCTAAACTTTGTCCTGGACTTCGAGGAGGTGAAATGTCGACAAGTGGTGATGCTCTTGGAGAGTTGACTGAATTTTCTTCTACCTCCAAATCAATGTGTTCTACATCTTTTGAGGGTACTTATTTCACTATTTTTAGCCTTGTACTTCTTCTTAATCCTGTGACAAGGGTCTTTTGAGTTTTAGGATTTTCTTTTTGGGGCGAAATCTTTGTTTTGTTGTTGGCTTTCTTTCTTCTAGCATATTTTGTATTTATTTTCTTTAAAATTTCTGCAATTGGTATGTCATCTTCTGAAAAATCTTGTTGTTGTTGTGGTTCTTGTTCCAATTATGTCTCAACCTTTCTTTTCTTATGAATTATGCTACTACTTGGTTGTTCATTTGTTTCTTCTTCAAAATTATTTCTTACTAGAAAGGTTTCCCATGTATCCACTATACTTTGAAGATGGAATTCAACAATTATTTTAACTGGCCCATGGTGAGACATTGTGTTTTCTATGAACTGAAATCTCTTTTGAACATTCCCTGACATATTTTTAATACTATTCAACAAGAAATTGGGAAGGTTCATTTCATGTTCTTCAAGAAAATTCATCAATAGCCTTATATGATAGAAAAAACACACATCTGAATCGACCTTCACAAGTAACAAATTTTTGAATGATTAAGAGCAAATTCCTCCAATTAATTTTTAGTGCAGAGCTGGAGATGCCTTTCCTGAAGACAGTAATATCCATGCTTGGTTTCTTCAAGAAAAATCTCCAGTCATCTCCTTTGATTCCTCTGTTCTTGGACCATTTTTCTCCTATACGAGGCAATCTATTGGCTTCTGCAATTAGAGATTGTCACTGTGAATTTAATATCTCCTATTTCCACTTCTACGCCATCAAAAACCCTTGCAAAAGTTTTGGTGACTTCCTTTTGGAAACCATCAATTTTTCCATGATTTCCAGCCACTGTGCTTTTTGTAATAATTCTCTTTCTTGTGGATATCCTTCCAATAATGTCTTCCCTATTGGATCTATTTGGACAATCACACACATGGTTGGAAGATTTTTTACCTCCAGAAATTGTTTTGCTTGACAGGGCAATTAGCTTGGTAGGGTTTTGATTCGGATCAGAAAGGCGGATGGTGATGGAAAAATGAGAGGGAAAGCATGTATGAGATGAGGGTATAAGCGAGTGAACTAGCTGTTAAGCATTCATAGTTATGATTGAGGCGGCGATCAAATCAATGAATTGGGACTTTGAATCGTGATATGATCGCGAAACGGAAATGGTGAATTATGAGATATGTGTCATGACACTATCACCTTTCACAATAATGATTTTGATTTGTTCGGTAATGTTATGTCCATATAATTCATACATGTAATATTTTTACCCCTATTGTTAAATTAAATTACTACCCAATTTTGATTTATTTGCTTGCTAACCTTTAATTTTCATCTTGCAGGTGCTCTGTATCATAAGGAGTCAATCACTTCTTCTTTTTGAATCATCAAATGTTCTTGTCAAATTGGTTGTAGAAATTGTCAGAGCTGCAGAAACTTGTCAAAGTTGTAGAACATCATCAATTTTGTAGCTTACTTATTATTTTAAGAAAGGGATGCTAGAAGAATGGAAATTTTTAGAAAAATGGGTAAGAGAAAATTTAAGGTGCCAAAAGAATTTTGGTTTTCACCTTGAATTTTTTGTATAAAACATGCCAACAATCTGTTGGTTTTCATGTTTATACAAAATTATTTATTTTTATTTTTTGCACGAAAGAAAATAAACTTATAAGGTTCAGAAGAAGAATTCTTCTCAACCAACTTTAAATCAAAGTTGTTTTGAAAAATATTGACAAATTCCTCTCTTGTCATTGGCTTTTCATAGATCTTGAGTTGTTGTCCATTTACTAATAGAGGAATTTTCTCTTCATCAATAGTCTTGATTCTAACTGCTCCATTGTCAAAAACTTCTTCGATCTCATAGGGTCCAAGCCAGTGAGTTTGGAACTTCCCTTGAAAATTCTTGAATTTTGAGTCGAAGAGTAGTGCCCAGTCTCCTAGATGAAATTTTATTTCCTTGATGTATTTGTCATGCCATCTAGCTCTTTGTTGATGAACCAAACTATTCTTTTGGATAACATCTTACCTTATCTCATCAAGCTCATTGAGTTGTCCCATCCTTTCTTTTTGTGCTTCTGATAAGTCAAGTCCCAACTTGACTGTTGTTTTATAGGTCTGGATTTGGAACTCCATTGGAAATAAGACTTTCTTTTCATAAACAAGTTCGTAGGGAGTATGTCATGTAGTGCTCTTCCATGTAGTTTTGTAGGCCCATAAATCTTCTAGAAATTTTTCTGCCCAGTCCCTTTTGTGCAAGTGTACAGTATTGGTGAGAATCACTTCAATCACCTTGTTTGTATATTCAACTTGCCCATTTTCTTATGGATGGTATGGAGTGGACTTTCGGTGCTTGATTTTATATTCTTCCACCAGATTCTATACTACTCTAGATGTGAATTGTATTCCCTGATCTGTTACAATTTCCCTTGGGACACCAAAACGAGTGAAAATATCCTCAAAAAGAAATTAAACTACAACATTTTTAGTAGCAAAAGAAAGTGCTTTAACTTCTACCATTTAGTAACATAATCAGTACATACCAGAATATATCTCTTTTGTTTGGAAGGTGGATTAATTGGATCGAAAAAAATCCAAAGCTCATTTCTCAAAAGGTTAAATGGGTACCTGAGTTGCAGTGGCATTTCACTTGAAAGAACAGGTTTCCCCATCCTTTGAAAACTTCCACATCTCTTAACATATTATTTGGCATCCTTGAAAAGGGAAGGCCAATAATATCCTAAGAGAAGGATTTTATAAGTATTTCTTTTGTCAGAGAAATGGCCTCCACATGGTTCATCATGGCAAGCTTTAAGTATCTCCGGTGTCTCATCTTCTCGTGCACACCTTCTGATGATGAGATTTCGTCCTGTTTTGTATAATTCTTCATTGATCCATGAGTAAGAAGGACTTGTTTGGATTCTTTTCCTCTTTCTCTGGGAAACAAATGAGATGGTAATTTTCCTATAGCCAAAGAATTATCAATATCTGCATACCAGGGTGATTTAGTAGATACGGCAAAAAGATATTCATCTAGAAATTTGTCCTCTACTGGCATATCATTATTATCATTTTGAATCCTAGATAAAAAGTCATCAATTGTATTTTATTTTCCTGGTCAATCTAGAATGGTGATGTTAAACTCTTGCAATAGTAATAGCCATATGGTTATTCTTCCATTAGTGATTGGTTTGTTCATCAGATATATGATAGCATAATGGTTTGCGTGAATGAAAGTTTCATAACCAGTGATGTAATGTATAAACTTATTAATGGCATGCACTACAACTAAAAAGTCTTTTTCAATTATAGTATAATTTAGCTCTGCTAGAGTTAAATTTTTATTGGCATAGTAAATGACATAAGGAGTAAGATATTTTTGTCCCAACTGTTGAGAATTTTGAAGGCTAGTGATTAATACAAATTCTCTTCTTGATAATTACTTGTGAGCTTACTTGAGTTACTTATGTCTTCTCTCTTATAGCTTAGTTAAACTTTCATCAAATTAATTATCAAAATGCACTAGACATAGAAGTTAGGCTCCTATAGTGAGGGCAAAACCTATCCCTCTTGGAGAGGAAAACCCACAAAGAATTATTCTTATAGATCTTCAAATGACAAGTACCATGACCAAGACTCAGACCCTTGACCTAGGAATTCCTCCAAGACCTTGTCAATGCTTCTTTGTTTGCCTCCAACATTGATCCCTCATTTTTGCACTAGCTTACACTGATCTGCACCATCCTTAGAGATCTTGGTCTCTAAGTTTATCTTGAGATACTTCTAATTGCCTGCTAGATCATTCTAATCCTTTGCATATAATAGAGATGTAGAACCTTTGAGTGGGAAGGTAAATCAGAGATTTACCTTCCTCCCTTTTCCATACTGCTTTGCATCATAGTGTACTTCAACTAGACTTCACCACAGATCCACAATCATACTTTAACCAGAATTTATACATATATCAGACTTGCTCTATTCCTGAACTAGTCTTTTCTGCACTCCACATTAATCACAGAAATGTCTGCACCTTCTTTAGAATAATCCGCAATCAGTTGTGATATATCTGGACTAACAAGCATGTGTTTAGCTCTTGAAATACACACTTAACCATCTCTGAAATCTGCACCTCTATTCCTCTGAAATGTACACTGTACCTGCAGTTATTTCCTCACTGCAGCTCTTGTATTTAATTCCGCACTGCAGCTCCTGCAGTTAATTCCGCATTGCAACTCCTGCAGTTAATTCTGCACTGCAGCTCCTGAGGTGACCGCAATTCTTGCTTGGAGATTACTGCATTATACTTCATTCCTGTACCTCGCATTTAATCTCATAAATTGTCCGAAATTCTCATCCAAACTGAAATTCGCATGCTCCTATAAATAGTTGTTTCTGTCTATAAATAAGCCGACTTGTTCTATGATTTTGAGGCCGACTTGAACGAGTATTATTCCAGCGTTGATAAGGTGCTTCTTTACTGCTTTTAAAGATTGTCTTTCATCAATGGATTGAGGGTTGTTTGTGAGCTTCTTCCACAAGGTCTTGGAGCATAAATACCTAGACTAGATCCTTCATGTATGAGACCCTTAATTCTATTTATTCCTAGAAGATAAAAACCTAATAGATGACAAGAAGAAGTCTATCTACATAATAAAATCTTGTTCCTGAAACCCATGAAGCAATTACACCAAAAATAAATTTTATTATCTTTGTCTTCTTCTTTACATAAATACATAATTACATAGTCAACATGAAGACCGACCTAGTTACACTTTTCAACACTCCCTCTTAACTAGGGAGGTGTTCATATAGGTACATGGTTACTTTCAATCTGAAGAATATCATAAGAAGAATTGGATTGGTAATCACATCTGTATAGCATCATATCAACCAGCATTGTCCTAGTGCAAGGCCTCGACTAACAACCCCATCTCTCATCGAGACAATGGGCTACAATGCTGGCGAGACACATGAATAATAGATGCCATAGTCATTGTCTCTCCAAGGTACATACTCCACCTAGGTGTTCCCAGAGTATGACCTTCTTGGACTATTCTTCTCTTGGGTAGCCAGCCCTCAAATAATATCGGTCCACGACTACTATTATCTTGAATGCCATATCTCATTCTTAAAGAGTATCGAATGCCAGATGATTACCCAATCCTCCATTATGTCTTCCAGGTGAAGACCATAATGATGTGTCTATGCATTCTCTTCACATGGCCTTCACTAAGACTTACGGTTGTTAGTCTTGGTCTAGTGCATGACACATGTAATAGAGAATCACATACGTCACTCCCTCTTAACACAGGAAGGACATACTTCAAGTTTATTCCAAGCAAGAAACTTACCACCAGGCTCCTCATCAACCAGGGTCCTGCAACAACAATCCAGCCACTCATGAATATTTCCTCCCCTCGATGTCATGGTTTTCGATATTGCGGAATCTTCAACTTTTGGCTTCATAGGGCACATATCATCCATCAATTTCAGTCACGATTCATGTCCACTATCAGAAAGTGATTCATCAATATTCCTCATCTGGTCCACCATTATGCCATGTTTCTTTCCTTTGAATCATCTCTAAGGATCATACATCCTTTCTCATGACTAGCAACCCTACACAAATTCATCCAGATAAACATATACATATGAAATTTTAGAACAAAAGTTACCTTAGTGATGATCTTTCACCATAACATCTTCCTGTAGGCATCAACATCCTTCATACAGATTTCCCATCTCCTAATGATATGTTTTGCCTAGGGTCTTCTTCTTTACCAGACTTTCGTCAGAGTCTACATATCTTCCCAGGAGATCTCCTAGTCACATATTCTTGGCCTCTGGATGATAACTGCCTCTTGACATGGTTGCATTTCATGATCCCTTCCTCTCTGCACATTCTTCATTCCCAGGATATTACAAATTTTCAATTTCTTGTTTATGTACAACCACCTCATATTCTATGAGGACATATTATGTTGATTTCATCTGTCAGTGCACCGAGAGATCCTCCTTCATAGGTCATACTTCTAAATATGGAAGTCTATTACCTGCAACCATATGACATGACTTCAGAGTATCCAATATCAGCATATATGTCTGCATACTTCATATCTATTTCCCTGAGTCATCTTGTAGCAATTTCTCTAGAATGAAGAGCTTCATTCCTTTGGCTTGCTCCATCAATATGTCATCACATCCAGAATTATGTTTCCATGATGACACTTGATCTTGATGACTGCTTTCTAACATACTATTTTACAGTCACTCAGAAATCGCTTAAAGAGAAAGATGATCCTAATCATAATAGAGATTTCTTGCTTCCTCTTTCTTAGATCTCTTAGCATCAGATTCTTCTCTTTCATTATTGACATGGGCTTCTTCCTTTTTCTTTTTGTTCTTTCCAGATTTACGACAATCTCTTTTTTAATTCCCAAGTTCATTACATCCAAAACATCATACGTTGTCCATATTCCTTATTTTATTCTGAGGGCCAAATTTTCTGAATCTTCCTTTCTTCCTGTATGAGGCTGCAAAGGCATGATTCTCTTCACTTGGTCTTGTATCAACTTTGGCCTTTAGTCTTGTTTCCTCTATTTTACATAGATACCATAAATCGTGGAATGGGGTGGCTTCTTTCTTCCTGTATAAACTAGAAGTGAAATTTCCCCATTCCTCTGGTAAAGCATTCAACACCACTGTAGTCATCTCAGTGTCAGACATTACTTCTCCTAGTTCCTGCAGTTGATCTCTTATTTCGAAAATCCTCATGAAGTATGGAGTGATTCCTTATTCCCTTGATAATTTCATTTTGTATAGTTCTTGTCTCAGAGAGATTGCTTCTTTTGCAGTACTTACAGAGAATATCTCCACCAATTTCTCATATATTTGTTTTGCAGTCTTTAGTTTTGATACATAGGGAATGAGAGAAACTTTAATGGATTCTATGAGAATCCTTTGGGCTCTAATTTATCCCTTCATGTACTTGGCATGGGCTGGAGCATCTTCTTTTTGGGGTTGAACAATAGAGCCTTTGATATAGTCCATTACTTCGTCTTCAATTAAATTCAAGTCTGTCCTCTTCTTCCATGCACTAAAGTTTGATGACCCAACCAGTTTGTTGCTTTCTTTACAATAAGGCATCTTGAAAGATAGGGTCATGGATACTTACTTGAGTAGTGTAGTTGCAGCTTCCTTGATGTTGAAAATGAAGTCAAGGGTTTCCTTTAAGATAGGAGCTTCTTTAATGTAGGTGTACTTGAACCTTGAAGTAGCTAGATAGTTTTCCTTGCAAAATGATTTGAATTTCCAACCCTAACTTTTGATCTTTGCTTCTTGGAGTGTCTCCTTTGTCAAGCAGCCCTTGAGTTCAACACCATAGCTCTGATACCATGTTGATAATTTGGAAGGTTGGTGATTAATACAAATTCTCTTCTTGATAATTACTTGTGAGCTTACTTGAATTACTTATGTCTTCTCTCTTATAGCTTAGTTAATCTTTCATCAAGCTAATTATCAAAATGCACAAGACACAGAAGTTAGGCTCCTAGAGCCAAGGCAAAACCTCTCCCTCTTGGAGAAGAAAACCCGCAAAGAATTCTTCTTATGGATCTTCAAATGACAAGTACCATGACCAAGACTTTGACCCTTGACCTAGGAATGCCTCCAAGACCTTGTCAATGCTTCTTTGTTTGCCTCCAACGTTTTCATTTCTGCACTAGCTTACACTGATCTGCACCATCCTTAGAGATCTTGGTCTCTATGTTTGTCTTGAGATACTTCTGATTGCTTGCTAGATCATTCTAATCCTTTGCATACAATAGAGATGTAGAACCTTTGAGTGTACTGCTTTGCATCATAGTGTACTTCAACTAGACTTCATCACAGATCCACAATCATACTTCAACCAAAATTTATACATATATCAGACTTGCTCTATCCAGAACTAGTCTTTTCTTCACTCCACATTAATCACACAAATGTCTGCACCTTCTTCAGAATAATCCGCAATCAGCTGTGATATATCTACACTAACAAGCCTGTTTTTAGCTCCTAAAATACACACTCAACCTTCTTTATAATCCGCACCTCTTTTCCTCTGAAATCTGCACTGTACCTATAGTTAATTCCTCACTGCAACTCCTGTAGTTAATTCCGCACTACAACTCCTGCAGTTAATTCCGCATTGCAACTCCTGTAGTTAATTCCACACTACAGCTGTTGAGGTGACCGCAATTCTTGCTTGGAGATTACCGCATTATACTTCAGTCCTGTACCTCACATTTAATCTCAAAAATTGTCTGAAATTCTCATCCAAACTGAAATCCACATGCTCCTATAAATAGTTGTTTATGTTTGTAAATAAGCCGACTTGTTCTATGATTTTGAGGCCGACTTGAACAAGTATTATTCCAGCATTGATAAGGTGCTTCTTTACTACTTTTAAAGCTTGTCTTTCATCAATGCATTGAGGGTTGTTTGTGAGCTTCTTCCACAAGGTCTTGGAGCATAAATACCTAGACTATATCCTTCATGTATGAGACCCTTGATTCTATTTATTCCTAGAAGATAAAAACCTAATAGACATCAAGAAGAAGTCTATCTACATAATAAAATCTTGCTCATGAAACCCATGAAGCAAGTACACCAAAAATACATTTTATTATCTTTGTCTTCTTATTTACATAAATACATAATTACATAGTCAACATGAAGACCGACCTAGTTACACTTTTCAACACCAACACGGCCCCTAAGGTTGTATATGAAGCATCAATGGATATGTGGAAAGGCAATTTCCAATTAGGTCCTCTCAAAATAGGTGCTTCAGAGACTTTCTTTTTCAAAGTTTCAAAGGCATTTTGACAATTAGAGTGCCAACTGAATTCACAATCTTTGGGTAAGTAATTTGAAGAGCGGAGATGTTATTTTCATGAAGTTTTCTATGAATATTCTATAATATACAGTAAAACCAAGAAAAATCCTAACATCTCTTTGACAATTTGGAAATAACCACTACTTTAGATGAGTCTACCTTTATCCGATTTCCTGAAATATGGTGACCTAAAAAAATTCCCTCATTAAACATCATAAAACATTTTTCATGACTTAATGAAAGATTTGCTTCTTTGCATCTTATAAGAACTTTTTCTAAATTTTCTAATGCCTCTTCAAAATAATTACTATAAACTCTGAAATAGTCCATAAACACTTCCACACAGTCATGAATAAGATTAGAGAATATTCCGAGAGCTACTCTTTGGAATGTTGCTAGAGCATTGCACAATCCAAAAGGAAGTACTCAATAAGCATAAGTTCCCCATAGACAGGTAAATGTGGTTTTGTCTTGATCTTCAGGTGCTACCTGAATTTGATGATACCCACTGAAACCATCTAGAAATTAAAAATACTTTTTCCCTGCAAATGTGTCTAAGACTTGATAAATGAAAGGAAGTGGAAAGTAGTCTTTCAATGTTGCTTTATTCAATTCCATGTAATCCATACATACCCTCCATTTTTCGTTTTTCTTAGGAACGATCACTAGGGGTGAAACCCATTGACTGTCCGATATTGCATAGATAAAATTTACATTCAATAGTTTATGTAACTCTTCCTTAACAATTTCTTTCAAGTTTGGGTTCATTCTTTTGTGGGGTTGTTTAATTGGTCTAGCATTCTCTTCAATATAGATATGATGCATGCAATTTTTAGGATTAATTCCTTTCATGTCTGTATATTCCCATGCATAAGCAGAAGAGTGTTTTTGCAAAGCCTATACCAGTTTTTTTTGTTGTAATTCTTCTAGATTTTCATTAATATTGAATGCTTTTTTTGGAAAAATTTCTATCGAAGAATTTCCAAAGTTTTCCATAGAATGTAAAGACATTTGTCTAGATGATAGATATTCGATATTACACTGTTCTTGAAAAGTTTGATTATTGTCATGATATAAGGAGGGTTCATTGTTTTCTATTGAATTTAAAATCTGGTCCTCCTCATTTGTTTGTACAATAGTAAAAATAGGTTGTACATTATTATCATCATCTATGCATTCTTCACTTTCTATATCTATTGTTGTTTTTGCAGGCAACCATATTGTAAATTTATTTGTAGAACTACCATATGAGATAAACATGTCTCCTTATCTACAATTGATGAAAGAATCAGCTGTAGCAAACCAAGGTCTTCCTAAAATTAATGGATGTCCTCCTAAATTATTCTTGGGTGTTAAAACCATCAAATCGATAGGATATTCCCAAGAATCTAATTGTAACAATGTTGGTGTGTATTGAAGGTTAGGAAGTTTTAGTTGATCCATAATTTGTTTACTCATTATGTTTATGGTTGCTCCTAGATCAATTAGTGTGTTTTGTATTTCAATTCCATTGATGTGAATTTTCACAATGGGGCTTCCTGGGTCTAAATATTTCTGCATTGTTTCCTTCCCCATCATGACGTCTACAATTCTCCCAACTAATTGGATTCTTTTTATGTCCTTTCTTTTTCTTTGAGTACTCAATTCCTTAATTGTTTTTGAAAAAAATGGTATTTCTTTTATAGCTTTCAAAAAAGGAATTTTTATACAAACATTTTTCAATTCATCCATCATATCATAATTAGGCAATATGATTTGTTTTTCTACTCCTTTATCAATTTTCAACCTTTCAGGAAACGGTGGTCTTGTAATAGACACTGAAAGTTGTTCTATAATAGGAGTGTCATCAGAAATTATAGGAATATTTTCTGTTTGATCATTTTCTTTATGAGGAAGAGAAATTTATTCTTCTTCAGATCTATTATTATTTTTTTCGAGAATTTTTCTTTGTTTCCTGAATAACAACAGAGGGTTTCTTCTTTTCTAATACTCTATCAGGCCTTAATTGAACATTATTTAGATCTAGTGGAGTTATTATATAAGTTTGAGAATTATGCCCTTCCATGTTGTAAACATATTTATTATTTGGATTTGGGAGTGGTTGAATAGGTAATTGGTTTGGTTTTTGTGCGAATGTAAAGAGAGTTGTGGATTTGCATTTTGAACTTGAACTTGAGGTAATTGATTATTCTGAGGAAATAATTGTGGTGGAAAATTCTGATAGGGTGGTGGATATAGTTGATATTGAGTGTACCTTCCATAAGGATTTTTCCATCCTTGATTCCAATATTGTGGTTGTGGTTGAGCCCAAGGCTGCCATGGCATAGGTGGATTCCAATTACTTTGTGAAGATTATGTAAATTGTTGAGGATTAAAATTTTGATCTTGATTTTGAGGATTTTTCCATGGTCTTTTGGCAATAGAGCAAAGAGGGTCTACCTAATTTGGCATTCCTTCTTCATTGTATACATCCCTAAGTCCTGGTATAGAGGGGCATTCTTTAGTATCATGATTCTCTATACATATTACACAGGTTTATATGGTTTTTAAGTCTAAAGGACATTCTCTCAAAGCACGTTTCTTTCTACAACTAGGACAAAATATAGATAATGCAACATTTTCAGCTTTTTGCTTGTTTTGTATTTTAAGGGTGTCAATTTTCTCACTGGGACTCCCTAAAATGCACGTCTTAAAATTATCAAGAAAATTACCTAATTCTGCCCTACTAACTGTCCCAGTTGCAGATTTATTTATTCTTGATAAGAGAGGAATCCTTAGACTTTTCCCGATTCATGATTTACCCCTTGAAATATTTACACATAACTCACAAATTTCTACAAATGGTAACTAAGAAATGTCTCATTTTCCCATTACATTGAGGAGATCAATCCATTCATCTCTAATGTATTTGAGTAGGAGAGATTTCAAAGTTTCCTCATCTAGATTATTCATTTTTTCCTTTTTAATATTATAAACAAATCTTTCGACAAAATCTTCAAGATTTTCATCTTCCTTTTGTGCCATTTTAAAAACTTCATCTTTCATGCTATGAGGCATACAATAATCCTTATATTTCTCTAAGAATGCTTCTTTCATTTCTCACCATGTTCCTATAGAATTCGTCCCTAAACTCATAAACCATTTTAATGTTGAATATTTTAAGGTAGCAAGGAACAATTTTAATTTTTGAGCATCATGTAGATAGTCATATGATCTGCATAATACTTCAAATTCAAAGAGAAATGTTTCTGGATCTTCACTTCTTATTCCATGAAAATTAGGGAGGATAGAAGGTGAGATATTTTTCATTGTGTATGTTATATCCTCATTGAGAATAGGGAATCCAAAAGGTTTTGGATCTCCCCTACCTCTACCTCTACCTCTACCTCCTCCTCTTCCACTTCCTCTATTTCCTCATCTACCTCCGCCAATCCTAGGTTGTTCACCATTGACATTGTGTACTTTTCCTTCTCCCTCTTCAACCATGATGGATTCCTCATAACTAATATAAGTATCTGGTTCTACAATATGATTTTATAATTCTTCTGGTTCCTCTATCAATGGAGAATTTGAATGAGTTTCTTGTTCCTCTTCTTCACTGAGAACTTATAGTTCCTATCCTAGAAGTTGTTCTCCTATTGAAGATAAGAAGATTACTCCTATGGTTGGGGATGGAGGATTTTATTTTTCAATTAAAGCTTCAATAGATGGCGTAGGTGAATCCTTGGGTTGGATTTTAGATCTTAGGATTTCAGGAAGTCTATGCTGGCCACCTACGTATGGAATTCGACTTTGAGTGGGTGGTGTAGAAATTCGAGGTCGGGGTGGAGTGAGTGATCATGTGGGAATCAAATTTCTTCCTCATCCTATAAACCTACCTTTAGAATATCTCTCCCTATGCATATCATGTTTTATTTCTAAGACTTCTATTTACACTTCCTCGACAACGGTGCCAAAATGTTTAGTTAATTTAATGTTCTTAAATTGCAAGCATAAATTATCGACCGGAGTCAGTAAACTGATGAAGTGCAAGTGCACTACATGTGCTAGAAGTCTTTGTTGTTAGAGTGATGACTGAATTTTGAGTTTTGTTAATTTTTTATTTTTTTTGGATTAGTGGTGAACTCGTGTGGATCAATGAGTTTTAAAGTAAAGTTAGAGCAATCTATCATCTATGTTAAACATTATTCCTATAGTTAACTTCAATTGAATTGAGTCTTTAAAAATGATTTGTGAGATAATTATTTTCAAAAGATAAGTTAGATTAACTTCTACTTTGTTGTTTTATCAAGTTGTTTTGAGATTTTATGCCGCAACGAAACAAAGAACTAAATCTGAATCAATTATGAAAGCATGCAATATTGTAAAAGTCGTAGTTTTATGAAAGCATGAGAATTGAAAACTAACTAAAACTTAAACCAAAATTCTATGAAAAACAAAGCTTTTATCTACTGCAATTTTAACCTGGAATGTAAACGAAATAAAAGAAATAAACTGAGCTATCTGAAATATGGAAAGAATGAAAGAGTGACTCTACACAACAAGTAAAGACAGAGCGTCGAACTAATTAAACTGAGCTTGAAAATGAAAACAAAGCATTAACCAGATTCGAACTACGAAATGATAATGCAATTGAAATAAATTCTAAAGACTGAAAGAAAATGACCTGATCTACATACAGGGGCCCTCTACAACGTGGTAGGTTTCTTTAACACTAACAATGCATCAACGCACGAAAAAGGAGCTTCAAATTAAGAGAAAAGTCCCAAACAAAATACTCAAAAAAATAAAAGATGGTGCACCCCAAATACATAGAGCTTCCATAGTTTTATAGAGTTTGTTAAAAATAGTACACGAGCACTATGCCTACAGGTCTCTTTAGAATCCTTATACAAATTATAAACTTAAACATCTATCATTATCCTGTCGATTTGCTATTAGGAAATCAAATCGACAAAGTCATGACATTCTCAAACTCTCTTTTTGAGCGTTGCTACATGTTGACTGCCACCATTGACCACGTAACTATGTGGTTTCCTGGATGAATTGGCTCAGATAATCAGGAGGAGATCCATGAAGGAATCATCCTCTAACTACCCATATACTCCTTTGTTGTGCTGGTGCACCGGAACCCTGTTATCAATGGAGGTAGCTACGTATATGTGAAATAGATGCAGAATTGTGTTAATTCTATAGTTGAATGTAATCTTTAACAAAACAATAGGGAATATTAGCAAATATGAAAAATAGGACACATAAGTGTTTTACCTTGTCAAAATCATATGATTGTTGCCTTTATTAGGTTGATAGTGATGAGAAAAGAAGGAAACATGGATGAAAAAGGGTGTCAAAACAAAACAATTATGGGAATCTACATGGCCTGTGGAAGAACTGGTAGAAATGGTGTTTGTTTTATTCATGTATCTCCCATTGATCCTTTAGTAAGTGCGCAACCTCCTTGGAAAGTGAATCGGAAATTTGATTCCTTTCCTTGTATATATGATGACAAGAGATATAGTCAAAATGAGATTTCAGTTGATAAACCTTTTCCAATATATTCCGTAGTGTGTGCACGTGACATAATGAATGAAGGTTGAACGATTCAATAATGATCTTTGAGTCGCCAAATATCTTAATTCTATTGCAGTCTTTGGTGAGTGCAAAGGATAGTAGAGCTCTGAGGCATGATATTTCTACATAGTTGTTTATACCCCTGCTAAGGCCGATCTTGACCTTGTAGAAATGTTGATCTGATAAGTACAAGATCACCCCCCCTCCACAACCAATATGTTGTGCAGATCCATCAAAATAAGCCCAGGGAAAATATTTGTCAATAGGTTGAGGAATAATAGTCCTGGAGGAGGGTGAATAGGATCATCCGAGATCATATGGTATAAGGTGGTGATGTGAGCAGATATGACTGACCAATATGGGTGGTGTTCTTGGAAAATGGAATGGTTTTAGGCAATCCAAATACCCCAACATTGAGGGTGGGTAGATTGGGAAGCTTGTGCGGATGAGAGGAGAGCCCCAAGATTCCCAAGCTTGAGATACAGATATACCAATCCAGAACAAGTTGAGATTGAGGGAAGCCATCACATGGGTCTAGAGGGATTGGTTGACAGGGAAATGTAGGAAAAGATGGCCAGAATCCTCAACAACCCCTTTCCAGAGTGAGCACCATGAAGGACCAATAAATGAATGCTTTTGTAGGTAGACACCAGTGGGGATCATGTTGGATAGTATTCACCACATTAATAATTTTTCCTTAGTAGAGCTCTTTAGCTTCCATAAGGAAATCCACCACCAAAGCAGATCCAATGGTCTGTGGGAATCATAAATAAGAAGATATCCATCCTTTGGGGAGTATTTTCCATGTTTAGAGATCGCCCAGATGATCTCATCATCTGTGTTAGTTATTCTAACGTGAGTTTCAGCCAGTGCATATGCGAAATGTGCCCATTCCTCTTCCCAATGATTATGAATGTGAAGATCACAATATTTTTTTCATCCCTGTGAGAATATGGTCGAATTGGCAGGATCAACAACCTGATCAAGAGTATGGAAACCAACATTGTTCAGTGAGAGAATAAAATCAGTAGGTAGGAGATGAGCATTGCCACTATTAGACCAAGGGTCACATATAATTCGAACAAGCCTGCCCTAACCGACATTCCAAGCCCGACCATTCTTATGTATTCAATGTAGTTCAGTATGGCCCTCCAAATGGTTGAAATGTTTATTCTATGCCAATTCCCATATCTAATCCACTCAATCAGGTGTGATGGATAAACCTATTTGTGGATGACCACCTTGGTCCATAGGCTATCATCAGTGAGAATTTGCCAGCCCAATTTTGCAGCCAGCACCATGGAGAAAGAAGGCAAATCCTTAATTCCCCAGCCCCCCCCCCCCACTTCTTAGGTAGTGCAATGAGATTCCATTTGGCCCAAGAAAATGTGTGTCCTTCCTTTGCGTCATTCCAAATAAATCTGCAACATATTTTTTGAATCATGGATAGTATGCCCTTGGGTATCCAGGCCAAGGAAATCCAGTATGCTGGGATTGCCTCCAAAACCAATTTTATGAGAACAAGGCGTCCGACCCGTGAGAGCCATTTATGATGCCAAATGTTAAGTCTCTTTTCAATCTTAGAAATCAACCAAGTCCGATCAACAATTCTGTAGTTGGATGCTTTAAGATGGAAACCCAGGTATTTAAGGCCCTCCTCAAACCTCATAGAGCAAAAAGGAAAGTTGCAGCGCAAAGTGGATCTCATGAGGAGTGCAACCAAGAGTAGTGATGGTCGATTTGGTGTTGTTGCATGTCATACCTGTAGCTTTGCAGAAAAAATATCAGAGCAGAGTTGATAGCATATGTATCACCTATGGATCCATTCAGAAATATAAGGACATCATCCACAAAGAGCAGATGAGTAAGGATACAATTATATGTGATTTTGATGCCTTTCAACCTACCTCGATCCCTTTCCTCAATCAAAGTTCTACTCAATCCTTCCATGACCAATAAGAATAATAGAGGGGAAATGGGACATCCCTGTTGGAGACCTTGCTCAAAATGGAAAAAATTGGTAGCTGCCCCATTAAGAAGGACACTAAATGAGACCGAAGTTATGCAACACATAATCCAGTTGATTACATGAATGAGGAATCCAAGATGGGTAAGAAGCATTCTGATATAGAGCCACCTAGTATGATCAAATGCTTTAGCAAAATAAATATTGAAGATCATTCCTTTGATATTCTTAGTATGCATAGAGTGAAGACCCTCCTGTGCAACAACTATGGCTTCATGAATCTGCCTGTTCTCCAGAAAAGCAAATTGCTAAAGAGAGATATGTTCAGATAGGATTGGCTTGAGTCTGTTGGCTATAATTTTGGCCATGATCTTGTAGATACAATTGCAGAGTGAAATAGGTTGGAAATATTTGAAAATAGAGGGGATGCCAGATTTGGGAATGAGGGCAATGAATGTAGAGTTGAAGGCATCGTACATGCGACCAATAATTCTGGTCTCTTCCACCACCTCCAAAAGGGCCTGTCCAAGTAAATCAAAGAAGGCCAGGTAGAATTCCATAGATCAGCCATTAGACCCCAGGCTCTTGCCCTTTTTGAACTATTTGAGGACTGCCTCAAGTTCTTCCATAGTTACAGGTTTATATAGGTCCTCAACATTGTCCCTGTCCACATACCTAGGAAAAAGGCCAACAATTTTGATTATTTCAACCAAAGTCACATCCTGTGGTGATTTGTAGAGATTCCTGAAGTGTGAGGTACCCAAATTGGCCAGCTGTTCAAAAGTGGAAGTAGGTAGACCATCCTCATTATCAAGTTCCCAAATAGTGTTGATGGCCCTACGACCTCTTGCATATTGATGAAAGTATTTGGTGTTTTCATCCCCTGCTTTTAATCATATGGCACGACTTTTGAGCCTCCAAGTTTCTTCCCTGTCCTTTGGGATTCTGAGGCAATCCGACTCCAGTTTGATGACATATTCTTTGGCAGAAATGGAGGAGAAAACACCATTTAGAGGGTCCTCGAAGTGAGCAATCTCCCGTTCAATCTTGTCCAGATTGAGGTCATCCTATCTTCTCTTAGCCTTTGCCCATTCAATGGATTTCCTCTTGGAAAAATGTAGCTTATTTGCAAAGGTAGTTGAGATGGAAAGATCAGGAGTAATCAGAGCACTCCTCCAGGCCTTATTAATTATTATGATATATGACTCATCTTGCAATCAAACCGAACAAAACTTATAGGGAGCTGATGGTTTGGAGGAATTTCCAGAGAGATCCAGATAGATTGGGGAATGATCTGATATCCCCCCAGAGCCTATCCATTGTCTATATGATACCAAATGTTGAAACAATCCTTCCCTGATAAGAAATCTATCTAATATGCGAGCAAGCATAACCTCTACAGTGCACCTGTTGCGCCAAGTAGGCCTAGTAGAAGCCATTGGGGGATCAACGAGATGATGGGGTGCAATTAAGTGTCGGAAGAAATCAGTTAGGGGGTCCATTTGAGCATTTTATCCCCAAGATTCAACAAGTCCCAAGGAAAAATTGAGATCACCACCCAAAATGGTGTTATCAACTTGCATGAATGATGATTGTAGTAAAGAAATCCAAAAATCTTGTCGATTATGGCAGGGTCCATACACATTTACCATCCTTAAGTCATACCCGAGTTGCTCAGAGTAGATGTTTGCCACAAGTACACCATCCCTTCCCCAAATTCTATTAAGTCTATTGACTCGAGGGTTATAACCAAAAGAAATATCCCCCGATCGCCCACGGGCATCAAGTGCATGAAAAATCCAGGATGAGAAAAGAGAGGTGAGAGAAACAATGATGGCCTTGAATGATCCAAGAGTCTCTTGATGGAAGAGAATATCCACATTAACAGGGTCGAAGAGTCGCCTAATGGCTAGGCGCTTTGTAGGGCTTGCAAACCCTCGACAGTTAAAGGAAAGACACTTCATTGGGAAACCAGAGGGGTGGCATTTCTTACTCTAAGAACCCCTTCAATGGAGAGTTGCCTTCCTACCGCAATGTCCAGACCAACCTATAGGATAGCCTTAGAAATGTTTGAGTGTTGACCCTGAGAGTGTTTAACTGGTATTTGGGGAGGTAAAAGTTCGATGCCCAATCCACCATGAGCGGAGATGTTCCAAGGGAGGAGGTTGTAGGAGTGACTAGACTGTGATTCAGATGGGACCTCCATAGGAGATGATGAGGGGGGAGGAGTTGGGGGGGGGGTTGATGGGGGGAGGGGGGGAAGAGTATACCTCTGGGGAGAGAATAGTGGAGCATACAATTGATGAAACACGCATACTAGATGGCAAAGAAGCAGAACACATAAACAATGTAGGGGAAGACATGAGAGATGATAAATTAAGAGGAGGGATAGGAGAGGTACCAGTGCCCAGAGGATGTCTCGATGCTGCAGCCGCTGTCATGGATTTGGTAATCCTGGTGGATGAGCAGGAAGCAGCAACACTGAGGGTCCCCAAGGGTGGTATGCCCTGCAAAGAAAAGTATAAACCCGCCAACAATTTCGGCCTGTTCAGTGTTACATTGATCTGTTCTTGTTAGCATGAGCTCCCGCTGAAGTAGGTACAATGGCGAATTTTGTGAGCAGCGGACAATCCTTGAAGACATGCCCAACCTTGTGGCAACATCTACAACGGAAAGGAACTCCTTCATAATCCATGATTCGTATCTGAGTTGTGTTCCTCCAGTGAATCTTGAGAGACTCCTCCAAACCTTTCGAAGTGTCTAGATGAACCAATATACGAGAAAAAGCCATCTTACCAATGTCTGTGAAAGATCTATCGTGATCAAGGTAGGTACCCAGGATTTTTCCAATACTGATGAATATCTCCTCCTTCTAAAGGTGCAGAGGTAATCCTGGGGGTCAAACCCAAATGAGTCTGACACCCAAATGTTCCCTCTCTGGATCAAAAAGAGGGCTCCAATGCTTAAGAAGCACAATGGCAAGTTCAATATGCCAAAACTAAGATAGAACCCAATCAGTGAGGTCCTTGGAGGTGAATTGTATAGCAAACCAGCCCTTCGTTAGCGTGAATACTGTTGGGAGTTCCTGCAAGGTATTTCCCCAAATCTCAGAGGCCCACTGTCTGAGTCTATTAGCGTTATAGCTCCGACCATGAACCCGACCCACAAATACACAGTCCACCGTCCCCATAACATCCGCCATCTGTAAACTTTCACCAAGGGTGAGTTGAATGCCTTTGTTGCACACCGAGACACACTTGGTCTTCCTGGGCACACAAGAGTGTGTACTAGATGAGAGGGGTTCAGAGGCAACCGAATAGGGAGGAGTAGTGCCCGAAGTCGAGGTAGCGAGGTTGTGAGAATCACGAAAGCAAGCGTTGAATCTACCAGAAGGTGGGCGAGACAAAGTAGGGCTAGTAGAAGGGGGGGGGGTAGATGTGCAGGCCGAAAAAGGTACAACCGGATGTAGAGCCCATTGATCCCATGTCCAGAAATAATAGGGAAGGGGTAACCCAGGTTGCCATAATGCGGGTGTGGGGGAAATGAGGATTCCGGGAGCGACAGAGGGAATGTTTGAGCCATAAACGCAAGAGAAGATGGGGACAGAGGACAAAGATCTGGAGAAAGTATGTTGTTGTAATTAGTAGAGGTATAGACAACAGAGGGGCTATTAGCATTGAGGTCAACCACTATGAAAGAGTCAAAATCTGGTAGAGGGTAGGATGAGGTAGGGTACATTGGAGAAACCCTAGAAACCTTGTCAGAAGAAAACAAGGCAACAGTTGGCAGGGTGCAAGGCATACCTGTCAGTCCAAGGAGGGTCCGACTAGATGTGAGTAGAGGTATATGGGTCGTCAAAGAAGTCGAGGAGTTCCTCGTCCATATCTGTTGCCATGGTCAAAAGCTAACCGACAACTGCTATCGGTAACTGATAGTAGAAGGTAGCAGGACTCCGTGAATATCCCCTCAGAACCCTAGGAGAAAAACGACACACCGTTCGACAAGCAGGTAGGAGAAACCATCAAGGGAGCGGAGAACCAGGGATGTTGTTCAGCGAACAATCCCGCGTGTTCGGTGGTCATGGGTTCAAGCCCCCCAACTAACAAGCCTATTAAAGAATATTATCTAAAACTCAATGTAATATAAAAATTATTAATAAATTTCAAATAAAATTGTTCAAAATTTCGAAAATAAACACAACATATATTTGAAATAATAATTGAATATACTTACCATAAAATATTTTGAATTTATTCGATAGGTATAAAATAAAACAAAACATTGACCCTCTTTTATTTTATATTATCCACATTAATGTGAGAATTGGTTAATTACAATCTTTTACTAAAATAATAAAAAATAATTAAACAATAAATATACAACTTAGCCTAGTGTTTGGTTCAACAAAAGATTATTTCCCACTCATGAAATCAACACAATATAGATTTGTGAAGATCTATGGCCAAGTGTTTTCCGTTCTCCGTCTCCATTGTTAATGACATTGACCACTTACGATTCCGATGCATTATATACATTTGTGAAAGATTTATGGGCAAGTATTGTCCATGTTCTCTCTCTGCTTTGTTTATAGTTTTGACCACTGCCAATTTCGATGAAGATGGCAATGTGTCTGGGGACTCTTGATTTATTTGCAACCCCTTGTGCAAATGCAACAAGGCCACACAATGTGGGTAATCATTTCCCATCTCTTTCACTGCTTCCTAATATTCCAGTGCGACTGAACTGCTTGTTTACACGGATATGGCGCTGTCCTGGCACTGTTTTCACAACATCCTCTGTGGGTAGACGATCACTGTGCGTCGCTTGCCTCCCCTCTTCTACTTCGCAGGACGGAACGCCCCCACGTCCTCCTTCCAAGCCTTTCTCGACTAAGAAGCTTTATGTTGGCAGTATGTACGCTTTCATTCATGCCAGTCTAATTTTGTATCAGAGCCTAGCGTTTGATTGTAATGAGGATCAATCAATTATTGTTTCTACTTCCTCTATCAGTTTTTATGATTCAGTCTTCCAAGGACAAATCTTTCATGAAGTTTTTAATGTACTTGTTTATACCCATAGATAAAATCTCAAAGGATATCACACTGTAGAGGTTACCTCTTTTCGTAGATGGCACAGTATGAATTCCTATATTTCAAACAGGTATTCACTGGACATTTTTTATTGAAAAATTTAAGCAGAGTCTCGGTGCTAGAAAATTAGGGGCATTCCCCGGTTTTCAACAGCAAGTTTGGGTCCATCAGATTTTCCAATTCTGGTTGTGATTTCTTAAATTGGCATTAGACCTACATATGACAATTGGATAGGATGACTAATTGAAAAAATTCCACCCACCCGCATGAGGTGCAAATGCCAGTTTGAGCATTGCAAATAGGGTACCATATTAGCTACTGGTGCAGAGGTGCAGCTAAACTTCTACACCAACTGAGACAGCCTAAACCAGTATATCAACTACAAAACACAGTTTCTCAGAGCACTGGTAGATTCTTTCGAGGTTGGAGCAAAAACTGACATGTTAGCACTGCACACCTATGCAGGAGTTGTAAACTGCGGGACACTTTGGCTCCCTGAAGTATATTTCTTGTTGTACTGTTCACTGTTAAAATTTAAATATAACATGGATTTTCTGGAAAAAATATAACGGATCTTCCATGCCTTCTAGTTCGGCCTTAATTGCTAATTCAAGTAGGAGTTCCATACAAAACTGAAGGGTGTTTTGGCTCCAAGGGTGCAAACAATATACTTATACTGCACCAAAGGAAACTGGAGTTCTTTTAAGGCTCATGTTAGTTGAGCCAATTTGAGGGGATTTTCTCCCAAGTAAACCCCAAAGTGGCAAATAGTTTATTGATTTAGTCAAAACATGGATTGAACAATATTTAAATAAGTTGTAGGAGGCTTGCATCCCAGGCTTACAAGGCCATTAGCATGTGTTCTGTTGAGAAAATCCTGGTTGGAGTTGTGGCCTATCCCTAGTATATTCCGACAAGAATCACCGTAACCATTTCCAAACTAACCACCATATGGATAGAGTGTGAAATTATCCGGGTTACCCAAAAGGTGCTATTAACCCATTTTATTATTTCTATTACTTATACACAACACATTTAAATCATCAGTTGACAGTAATAAATAAAAACCTGAACAAATCCATTCACCAAATTAAAATTGCAGTGAAAATATGACAAACCAATCACACTATTAACGCAAGTATTTTTGGACAAATGTCCCTTGAAAAATCCTAATGTGGGGAAAACCAGTTTTCAGCTTGAGGGTTTTATTATTATCTTTAGCAAAAACCGCTAGTGAGAAAATACAACAATTGCTTGTCTCTCATTGGCAAAGCTCCGACAAAATAATTGATCTCCACCTCTGCTAAATAAATCGACTAGGGAAATAACCCTTTGGCCCCTTTTCTACAATGCACACTGCCTCTAACAACTCGCATTGGCACTCTTGCATATCACACCGGCTCTGCATCAAACTCACACTGCGGACACGTGCGGCCTTTTGAAGCTTGATTTGCCTTCCGGGAAACTTGATTTGTCTTCTGGGCAATTCCAACTGCCTCCTGGAGAATTCACACTACCTCTTGGAGAACTCACACCTCCTCAGGCAAACTCGCACTTGCTCCAGAAAATTTAATCAACCCTCTCTGCAGAAAATAAACTGATAGCAAAACCTCCCTCTGAAATTCGGAAGCTGGAAGTCTTTTGGATGAAGAATAACTCTGGAAAATCTCTTCCCAATCACTGCTGTTGAAACTCTCCTGGTTTCTTACTGAAAACTAACCCAACTCGAATGATCTCTGAGATTGATCTGTCTCCAATGCTGTCCATCAATCTCCCTTTATAGTCGAGAATTCACAAATGAATGGCCATGATCAGAAGTTAACCTGATCCAATTGATGGCTAAGATCATCTTAGAAACTTTGTACAAGTTTCTAGAGGTAAATCAATCTTATTTCAACTAATGTCAATCAATTATCTACTTTTCCTAAGTTTAGACTCGGGAAATATTTAAAAATTACTAATTGACATAATTAAGATATTTTCACGAGGTGAAACTTGGGAAAAATTATATGGGCTCAGAGATAATTAATTCCTTTGTGTTCCTAGCTTTAGTGACACCTCTCAAGACTAGGACACCTGTCTGAGCTACAATAATTAACACTCCCTAATAGCGAGGAAGGTGTTCTCCACAACACCCTACTTGTCCCTGAAGAAAACAAACTTTCCTTTACCCAAAGCCTTCGTTAGAATGTCTGCAACCTATTGATCTGTAGGAGCATACCGTAGTCGAACTGATCCACCCTTTACACAATCCTCAATGAAATAGTATATGATGTCGATATGTTTTGACCATGAAATACTAGATTCTCAGATAGATTGATGCAACTCTGATTATCATAGTGGATAATGGTCGACTCCATCCTCTGACCAAACAGTGCCACTAGCAGCATCCGAAGCCATATGGCCTCACATGTTGCCATGCTTACAGCCATGTACTCTGCTTCTGCAGAGCTTAATGCTACAAACTTATGCTTCTTGCTGTACCAAGAGACAACCCCTGATCCAATGCTGAGGCAACATCCTGAAGTGCTTTTTCGGTCCATTGCATTACCTGCTTAGTCTGCATTAGTGTATTCCATCAACCTGACACCATCTCCCTGAGTTTATCTCAACACATACTCAACTGTACCTCGTAGATATTGCAGCACATGCTTTATTGCTGTCTAATGCACTCTCTTTGGTTCCACCATGAACTGACTAAGAGTGTTGACTGCAAAGCAAATGTCCAACCTTTTGTTAACCAGATACATGAAAGAGCCAATAAGCTGTCTATATAAGGTGGGGTCCACTACCTCCTGATTCGATGCATCAATATTCCTCCAATTGGTTATCATATGTGTAGGCATGGGTCTACAGTCAAACATCCTGAATTTCTTCAGGATCTCCATAGTATATTTCCTTTGACCAAGGAAGGTCTCCCCATCTATCTGCCACACCTTGAGTCCTAGAAAATAGTGCATCAACCCCAAGTCCTTCATCTCAAACTCTACTGCTAAGTCCCTCTTGCAGTCTTTTATGATCCCAGGTGACCCAATTAAGAATAGATTATCCACATACAAAACGAGAATGAGTGGCTCACCTCCAACCATAAGAGAGTAGAGGTTCAAATCTACCTCACTCTTCACGAAGCCCATATGTTGCAAATAACTGTCAATGCGACCATACCATGCCCTAGGAGCTTGCTTGAGTCTGTATAGTGCTCTCTTCAACCTGCATACATGGGTTTCCCTCCCATGCATCTCAAAACCCTCTCGCTGTTCGATGTACACCTCCTCTTCTATAACTCCGTTTAGGAACGCCATCTTGGCATCCATCTGATAAATTTGCCATCCCATCTGTGCTGCAAGTGAGATCACGACCCTAATGGAAGTATACCTGGCCACAGGAGCAAACGTCTCATAATTTTTTCCCTCTTTCTGAGAGAATCCCTTGGCAATGTTACCCACCACTTTGTGGGTGATATCTCTAGGAGAAATTTTTTCTCCAAGATGGTCCTCAGCCGACAACCAGCAGCCCCTTGTAGCCACCAACTAGCTCGTTGTGCCATTTCTCCGCCACCTGAGCCAACCATGTGGTCCCTCACCCGTCTGTCATAATCGTATGTTTAAAGGTAGGCCTCCCGAACCTAAAGGTATGCCTTGTCATTTGGTAATTGAGTATTGAGTTTGCTTATCATGGATACTTCTCGACATGGATTAATGGGGGGATTCGGTGGAAAGAGTGGGTTTAGTTTGTGCTTATGCCCCCTTGACCTCTTTTGGGATGTTACCCTTGGATCTTAGTCCCGTGGGATCTCCTTTACTGACCATTTGTTTTTAGGCTGGTACTACTTGGGAAACCCCGATTTTGGTTGCGTGGTCCTGCTCCTTCATCCACATATACCACTCCCCTTCCATCTATTATAACCTCGTTCATCATCTTTCCCACCTGGGTCCACATTTCATCACTAGTTCCACATAGGGTTAGCCTCCCCTTTCCCTTGCCCCCAACTTGGTTTAGGCTTGGAACGATGCCCCGAAGGTTGAAGCAGCTAAAAAGTGAAAGCATAAATGGCCGCATTCAACATGAAAATGTACCACAAGATGCAAAAGATGGCCGAGACAAACATATTTAGCACGTGGGCAAAAGCTAATGCATGAGCTCTACCCCATACCTATGGCCATCAACCTAGTTCCATAGGCCCTAGATGAGCCTCTTTTATCATTCAGGAACCCATGATTGTCCCAATCCCTGGAGGGCAATGAACCGCCCTGCCTAAAAGGGGGTATCCACTGCTATATCTTACACATCATGCTCTTATCTTTTGAGCCTTGAGCAATTAATAAAAAAAAAACATAAAAGGCAAAACATATAAAGAAGGGTGGAAAATTCAAGGTCGGGGCACCTCATGTACCATGATTGCTCCCTCCAATACGTTATATACCCAGGTGTGGGCTTCCCTTCTTCTAGCTACCCTTGTACCCCGATATGTGGCCCAGGATTGGCACTTTCACTCCCTATTCCATTCACCTATTTATCATATGCCCCCACCATTTAAGGGAGGTACCTTGAACATACTATCCCCTCTAAAGGTATAAACCACCTAATAAGGCGCTTGGTTAACCCCCTTTGGAGCTTGAAGACATTAGCACATTGGTACTTGTAGGGTGTGTGTAGAGAGCCATGGGCCTCCACAATAGTAGACAACACTCCATGGATCCCCAGAGATGTTCAAAGATTGCTCGAGATCCACCTATTGGATGAGGAGGATGCACCTGGTACACCATGCCTAGTTGGCCCCACAATTGCACCATACACTTTACAAGTGACCTAGGACTTATACACTGATGTGGCATTATTTATTCCATCATCTGAGCCCTTACAGATGGTCTACAGCCATCTTCGACTTACTTGGAGACCCATGAGGTTATTGGTGTTCTCCCACACCCACTAGGAGCACCACAAGTTTATTGTTTGGAGAATGAGGGGCCACCCCCTTGTCCATCACTTTTGAAGGTCTTATTCATCATTATGGCACTTACAGACCTCATCAAGCCTCTTGGAGAGCCCAACGACACGCATTGTTTATCATTTGATCTCTTCAAAGGCTTATTATTTTATTTGTGAGCTAGTTTGTTGGGCTTGCCACCAAAAGTTAGTTACTTTGCACATTATTTTATTTTTGGGGCTAATGTAGGCCCAATTAGGTAATTCAAACCCCTAAGAAGTGTATAAATAGGAGTGACATGAATTCATTTTGGATCATCACTTGGATTGTTGGTATTTTCGCATTTCCTTCTTGGTGGATGAAGTTGGAGTATGGATGAATTTTGATGTTTGGATTGCATATTCTTATCTTGGAGCTTCCTAATTGGAAAATGCATTGATGGTTGGATATATTCTCTCACATGTATGTACTAATTTGATGCTATTTTCTTTTACTTTGTCACATACATTGATCATGGGATTTTCGCTGTTTTAGGGCTAATTGATGCATGCATTTACTGCTTAATTGTGGAATATGTTTCTATATAGCATATCTCTATGTATGGGTCATGTTTGTTGAACAAATTTTCTTAGAGATCAAAGCTATCTTGATAAGCAATTTTGATTTTCAAACGAAGTATAAATGGCTTAAGGTCACTCTCTTTTGCCCTAATGTCGAACGAAGTTGTCCTTAGAGTCTCCTTGAACTAGAAACAGAATCCATTCTCATCATTCTCCTTGACTCCATATCCCCAAAGGAATTAGGAATTGATCCACCATAAGGTGATCACCTTGAAACACTTCTTTCTTCACCTTTTCTTCTCTCTAGGTCTAGCCACGCTGGGCCACCTAGGGCATCATTTTCCTGATAAAATAGCCATAGAAATAGTTTTATCTCTTGGCCTCCCCTGTGTTGGTGTGTCCTCAAGGTTTCCTCCAGATTTGAAGAAATTCGGACGGTGGGATTGTGAGATATCCCAAGCCCTAGCCCTAAGACCAAACTTTGCCCTGGTGTTACCTAGGCTAGTACCTCATAGGATCATTTTGGTACCTTTAAGTGGAAATTCTTTCTTTGATCCTCTTCCCTTCCTTGTTTAGGTTAAGATCATCATTGGTTGCTAAATTTCCTCCCCTTAACCTAGGCTGGGTCCATTTGGCCTCGTGTGGTCCCATTTCTTATCAAAGACAAGTTGGGAACTCAAGTTTTGCAAGGATTTTAGGGATTGGGAAACTCCTTTACAAGTCACATTCCCTTAATCTAGCCCTTAAATCCTCACCTCCTTCTCCTAAAAAGTCTTGTATCTTGCTTAAAGAGCAAGCAAGCTTCATTTTTGACTTTCTTCTGGGAAAGGATAATTGAGGTCACTTCATATCCATTTGTAGATCAATCCTTCATAAATGACTTTCTATATACTGGGTCTCCTACCATCAGTGAAAGTCCGTAAAGAGCAAGGATCCTTAACTGAGGTGATAGTGAGCTAAGTCTCCATCATTGCCCTTGACCTAGCATTTGCCCCTTTAGGAGTCCCTTTTAGGTCCCTGCTAGTTTGAGTGGTAATAGGCTACAAACCTGTCTTTGAAGTCTTTAGAATCTAGATTCTACATTTAAAAATACATGATCATCATATGAAATCAACATAAACAAATCATCATCGTCAATTTAGTTTAAACATTGTCATCACCATCATCAATGATTATTAAAACATTCAAGTTGGCACCTTTGATTATAATGTCAATACCCAGTCACAGTCTAAAGGAATATGAGATTGTTTTCAGAGTCACATCATACTTTATGAAATTATATATTTTTCTAATGAATTTGACACCACTAACACAAAGGCAACATAGTGAATTTGACTTTGTAAATAATATGTTGCACAGTATCTTGGTCTAGACTCTAAAGGAATCATGACATAGAACTATTGTTTAGTATCACCGAATATAATGTAAATTTAATCATTGTAAATAACAACGTCTACACATTATAAATTGGACTGTATTCTAGTAGCTACAATAGGAGATACTCTAAAATTCATAGAAAAAAGTAAGCTGGATTTATTTATTCACAACCTAAGATCATATGACCAAGAATCAAGATGCCACAATTTAAGCAATTAAGTATTGTGAAGTATGATACTAGTAAATAAATGCTGAGAAATTTAACCTAATGCAAAGAAAATGCTTCCACAAGCCAACTTTGTGGGTTACAACTTTCCTTATTGATTTCATACCTTATGAGTTTCCATTCCAAATTCCAGGTTTCCATCCTTTAGATTTGGCATTGTTGAAAACTTGTTGGCAAATACCTCTATCATGTCATGAATCCTTTTTCAAGATAAATGTTCACTTTTAGATGAGCTGTAATTAGTGGATATAAGGTCTGCAAAGAATTCAACTGCATTTACATACTCTGGACAAACACACCTGGAATATATTCTTGCAATAAAGTGCCTAGAACATTGGAAACTTGGAAACCTATCCATATTTTCTGGAAACGTATCCAAATTTTCTGGAAACGGATCAAATTTTCTTGAAACACCTTTGAAATGTTTCCAATCTCAGGCTAGCCATTTCCAAAAAAGTGAAACGTGCCAAAAATGTTTCCATGTCGTTTCCAAGCCGTTTGGTACGTGTTTCTGTATCTGAAACGCTAAACGACGTTTCTGGGAGTTGGTGATCTAAATCCCGATCGAAATTGATACTGGTTTATTAATTTCTTAAAAAGTGTTCGCATGTAATAAAATCACCTTTAATAAGAGCTCAATTTAAAAGACATAGACAACTTGGAAGGAAATTGCAGCACATGAACAAATCACACAAGAGACAATGACACTAGCACGTTGATAACGGAGTTCGGCTATCTTCAAGCCTATGTCTCCGGCCCTGGTCTTTAGTGGGGAGGCCTCTCTATAAAAAATGTTCAAAATGCTTGTACATCAAAATCTAAGCTCCAACTTGTCAAAATAATGCCACTAGTGCGTTCAGAAGGCCTCAAAACCCCTATTTCGACTCTTTCCGTGCTCAAAACGGTCTCCAAATGGCCACAACAAGCCAAAAACCCTCTCTGTTTCAAGTTAAAAGGAAATGGCACTGCAAACTAAACAAAAAAATGACATATGGCTCAATGGTTGAGTGCGTTTGTTATATAACCCTAGGTCCACGATTCAATCCACAAATTGTGCGATTTGTTATGATTCAGTGGGAGGTTATATTACAAATATGGCATATAATTAATTTTTTTAAGGTTTTGGTGGTGGGGTCAACGGACCCGCCACCCCACCATACGTTACAAACCTTATCCCTCCAACCTATTTACAAACCTTATCCCTCCATCCACCCACGTAACTACATTACAAATCCCACCTTTTAAATTTTTTGGGTTTTAATAAGCCATATCCCATGGCCTAATATATTTGAACCATATTTAATATATTGTTACCACAAATATGCCATATTTGGAATTCGGTGAATGGAGGAGCATGGAAAGTTATGGTAAGTATGGCAGAGGTATGGTGGGGACCGCCAATAATGGTGGGCTCTCGCCATTATTTTTGTTTAATAACAAACATTATCCCATTAAATATATGCGGCGGGATGCTTATAATAAGAACTAATGCGTATCCCAATCGTTAAGGCATGGAGATTGTAGAGCACAAATCACGGGATTGCATACCTTCCTGTCCGTTGGTTCGCTTAACAAATTTTTGACCAGTCCTTTGAGGCCACGTGTCGCCCTCTAATAGGGCCACGGGTTGCCTTGTGGTTGGTCCAAATTCAACCAACAGATAGTGACACTTGTCGAGCTCTGGAAGTGCCACGTGTCGGCTAGATCTGTGAGCCTGGAACCGTGACCGCCGAAACCATGCGTTGGCCATTGACCTATCGAACCTTGAGCGTTGACTGTTGACTTTGACATGTTGACCTTTGACTTTTTTCCCTACTTGGACCTGAACTTTGACTTTCCATAACTTCTTCATACGAAGTCGGATTTCACCCCTTCAAGTTGCGTTGGATTCAGAACGACGAAATCTATGCAATGGAGCTGGTTTCAAAATCATTTGACAACTTTTATTTTCGAGTATTTTCCAAAACTTGAGCATCTTTTGGATCCTCCAAATCTCTCCTTGATCATTTGGGATCATTCTCGATCATTCATCCCCACTAAGAACTTTTGGACCACCAAAATGTTGTCTACACTGTTTGAAGGTGAGGACAATGTCTCTCCACCTGCCCTATATCACTAAGCCATTTTGTCCTGTGCACCTGTCTCATCACAATTAGTTGTAAAACCACCATCACAACTGAAAACACATTGTTAGCTGTCTGCATGTTTCCACATCTTTCTGTTTCTATTTCTTTCGCCATAACCCATGTACAACACATCAATAGCGATAATAAAAACAAAGATGCTAATGTAAAAAAACCAATATGTTTACCCTTCTTGCCAGGTCTGCACGACAAAATCTCATGTCGCAGTGTTGCTGTCTCTTGAAGCATAGCATGGTCAGATCTACCTGCTGCCACCATCTCGCTTTCTTGCTTCAGATCAACTGCTTTGCTCACTTTCGCAGACATGAGCGGGAAACTTTCACTTCTCATTCCCACTGCTAAAATACGAGTCTCATGTTTGGACTCAGGTCCATGATTCTGCTATCCTGTTTGATCCACTTCCTGCTTCCCTTTCGCTTCCTTTTCTGAACTTGGAATTGCTTTGGTTTCTATTTAGGGTGTAGCTTCCAGCGGTGTTTTCTGTCATGGCCATCTTTCTTGCAGTACAAGCAAGATTTTTCTTCTCGTCACGAAAACTTGGAATACTTTCTTCATACTTTGCCTCCTTCCTCATGGCCATCATCTTCCTGTACAAATTTCTCTTCTAGCACTTGGCAAAGCAATGGTTAGATAACCCACAAAAAGTGCACGGTTTTCTATGCCATAAAATTTTCACATTGCCAATCTTCCTAAAATCAAAAGGAACGCTTGCACAAGTAACTCTATTATACCTTGGATGATTGTCTCAGGCGCATACATGTCGTGAAGATTCTGTGTTCATTCTTTCACCTGACATCTCACATGCCTTACTACCAGACGAAGATTCTTGTTGATCTTCTTGCATGACTGGCACATAGGAGGTATCCTCAATCTCATCTTGAGTCGCTGGGACATATGACGTATTCTCTGAATGTACACACATCTCGTCATTTCTGATTACAAAAGGTACAACCGAATTTTCTCCAACTTGCTTTTTCTTGGCCTTTTGCAGCTCGAGATGCAATGTTCGCTTCTTGTCTTTTGCGGCTTTGAGCAGTTTCCTGAGCTCTGCATTTTCCAGTTGAAGACTTTGGTTAACGTCCTCCAACTCTTGCAACCTTCCTCGTTTCAAGCTTTTATCCATGTATAATTTCACAAATGCTTCTTCACTTGGTGAACGCACACACTTAAACCAAACTATCAATAATTTGCTTTGATACCAATTGATATGAATCACGATCGAAATTGATACTGGTTTATTAATTTATTAAAAAGTGTTCGCATGTAATAAAATCACCAATAAAAAGAGCTCAATTTAAAAGACATAGACAACTTGAAAGGAAATTGCAGCAAATGAACAAACCACACAAGAGACAATGACACCAGCATGTTGATAACGGAGTTCGACTATCTTCAAGCCTACGTCTCTAAGCCTGGTCTTTAGTGGGGAGGCCTCTCTATAAAAATGCTCAAAATGCTTGTACATCAAATTTTAAGCTCCAGCTCGTCAAAATAATGCCACCAGTGCGTTCAGAAGGACTCAAAACCCCTATTTCGACTCTTTTCGTGCTCAAAACGGTCTCCAAATGGCCACAATAAGCCAAAAACACTCTTTGCTGCAAGTTAAAAGGAAATGGCATTGCAAACTAAAAACAAAATGACTTATGGCTCAATGGTTGAGCGTTTGTTATATAACCCTAGGTCCACGGTTCAATCCACAAATTGTGCGATTTGCTATGATTCGGTGGGAGGTTATATTACAAATATGGCATATAAATAATTTTTTAAGGTTTTCCATACGTTACAAACCTTATCCCTTCAACATATTTACAAAACTTATCCCTCCATCCACCCACGTAACTAGATTACAAATCCCACCTTTTAAAATTTTTGGCTTTTAATAAGCCATATCCCATGGCCTAATATATTCGAACCATATTTAATATATGGTTACCACAAATATGCCATATTTGGAATTCGTTGAATGGAGGAGCGTGGAAAGTTATGGTAAGTATGGCAGAGGAATGGCGGGGACTGCCAATAATGGCGGGCTCCCGCCATTATTTTTGTTTAATAACAAACGTTATTTCATTAAATATATGTGGCGGGATGCTTATAATAAGAACTAATGCGTAGCCCAATCATTAAGGTATGGAGATTGTAGAGCATAAATCATGGGATCGAATCCCTTCCTATCCGTTGGTCCGCTTAACAGATTTTTGACCAGTCCTTCGAGGCCACGTGTCACCCTCTAATAGGGCCATGTATCGCCTTGTGGTTGGTCCAAATTCAACCAACCAGATAGTGGCAGTTGTCGAGCTCTGGAAGCGTCACGTGTTGGTCAGAACTGTGAGCCTAGAACCTTGACCGCTGGAACCATGTGTTGATCGTTGACTTGCGGAACTTTGAGCGTTGACATTGAGCTGTTGACCTTTGACTTTTTGCCCTGCTTGGATCTGAACTTTGACTTTGCATAACTTCATACAAAGTCAGATTTCGCCTGTTCAAGTTGCGTTGGATTCAAAACGACGAAATCTTCGCAATGGAGCTGGTTTTAAAATCATTTGACAACTTTGATTTTTGAGCATTTTCCAAAACTTGAGCATCTTTTGGATCCTCCAAATGACTCCTTGATCATTTCATATCATTCCTGATCAGTTGGGGGCAGCGTTTCCAGTAACTTAGGTTAAAAAGTGAAAGGCACAACAATGCGAGGGTAACTTTCTTGATGGAGCTTATGAGTAAAGCTGGAAAGAGTTATGAGCTGAGGGAATGGGATTCCTTGAAAAAGAAAAAATTGTGTCCAAAAGAACAAAGAGGATGAAAAGGAAACAGGATGAGTGCTTGCCAAAGGACTGGCTGAGAAACCACTTAGGGTGTGCTTGCTAGGGCTAATAAACCACTTGCAGAAGGGTGCTATTTGTGGGTTGATAAACACTCATTGAGTGCTTGACACAGTTGATAAACCATCCAGGGTGCTTGCTGGGGGCTGATAAACCACGCCTAGAGTGCTTGACCCAACTGATAAAACATTGATTACTATGGATTTTGTTGTGTTTGACTAGCTAACAATGCACCGACTGCCATTTGTATTTCCTATCCACTGTGTATTCGAAGATGGCTTCTTGTTGAGGTTACTGAAAGGAAAATTTCCCATTAGATTGTGGATTTTGCTCGGGGGTGACTGCTGTAAGTAATTCTGGCGACAGTAAGTCTACGATTAGGTGGAAAATTGAAATCCCAACTTCAGTTTGCCTTTTTTTTGAATTGCACATGAAATGTTGTGAGCTAAGAGCTGTGGAATTAAAGAAGTTCTCTGTGAATATATGTAAATCTAAATAATGTTGCATGGTACTATGATGCTAGTGCATAGATGTTATTGATTGAATTCTTGACTATTTTATGGTTTTGTTGATGAATTTTTTGTCATGCAATTGTAATTTCAGTACCTAGGAATCTCTTTGTTATTGCTTATAGAAAGCACTCTGTGTTTGCTGCATTGAGAGATGGTCTGAGTGCAGATAAGTGCCTTTAGCTGAAAGCTGTGATATTAAGGACTGTGTCTTGTCAAAATTAATATATAACTGTGGATTATCGCAGGCTGTAGATATTGGTACATGAAATTAATTGGTTGAATTTGCCTTGAAATGTTCTATGGATTTTATAAATCTATGTTAGAGAGCTATAAGTTAAATGCTTTGAATGCATGTGTGTTTATTGTGTTATATGTAGGCATGCAGGTTCTGTGACTCATATTGTTTTCATACTCGATTTGTATGTCAAATACAAGACCGTTAGCCTTGTTGAATGATGGATGCATAAGGTATAAATATGGTTGAGTCTTAGGGAAGTTATAGGGTTGGTTTAAAGTCTGCTAAGACTGCTAAACATTTATTGGCTTAAAAAGATTAATTTCCTTTGCATCGTTGTTTTGTGTAAGCTCTGTGTAGCTATCCTTTGTGTGCTATGCGTTAATTTGGGGTAAAATCCCCCCTGTTACTATTGTGTAGGAAAAGGCCTTGGAATCGGGCCGGATAGGGGCATGGCCCTGGGTTTTCATTTATGTTCTTAAGCTTGAGAGAATTGGGGCCAAACAGTAGAAAATCATACCAGAGTGGAAGAATGTTAAAAAAAATTGACCAAGTGTACGAGAAGTCAGGATGGACGGGGCCTTTAGGTCGGAACTTTCTGAGGTCGGGGCAACCTCGTAAAATTTTGCTAGCTGGGAGTCCTGACTAGTGGTAGGGCTTGACCTTAGTTGGGGGTTGGAACCTCAGCGAGATTGGAGGTTAGAGGTCGAGACCTTGGCTAGGTCAGGGGTCGGGGCCTTGGAGGTGTGCACTATGGAATTCATTGCGGGGAGGCCAACCCTGACGTCATCAATGGTGGACCCTAGGCTTAGGTGGCATGGCAAAGGCCACATGGCGGGTGACGCAGACCATCGGATGAGGTGGAGCACCACACAAATGGCACATTAAGCACTCTTTTAGATGTGGCTAGGGTTTCATTGGGCCAAACTTTAAATGTCCATAGCTTGTTATCCGAGAGTTGGATTTCGATAAAACTTATATCGTCGGAAAGCTCATGACGAGTTGGTTGTGATGGTAATGCTTGTTTATGGTTCAAAGAAGTTGAAATTTGGGGGATTTTATGACCCCATTTCCATAACTGAACATTGGAGGTTGGGTCATCATAGTAACTGCTTTCTTATACCCTTAGTGTGGACTATGGGTGGTAAGGGGGTATGTTACAAAGTGGTATCAGAGCACTAGCTCAGACTCTGGACCTAAAGAGGCTCACATGCACACACTAGATGATTGATTGATATGGATGACATGCTTGATCTGTTAATGTTCCCTTTATACTAATTGAAGAATACTGTAATGCATGGTTGTATAGAATTGTTGATTGAATATGATTACATGCTAACTGAGATTTGATACTTAAAGATCTACATAGACCAAGGGGATAAATAACTATGTTAATTGCATGTTCTTTTTGGTTGGCTAACACCATTGTGTGCGTAAAAAGCAAAAAGGCAAGCATCAAAATACAACAAGGGAAAGAATGAGCAACATATTTGAATAGCATGGCATGAATAGGACCCTGCAAGGTCTCGAAGAAGAGTTAGTTGGGAAGATGAACTCATGGACACACTTAGAAGTCTAAGAGTTGATATAAGAAGGTGCAAGGCAATCAACGAGAAGATTGTCAGAGAACAAGCAGAAGTAAATGCTCTATTATTGCAAAGTCTATCAGAATTAGAAAGACAAAGACAACAAGAGGTTGGTGCTAGCCATCATGACAAGAATAGGCCCAAGGATATCCCATCAGAGATCCAAAAGCACAATCTAGATGATACGAAATCATAGGGCATTCGATCAACAAAGAGGAGAAGACATGCAAAAGGAGGAATAAAATTGCTTAGCTCTCCTGAAAGAGGATTATGCAGTCCTAGCCAATCATCAGATAGTGCAACCACCAGATATCATCATCAAAAGAAGAGTAGAAAGACTCCCATGCAAGAAGAAATCAAGAAAGCAAAACTCCCAACCTTTGATAGAGAGGTAAAGAAAGTAGAAGATGCAAAGGCTTGGCTTTTGGGAATTAAGTACTTCAACCTGCATGACTATACTAAGAACATGAAGGGTAGGGTGGTTGTTTTTAGTCTGAAAGGAAAAGGCTGATATATGGTGGGAGGATTTCAAGAATATAAAAGGTATTAGGGAAAGAGAGTGACACGGAGAAAGTTTGAAAAGTACTTCTGAGCGAAGTACCTGTTTGAAAAATATTATGATCGTAGAGCCAAGGAGTTCTATGAACACAAACTGGGGCAGATGACACTTGAAGAATACAATAGCAAATTCTTGGAGCTACTAAGGTATGTACCTTACATAAAGGATGAGAAGACTAAGATCCAAAGGTATGTCAGCAGGTTACTACAAGCATACGGGGACATGATAGAATTCGGTGAACCTAATATTTTGGTGGAGGATATCCGAAAGGCCAAACATTGTTATGAACTGTCTTAGCATAAGACCGAAGTCCGGGCTGATTGGAAGAAGAAATGCAAAGGAGGAGGGCAAAGAACCTCAGGATATAAGCAAGGAGGAGAGGGTGGAAGGTTTAATAACTTCACCAAAGATGAACAACAACAAAACTCCATAGTTAGCAAAAATGAACCTCATGAATTAGGGAATGAAAAGATGAAAGGAGCCTATCAATGCTAGGAGTGTGGAGAAAACCAATGAGGAAAGATTGCCCGAAATGAAAAGATGAAAGGAGCCTATCAGTGCTAGGAGTGGGGAGAAAACCATTTGAGGAAAGATTACCCCAAGTTGCAAAAATTTGGTGCAAAGATGCACAACATACAAGAGGCATCAACTGTGAATGATGTGGCCCTGAGCATCCCCATAATATATGTTGCATTGGACAATAGGCAGGAAGACTAGCGAGCAACAATCATTCAAATGGAAGGTATAGTAAAAAAACTCTCTGGTTTCAATTTTAATTGACCCAGGATATAATTTCAGCTATATTATCCCTAAGATTGTAGAAAAATGTGAATTGCCGAAGAAAGCCCTTGAAGAATCATGGCTCGTTCTGCTGGACATTGGAACAAAGAGGAGAATATCATAGATGATCGAGTCTTTCCTGGTATAAATTGGGGGCATCAGTGCAACAGTTAAATTGAATTTGTTGCCATTAGCATCGTATGACATTCTGATTGGCATGGATTGGCTGGCAGCCCATAGAACCAAGCTTGATTGCTACAGTAAGGTGCTATAATGTCTCAGTGATGAGGGTGACCCAATAACGCTATAGGAAATTAAAAAGCTGTAGCACTTAGAGTGATCTCCACGATGCAAGTAAAGTATTGTAGCATGTAGTGTTCCTTTTTCTGGTATCCCTTATGACATGGTTAGGATGGGCTTTCAGAGTTGGGGATAGACGGGTCACAAGTGCAGGTTGGCGTCATTGGTGGGCCCTGGGGGCTTTTGGAGGGGTTTTGAGGTGTTCTTATAGGTTCAATGGCATTCACTTGGTATATTCCACCATCCGCACAATTTGCCTTTCGTTCCGTTGCATTCCGACAACTTTCAGAAAATTGAGTTATTAATGGGCGTAACTCAATTAATTACGCCTGAGGTGGCATTTCGGGAGGAATTCTTGGCATAACACCTTAGTGTAATATCTTGTTGGAATTGAAACAAGAAGATCTACAAGATGGGATGGCTAGGAGTGATTTTCAGTGACTTGAGGACGCATGGTGGCCAATTGACCATTTTCCCTCATTAAAAAATAAAATTTTAATTAAGAGAAATGTGCTCAACGATTAAAATAATAATAAAATAAGAGCTTCTAGAGGACCATTAGATCTATAAAAAGAGGAGGAAGGGCCATTAGTGATCATCTTGGAATTTGTATTGCTTCTTGTATGAGAGGTTGAGAACCTAGTTCTCTACTCCATTGGTAGCCCCAGGACGGAAACCCTCGGGCGATTTAGAGAGATTGGGCGAGCACCCATCTCCCCTTGGTGAATTCATTCAAAATTCATAGGAGAGCTTAGCAGTGGCAGTTCAGTGCAGTTTTGGTGGAGGGCCCGTGCAACATTGCAACCGATCCTTGAGGCCAATTCCATCTCAGCTATCTCAACTATTTTTCATTTCAGCATGTAAACCCCATTTTATATATATTATAATAAAGCTGAGATTATTTCTGCATATTATATGTTTGAATTGCATATATCCTCTTGTTCTATTTTACAAGGCAATCTTCTGTGGAATTGAATGGTAATTTTATGGAGAAATTTTGGTAAAATTAATTTCCGGCAAAATCTGAAGAATATTCCGAAGTGGATATTACATAGTAGGAGGGGTTGTGCCCTTTATGCCATTCAAATCTCAGAGGAGAAAGAGGCCAACCCAGATCCCTTTGTAAATTATCCGGTATTGAACCAATATAGCAATGTATTTCCACTGCCAGAAGAATTGCCAGGACTGTCGCCCAACAAGGAGATTGACTTCACAATTCAGTTGATTCCAGGAACAACACCAACAATAAAGGACCCCTATCGCATGAGCACGCATGCGATCGTGGAATTAAAGTTGCAGCTGAAGGAATTAATGGAAAAAGGGTATATACGGCCCAATGTTTCACCATGGGGAGCCCCTGCACTTTTTGTTAAGAATAAGGATGGAATGTTGCGTTTGTGCATTGACTACAAGCAATTAAACAAAGCCACTGTGAAGAATAAGTACCCATTGCCCAGGATTGATGATATATTTGATCAATTGAGAGGGGATTTAGTGTTTTCCAAGATCAATTTAAGGTCGGGCTACCATAAGGTCAGAATCAAAGACAAAGACATTCACAAGACTGCATTTAGGACGAGGTATGGTAACTACGAGTTCACTGTAGTTCCATTCGGGCTTACAAATGCCCCAACAACCTTTATGTGTCTAATGAACAAGGTGCTTAGGCCATACTTGGACAAATTTGTACTGGTTTTGTGGATGACATTCTGGTGTTCTCAAAGAATGAAAAGGAACATGAGGACCACCTGAGAGCTATTCTAAAACTACTCAGAGAGCATAAATTATATGCCAACCTTAGCAAGTGCAAATTATTTCAAACTCAGATTATCTACTTGGGTCATGTAATCTCAAAAGAGGGAGTGGTTGTGGATCCAAAAAAGGTTAAAGCAATAATGGATTGGTCCACACCCTGGAATGTGATAGAAGCCAGATCATTTATGGGGTTGGTTGGTTACAATCGAAGATTCATTCGAAATTTCTCAAAGATTGGGCATTCCATCACTGCGTTGCAAAGAAAAGGAGTGAAGTTTCAGTGGACTCCTGAATGTGCAACTAGTTTTGAACAACTGTAGAAGTTACTAACTTGTGCACCTATCCTAAAAATAACTGACCTAGAAAAGGATTTTGTTGTTTGCACTGATGCCTGTAAGGAAGGACTTGGTGGAGTCCTGATGCAAAAATACCATGTAATCTGCCATGAATCCAGGAAGATGAATGAGTATGAAAGGAATTATGTCACTCACGAATTGAAGCTGGCAGCCGTTGTGCACACACTAAAAATGTGGAGGCATTTCTGTTGGGAAGGAGTTTTGTGTTAATGACTGATCACGGTGGTCTGAAATACTTATTTAACCAACCCAAGCTGAATGTCAGACAAGCCAGGTGGCCGACTTTGATCAGTGAATTTGATTTCGAAATTAACCACATCAAAGGAAAAGAGAATACGGTGGCAAATGCTCTCAGTAGAAGAGGTTCACCTAGCAGCCATAAGCACTTACTCCTTTGACATCTAGGAGAGGAATAAAGAAGGGCTGATAAATGATGAACATTTACCAGCATGTGAAGAAGTGTTGGAAGGAACAACTAGATGGGTCTGTAAGTAGAAGATACAAGCTCAGTGATGATGGAATGTTGATATTCAAGAATAGGAAATATGTGCCCAACACAAAGGATTTAAGGAAGCTTATCATGGATGAATTCCATAAAAAACATTACTCGGGTCACCCTAGATATCAAAATACGACGACAACCATAAAGAGGACATATTTTTGGCCTGGAATGAAGAAAGATATTGTTGAATACCTTGCAAAATGTTTGGAATGTCAACAAGTGAAGGTAGAGTGCAGGCACCCAACGGGACTAAAATGAAAATGGGAGGTCATATCCATGGACTTCATTACAAGTTTGCCCAAAACAACGAGACAACATGATGCGCTCATGGCGGTAATGGATAAGTTGAGCAAGGTGGCTCACTTTACAACTATTAAAAGTACTCATAATGCAATTGATATAGCTTAAATTTTCATGAAAGAGATATTTAGATTGCATGGAATACCTAAGAAGATAATATCAGACATGGATGCTAAGTTCACTTCAAACTTTTGGAAACTCTTGCTTGCTAGTTTTGGAATCCAGTTGGCCTTCAACAACGCATACCACCCTCAGACTGGTGGTTGAATGGAGAGAGTAAATAGAATCTTTGAAGACACACTGAGGATGTCTGTGATGCATCAATTGAAAGTGGGAAGACTACCTACCATTAGTAGAATTTGCATACAACAATGGTTATCAAGAGTCATTGGGAATGAGTCCCTTGGAGGCACTTTATGGTAGAAAATGCAATACCCCCTATTAGTTAGGATGATCCAGTAAGTACAGTAATTGTTGGGCCAATCTTGTTGAAAGAATTGGACTAGGAAACAATAAAGATCAGGCAAAAGTTAAGGCAACCCGAAATAGGCAGAAAAGTTATGCAGACCAACAAAAAACTCACAAAGAGTTTCAAGTGGGAAAACATGTTTATTTCCATATTAAGCCAAAGAAAAGCTCATTAAAAATGGGCTCATGTGCTACGTTCATACCCAGATATAACAAACCATTTCAGATCTTGGAAAGAGTGAGGCCAATGGCCTATAGATTGGCCTTCTCACCCATAGTGAAAGCTCACAATGTTTTTCATATTTCCCTGCTTAAGAAATATGTTCATGATGCTAATCATGTTGTTGATTGGTCTGTTCTAAGGAGAGTTCCAACCAGAACCACTGTGTATCCTGGATCAGAGACAAATCACGCTCCAAAATAGAACAATAGAGCAAGTCAAGGTGCAATGGCAGCACTTTGAACTTGATGAAGCCACATGGGAGATGATTGAACAAATAAGGGCACAATACCCATCTTTTGTTTGTTGAATAAAGAAAATGTAAGAGCTGTGGATACAACTCAGTTTTTGTTTGTTTTCATGCTAATAAGAACATCGAGGATGGTGTTCCCTTTAAGGGGGTGGGGTTTGTGACACCCCTGGTACACTTCCCTTGCTTTTTGTAATGTGATGATGTAATGGTCTGAAGTGTGGGACCACAGATCCATGACTTAAGAGGGAAGAGGAAAGATAAACCAAGTGGGGTTAGTTGGCACCTTAAATTAATTTTATGGTGCAAATAATGAGAAAAAGAAGAGGAAGATTCCAAGAGGAATATGAAGAGACCCCTGAGGAAATGATAAAAAGGGAAATGCATAGCAATGTGGGGGGACCTCTTCTTGTTGGAGCTCATGAGTAAAGCTAGAAAGAGCTATGAGCTGAGGAAATGGGATTCCCTAAAAAAGGTAAAAATTGTGACCAGAAGGAGGATGAAAAGGAAATAGGATGAGTGCTTGCTAAAGGACTGGTGAGAAAACACTTAGGGTGTGCTTGCTAGGGTTGATAAACCACATGCATAACGGTGCTTACTGTGGGTTGATAAACCACTCATTGAGTGCTTGGCACAGCTGATAAACCACCCAGGGTGCTTGCTGGGGCCTGATAAACCACTCCTAGAGTGCTTGACCTTGCTGATAAGCCACCCATTACTATGAATTATGCTATGCCTGACTAGCTGACAAACCATCCACTATCATATGTTTTTGATATTCTCTGTGTATTCGAAGATAGCTTCCTGCTGAAAGGAAAAATTACCCTTAGATTGTGGATTTGGTTTGGGGGTGACTGCTGTAAGTAATTGTTAATTTTGGGCAACTAGGTCCAAACTCCATGTTGCATTGCTCATATGATGATGATGATGATATTTTCGTTGGATTCCTCTTTCGGAGAGGTGCAAGATTGATCTAAAGATCATCTTGTTTGGACGAGCAAAACTTATATTTTGACTTTATTTTCCACACGTGAAAATTGTCAAGGTCGGCCATAATTGTAATGTAGGCTCACAAGCCCCAAAAGATGTGTCACGCACCCTCATTGATGGATATAAATTGGAGAGACTTGATGCTCATTTGTTCATCATCTCATTACACATTCCTCATCATTTGATTGGTTCGTACAACCTAGAAGAGGCTTCTCTCTCTCCCACATGTGAATCTGGATGCTGGAAATCTGCGGACTGTTTTTAGGGCTTTCTGGACAGTGTTGACCAACGTTGACTTTGGGTCAACCCTCAAGCTTTGACTTCGATTTGATTGCAGAAAATCCAATTTTTGTAGGCTGCATTGGAGGGCACAAAAATCGAGGCTGAACATTGACTTTGACCGCAACCCCTTGATTGCAGCGTTGACCATCGTTGACCGCAACGTTGACTGTTTTGGAAGTTGACTTTTGAGTTATGTTTGACACTAAAGGAATGCTGATCTTGTTTGTGCTTGACTGAACCTCCGGGAGGTTGGAAGAGCTGGTTTGACCAGCAAAAGTCTTTGTTGGCTAGGGTATCCTGTTGACTGCTGTAACAAACATTTCTCTCTATATTTGCTGGACAAGAAGAATTACAAATTCTGATATATTATTTTGGCTTGTCTTTTATTGATCTATTATTATGTTCTATCAGCATTTACTTTCATGTTTATGTGATTGCTAATTTTAATTGGGCCTACAAGAAAGATTGAAGTAAACTGCATTAAGCATAGAACATACCTTGGTTATCTAAAGTTAACATGGTATCAAAGCTAAGGTGAAGACAAAGCCCAAGCTAGTGTGAAAAGAAATCACCGAAGAAGTTGTCTTATCAAGGACCAATGGCCTCCTCAACCTACAAGGGTTTCAAGACTGATGATAAGCTAACTGATAAGTCTGATTATCATGCTTGGAAGATGTCTTTGGATTTGGTATTGGAAGATCAAGAAGTCATGGATTATGTGCAGGGGAAGATAAATGAGCCTCCATCAAATGCACCGGCTGCCACAAAGACGAAGTATAGAAAGGGGGAAGTCAAGACGAAGATGATTATCAAGGATTCTATACATAAGCACTTGGTTGCTTATATCTCCGAGCTGGGCACATCTAAAGAGATGTATGATAAGTTGGTTAGCATGTTCAGGGCTAGCAATGCTAACCAAGTTCTCTTTTTCAAGAACAAGTTGAAGAATATCAAGAAGGGCAAAAAAGAATCCATTCAATCCTATTTTATGAGGTTCACAGAAATCAGGAATGATCTCCTAGCTATTGGAGAAGAAATAGCTGACCGAGAGCTCGTTCTCATTGCTCTTGGAGGACTCCCCCATGACTGTTATGTATTTAATACTACTATTCTTAATAATAATGTGATCCCTGATTTTGATAAATTGTTGACGAGATGCACTCAAGAGGAGACAAGGATGATGGAGAGAGACCATCCCTCTAATGGGAATGGAGGTGACCCTACTTCCTTCACCGCTCATACAAAAAGGAGGAACAATGGTGGTCCGAGAAATCAAAACCATGGAAGAGCGGATCCCAAAGGAAGAAAAGGAAGATGTTACACTTGTAACAAGTTTGGTCACTATGCAAGATAGTGCCCCAATAGAACGGACTCTCCTAGAGATGATGATAACAACAACAACTTCAAGGGGAATGGAAATCAAAGGAACAACAGGTTGAAAGGAAAGAGAAAGGCTCCCTCTGATCGAAGTGGATATGGTCAACCTTTCAAGAGGTTAAGGAATTCCAGGTATGATGAATCCAATGTTGTTGATAATAAGAAAAATGAATATATTCTTATATTTGCCCTCTCTGCTGCATCTCCTCCCAACACCCTGGATGTCTGGTTGATTGATAGTGGTGCTTCAAGGCACCTCACTAGATATAAAGAAGCCCTCTCTTATTTGATTGAGAAGGATACTAATTTGGAGATTATCCTTGGAGATAATGCCACCTATCCCGTGAAAGGGACAGGGACTGTGACCCTTCATCTATCTCAAGGTCAAGTCCTCTGCTTACAAGATGTGTTGTACGTACCTGATTTGAAGAAGAATCTTGTGCCCATTTAGGCAATGGAAGACAAAGGATTCAAGGTGGCATTCATTGATGGAAAGGTACACATTTGGAAGAAGAACTTCAATGAAGCTCTTACTATTGGTTTTAGAGTTGATACGCTCTATCAGGTTGGAGCAAGTCCGTTGGGGGCCATGACATGTGACGCAACTCTTCAAACCGAGCTATGGCACCGGAGGTTTGCACACCTTCATTACAAGGCCCTTCCCGAAGCAAGGAAGGTGGTGATAGGGATGCTTGAGTTCAAAGATGATCATGAAGGTGTTTGTCAGGGTTGTGCCGAAGGAAAGCATTCAAGGGGACCATTCCCCTCAAGTGTCACGAAGACATCTGATATTTTGCAATTGGTACATTCCGATCTATCTGGTATGATGCCCGTAACATCATTGGGAGGATGTTTACATTATATCACTTTTATAGATGACTTCTCCTGCAAGACTTGGATATACTTCTTGAGGAAGAAGGTGAAGCATTCAAGTGGTTCCGTACCTTCAAGGTCTTGGTTGAAAATCAAACTAGGAAGAAGATCAAGATTTTGAGGACCGATAATGGAACCGAGTATGAGTCGAATGAATTCAATGACTATTGCAGGGAAGCTGGTGTTGGCCACCTATAAAATTTGTTCCATCAAAAGGTGGCCAAATACATTGTTTAGCCTTCAAGGAACAGTTTCATTGCAGAAAGGTGTATCTCTTGAAGCCGATGGAAGACATCATATCCTTGTTTCAATCTTCGTTGTTGTTCCCATTTCAAGCCCAGAAAATTCTGCTTAAAATTCCATGAGAAAGACTGTTGCAAAATCCCCTTCTCTCCCCTTCCCCCACTCGGAAACTAACCTTCATTTTTTTCCCATCATTTTCCTCTGATTTCCATTTCCCTCATCTCCCCTTCATAAAATTGCCTTTGCAGAGTTTAAAACCCCTTTTAAAACTCTATCGAAACCTTCAAATTACCCTGTGAAAACCATTGAAAACCATAAAAAACATATGTTTGTGCATAAGGTTTCAAGCCCCTTTGGACTAAGTTTTTAACCACTTCCGATCATATGCCTACACCCTGGGACCAAGTGCCAACTCTGGGGGCGTTTATCGGATCGCATAAATCAAATGCGTTGATTGAAAAGTCCATACCTGATCTCCCGACATGCGATTAGCCCCCTCCTCTTTAACCCCCAGTCACATTATCCTTCATATAACCTCCGGCCCCGCAATCGGGTGCCTGGCCACATAATACATATCCCGCCCGAAAAATATTAAAAACCTTATATTATTCGAAACTTTGGGTTTTTATGGTTTTCCAAGGTTTTTCCGTCGGTCCGAAGTGCGAGCAATCTCCACCGTTGAATTCAACCTACAGATCCGACGGTGCGGAATCTATCAAACCCGGTGGACCCCGCCAGCCGTGCGCCGTTTTCCCAAAACCATATGGTTTTCATCGCACCGCCTTCGAGTGGAAGGCGGTTTTCGCCCGATGGCCAGCGATGCCATACATCGCGTGACACGCGTCCTGGACACTGTTTCGGAAACCACCGTCCATCGCGCATTATCATCCGGACCAGGACGCCCATACCGCTGTGCGCCGTCCGATCTGGGCCCACTCATCCAACGGTGATCGCTTGCCGAAGCTGTCCGATGGTTAACGAAGATGCGCACATAATAACCGGGCTATCGTACATGCGGCAACGACATCTCCGCCGTCGATCTGATCTGTAGATCGACGGCCCACAATTCATCTCCCGATTTCTCCGTTTGACTTTCAACTTCTGCTCACGACCATCGATCTCCGCGCAATCGACGGCTCAGATCCAATCTTCCTCTGCCCGTTCTATGATCTCTTCCGATTAATCCCGACCGTTGGATGATGCCATCCAATGGCCATGCTCCTTCCACACGTCCTCTCAAGCAGTCAAACTATATACGCAGGATTTTATAACTTTTGTTTGTATTTTGCAGGGTTTAAGGTTTTTTCCGCCATATTGAGGAAAATTCGCAGGCTGAGGGTGACGATCCTCTCGCCTTCCATTCACCTCAGAAATCATTCGCAGGTCTCCATTTCACGTTTCGTCGGTGTTTATCCAAGCACTGATGCCACAGAACCCTGCGTGATCCTGCATATCAGCAAAAACCAGGGATTTAACACAGTGAAAGAGTATCAATGCCAAAGACCAAAATGTATCAGAAAAGAGGATTAGAGACAGTTTCACGGGGATTACGGCTAAGAAAGTTTATCAAAAGCCTAATCCCCGATTCGAAACACAAGTTAAAGTAGATCTAAAGGGTCTTGTCAATAGGAACGCCTCCACCACCACAAAATGAGGCAAATTGATCCCTTTAGTTATCACATCGCCACCTGTGCCTCAAAATATTCAATCAGAAGCTGGATTTATTGATCAGGTACCTACAGCCTCACAGAAAATCAAAGGTTGCCGAACAAATAATACTAATCAAGGGTCTTATCTCCAAATTGTCGGCAAAACTATTTTAAAGGTTAAAGAACAGTCCAGAAGCAGATCTTTTCAATCATCAGGCCTCGAAAGACACAAACAGAGTTATGAAGCAGAGTTATAAACGATTACATTCCCACCTTATGCCTTGCCTGGTTCCCAAAGGCTAGGAATTGCATTGATTACATAATTAATAATACATGACCCCTGGGAAATCCTCCCACCTCTTCATTCTTCTATAAATACTTCTGTAGAAGATGAGCAAATGTTGGTCTCTGGACATTTGAATGCATGTAATAGTTATTCTGAAGCTACTGATGCCCTGTTTACAACTTAAAGATACATAAGCTGATATGGGAAGTTCGAAGTTGTAGAAACCCACCGGGCTTGCTGATTGTAACTGGTTTGAACATCAAATACAAGTTGCTGATTTATGGGATCCTGATTTTTGTCAATGGTGATGTGTTCCTCACTGTCAATTGTTATTTTGCTTAATGTTTCCACTTTGTTCACTTTCTCTGATAAAGAGCAGCAAATATAGAGCTAGGATTTACTTTCAATAGTACCCTACTCTCACTGAAAGCTTTATTGTCTATGTTTTCTTCATTTGAACGTTCTCTTTGAAGAGTACATCAATGCAAGTTGGTTTAAAGGCACTTGCCTGATCTAAATTGCTCTTTGTCACTGTTATCCATGTTTTCCTTATTGAATATGCTGAAAGCAGGGTAGTTTAAAGGCACTTACCTGATCTTAAGCTGTTCAACTGTCTTTTAATGTTTTCTTACTGAAAGTATTTCAAAGCAGGCTAGTTCAAAGGTATTAACCTGATCTCAGAATACTTTTATGTTTTTCTTTATTGAATATGCTGAAAGCAGGGTAGTTTAAAGGCACTTACCTGATCTTAAGCTGTTCAACTGTCTTTTAATGTTTTCTAACTGAAAGAACTTCAAAGCAGGCTAGTTTAAAGGTATTAACCTGATCTCAGAATACTCTCATGTATTTCTTTAAGTACATGCTGAAGCAATATAGTTTAAAAGAACTTACTTGATCTCAGGCTGTTTCACTATATCTTCATTTGTTTGTTCCTAATTTCCTATCTGTTTCATTCCATAAAATCACCTTAAGAGATCCTTTGACATAAGTGACTTGCCCCATGGATCCTGCTTGAACCTTGCTGTCCAATTTAAAATCCTCCTATGACTCCATAGCCCAATGGGTTAAAACTGTCTTTGCCTTTTCTATCAGCCAAATCATTCCTTCACCTGCAGACACCTTCACCCTTCATTTTGAAACTGCCTTCACCTTCATCATGTCCTTGCCCAACCAAAACAAACAAAACAAAACCCAAGCTCTTCATAACTAGCCTAATATCACAATTTTTAGTTATTAAAAGATCACATCTTTTGAACCCATTCATAGAGAGATCCCTCTCTGGATTCAGGAGGGCTAGATCCTAGAATCCCAAAGTTGGTTGAAATAATGTTGCTTCTGCAGTTTTAGTCTTACCAATCTGCTAAAATTACAGATTCCTAACATTTCTGGCGATTCCACTGGAGACTGAGTGCATTTTATCTTACACACCCTTAGGCACTCAGAAGACCCAAGATCTCTGGTTAGATTGGTATTCAATAAACATGGTGGTGGACCATTAAACCTTTTACCTCCTTAGGAGTTAAAACATCTTCCACCTGGCGACTCCACACTCCACAATCCTAAGCAGAACTTAAGACTTCATTGTAATATCATTCAAACTCAATTAGAGGACTGTAGGATTAAAATTTGTGTAAACAGACTAGTTAACCTCTCAAAGATTGTCATATCTGGTTGAACTTTTCTTGTTTAGTTGGGTCTGAAAAACATATCATAGTGGCTCCTTGAAAGATTCACACTAGAGCCCATCTTGACCCTGATCCACCTGAAGTAGTTGATAACTCAGAAGGTATCCTTAGGAAGTCTCCTAAGATAAAAATTATCAACTATTTTCAGATCACCCTTGAGAGCTAAATCAGTTCCTGAAAATCTTGCAGCTCCACAAGAAATACATGGTGGTGGACCATTAAACTTTTTACCTCCTTAGGAGCTAAAAACTTCCACCTGGCGACTCCACACTATGAAACTCCCAAAAGACCAAATGACTCCACTGGTAGAAGACCCTGAACTGATTGACCAGACACAGTGACCTCTTTCTTGATTTACAAACATGATTCCAAGAATACAACTAAGATATGCCCCAATGAGTAGAGATCATATCCCTGGGTTTCCACATAAGATGCCCCAGGTGAATTGGGATGATAACTTGCCTGTTTTTCAATATGAAAAGTTTGATGACCCTTTATTACATCTTATCAAATTTTACATACATGTATGGAGGTTGAAAGTCAAATGGCATGAAGACTGCCTAATGAAAATGTTCATGTTAACATTAGAAGGAAAAGCTAGGGATTGGTATGAATGCTTAAGATCTAGTAGTTTTTTTTCTTTAAGAGACCTTGAATATGTGTTCTATGAGAACTATAAAGAAAACACTACATCATTATCATTGGGTGCAATATATTATGATTCATTACAAAACATCACCCAACACATTCTAGATAATGAGGAAGCTTTGGAAGAGATGCATCCTGAAGATCTTTTAACAACCATTCATGAGTTTAATCTCCTATTGAAAATTTTTAAGAATATAAATGAATCAGTTGAGGAAGAGATGATCCAAGAAATAATGGACGTTCCTCAAGATATCCCTGAAAACTCAAATATTGATTCATCATCCCTTATAGCCAAGGCTCAAGAAGACATCCAGCCTCAAAATCAGTCTTCACAAGAGACAGAGAACTACTGTACTTCCGTTCAAAGGGACATGGAAACATCTTCCCCTTTGATAGAGAAGGAAATAGATCAGGCTATTTATAAACAGTCAGTCTCTGTAACTTTTTGCAAAACAAACACTCTTGCCCATTCACATAGGGAAATTTGTTGTACAGATTTAGAAAGTTCTTTTGTGGATCAGAATGAGGAAGGACCTACTGATATCCCAATATGTTTGACTGATGAAAATGTTTATTCTAATAAATTCTCAAACTTCAATCAGTCTTATGATGATGATGATTTCCAAGCAGAAACTAATCATGCAGGGCAACCAACTTTTGATTGGTGTTATGAGTTTTACCATCATCAGCTTGAAAGCCGCAATCATCCTTTTCGATCCATCATAAAAAGCTTTCACTTAATTGGGAATCAGCAGCCTTTAAACTCAGAGGGTGAAGAGAAGAGTAATGAAGAAATTGGTGAGCAAGAGGAAACCATTCAATACACCCCCACTCAAGAATATAATAACCTCTTCACAGAGTTTAGCCCACTGAATCCAAGCATCCCAGGGCTACAAGAGGACAACACTGCCAAATATGATGAGTCCTCCAGTTCAGATGATGATGAAGAAGAGGGAGAGAAACAGATAGAAGACTATCTTGCTGTGGATATACCATCTTCCCAAGAAGAGACTTCTCCCTTCATTAATGTCAATCTGCCATTCCAAGAACCTGAATTTATATCAGAAGCAAGCATATGTTTAGAGAAAGAAAATATGTCACTGTTTGCTATTGTGCAGGTTAAAGATGACGATACTTCCAAGCTACATACTGAAGAGATACTCCTCAAAGCTGATGTCTTGGAAGTAGATAATTTACCAATTGTGGAGGACCAAAAGAAAGAGAACCTTCATCTTTTCTTTGTTGATCCTTTGGAAGAGTGTGTGGATATCCCAAATGGCTCAAATTATCAAGCAGTGATCCTTTGCAAGAGCCAGAGACATGAAATGCTGTCACCTTCTGTGATAGTTTTTATTTTGAAGATTAATCTTCAAAATATACTATGGATACCTCTGACAAGCAGCCAGAGTTTCTACTTCTTCTTGACATTACTCAGCTGGTTGCATTGGCATTTTTGTATCATATGATAAATGTAAATACTCCATGTTTAGAATAGGTTAGATAGGAATGTCAATAAAGCTCAGTCTTGAGCATGTAGTTAGTTGATTGTCTTCTACTTTGAAGGAAAATCAAACATTCAAAAATACAAAAACAAAGAAAAGAAAGAAAAGAGGGTAGATTGTAAAAAACAATAAAGGTACGGCCCCATACCAAAAAAGGGAAATAAATTTTGAAAGTGTGCAAGCTTAAATGCCACCCCTACAAAACACACTTCTAGTTAGTCAAACTGCCTAATCTTGACTAATTAGTTTTAAATTTTCTGCTGATAGGGTAGTGAATTTGATTTGCCAAACTGTTTAATCTTGGCTTATCAGTGGGTGGGTTAGGATAGAAATTAAAGTTTCAAACATGCTCAAATCTGAACCTAAAGTTTCTAAAAGAGATGACTCAAATATGTTTTATTTTCTGAGTCAAAGGGATGTAAAAATCTGGTTCTAATCAGCTCAAAATCGGAACCAGAGAAAAAGGAAAGACAACGCAATAAGAGTCAAAACAGAGCTGTAAAAAAAGAAGGCAGTACTTTGAATTCTCAGATCTTAAGCCTTCCATTTTGATTTAATTTTTGGCAAAATAAATGTCTATGTGCAGCTTGTTTTTATGCCATAGATCACAGCAAGTCAAACAACTTAATCTTGACCTGACTGTTTTTAAATTTATGTTTTAGAAATTTAGAGAATGAAAATCTGTTGGACAGTTTAATCCCAACAGATGGTAGATTAGGTAGAGAATCATCTGAACTCAACTGTTAAATCTGAGTTCAGGGAGAAATAAGGAGTAGAATTAGATTAGATTTACTGCTTTCAAAGGAATAAGATGTTGTAAAGAGTTTTGCCAGTCCAAGTGCACTCTGAATGAAGAAAAAATGTTAGATTAGTAGGATTGAGTAGGTAGAAAGCTTGTTGATGAAGTTCCATTTCTTTTTATGGCTACTAACATGTTTTCGGAGCAGAGTAAGATCATGCCAGCAAAGGAAAGACAACCCAATGGATCAGGCACAGGTCAGCCTCCCAGAGAATATAATGGATATGGCATAGGTCCGCCTCCCAGAGAATGCAGGTCTGAAGTTCTTGACGCTTTCAAGAAGGCACCATCCCCAAGTGGAGCCACTGTTGGCCACCTATAAAATTTGTTCCATCAAAAGGTGGCCAAATACATTGTTTAGCCTTCAAGGAACAGTTTCATTGTAGAAAGGTGTATCTCTTGAAGCCTATGGAAGACATCATATCCTTGTTTCAATCTTCGTTGCTGTTCCCATTTCAAGCCCAGAAATTTCTGCTCAAAATTCCATGAGAAAGACTGTTGCAAAATTCCCTTCTCTCCCCTTCCCCCACTCGGAAACTAACCTTCATTTTTTTCCCATCATTTTCCTTTGATTTCCATTTCCCTCATCTCCCCTTCATAAAATTGCCTTTGCAGAGTTTAAAAACCCTTTTAAAACTCTATCGAAACCTTCAAATTACCCTGTGAAAACCATTGAAAACCATAAAAAACATGTTTGTGCATAAGGTTTCAAGCCCCTTTGGACTAAGTTTTTAACCACTTCCGATCATATGCCTACACCCTGGGACCAAGTGCCAACTCTGGGGGCGTTTATCGCATCGCATAAATCAAATGGGTTGATTGAAAAGTCCATACCCGATCTCCCGACATGTGATTAGCCCCCTCCTCTTTAACCCCCAGTCACATTATCCTTCATATAACCTCCGACCCCGCAATCGGGTGCCTGGCCACATAATACATATCCTGCCCGAAAAATATTAAAAACCTTATATTATTCGAAACTTTGGGTTTTTATGGTTTTCCAAGGTTTTTCCGCCGGTCCGAAATCTATCTCCACCGTTGAAATCAACCTACAGATCCGACGGTGCGAAATCTATCAAACCCAGTGGACCTCGCCAGCCGTGCGCCGTTTTCCCAAAACCATATGGTTTTCATCGCACCGCCTTCGAGCGGAGGGCGGTTTTTGCCCGATGGCCAGCGATGCCATACATCGCGTGACATGCATCCTGGACACTGTTCCGGAAACCACCGTCGATCCCGCATTATCATCCGGACCAGGACGCCTAGCGATACCGCTGTGCGCCGTCCGATCTGGGCCCACTCATCCAACGATGATCGCTTGCCGAAGCTGTCCGATGGTTAACGAAGATGCGCACACAATAACCGGGTTATCGTACATGCGGCAACGACATCTCCGCCGTCGATCTGATCTGCAGATCGACGGCCCACAATTCATCTCCCGATTTCTCCGTTTGACTTTCAACTTTTGCTCCCGACCGTTGATCTCCGCGCGATCAACGACTCAGATCCAATCTTCCTCTGCCCGTTCTATGATCTCTTCCGATTAATCCTGACCGTTGGATGATGCCATCCAACGGCCATGCTCCTTCCACACGTCCTCTCAAGCAGTCAAACTATATACGCAGGATTTTATAACTTTTGTTTGTATTTTGCAGGGTTTAAGGTTTTTTCCGCCATACTGAGGAAAATTCGTAGGCTGAGGGTGACGATCCTCTCGCCTTCCATTCACCTCAGAAATCATTCGCAGGTCTCCATTTCACGTTTCGTCGGTGTTTATCTAAGCACTGATGCCACAGAACCCTGCGTGATCCTGCATATCAGCAAAAACCAGGGATTTAACACAGTGAAAGAGTATCAGTGTTGAAGACCAAAATGTATCAGAAAAGAGGATTAGAGACAGTTTCACGGGGATTATGGCTAAGAATGTTTATCAAAAGCCTAATCCCCGATTCGAAACACAAGTTAAAGAAGATCTAAAGGGTCTTGTCAATAGGAACGCCTCCACCGACACAAAATGAGGCAAATTGATCCCTTTAGTTATCACATCGCCACCTGTGCCTCAAATATTCAATCAGAAGCTAAATTTATTGATCAGGCACCTACAGCCTCACAGAAAATCAAAGGTTGCCGAACAAATAATACTAATCAAGGGTCTTATCTCCAAATTGTCGGCAAAACTATTTTAAAGGTTAAAGAACAGTCCAGAAGCAGATCTTTTCAATCATCAGGCCTCGAAAGACACAAACAGAGTTATGAAGCAGAGTTATAAATGATTACATTCCCACCTTATGCCTTGCCTGGTTCCCAAAGGCCAGGAATTGCATTGATTACATAATTAATAATACATGACGCCTGGGAAATCCTCCCACCTCTTCATTCTTCTATAAATACTTTTGTAGAAGATGAGCAAATGTTGGTCTCTGGACATTTGAATGCATGTAATAGTTATTCTGAAGCTATTGACGCCCTGTTTACAACTTAAAGATACATAAGCTGATATGGGAAGTTCGAAGTTGTAGAGACCCACCGGGCTTGCTGATTGTAACTGGTTTGAACATCAAATACAAGCTGCTGATTTATGGGATCCTGATTTTTGTCAATGGTGATGTGTTCCTCACTGTCAATTGTTATTTTGCTTAATGTTTCCACTTTGTTCACTTTCTCTGATAAAGAGCAGCAAACATAGAGCTAGGATTTACTTTCAATAGTACCCTACTCTCATTGAAAGCTTTATTGTCTATGTTTTCTTCATTTGAACGTTCTCTTTGAAGAGTACATCAATGCAGGCTGGTTTAAAGGCACTTGCCTGATCTAAATTGCTCTTTGTCACAGTTATCCATGTTTTCCTTATTGAATATGCTGAAAGCAGGGTAGTTTAAAGGCACTTACCTGATCTTAAGCTGCTCAACTGTCTTTTAATGTTTTCTTACTGAAAGTATTTCAAAGCAGGCTAGTTCAAAGGTATTAACCTGATCTCAGAATACTTTTATGTTTTTCTTTATTGAATATGTTGAAAGCAGGGTAGTTTAAAGGCACTTACTTGATCTTAAGCTGTTCAACTGTCTTTTAATGTTTTCTAACTGAAAGAACTTCAAAGCAGGCTAATTTAAAGGTATTAACCTGATCTCAGAATACTCTCATGTTTTTCTTTAAGTACATGCTGAAGCAATATAGTTTAAAAGAACTTACTTGATCTCAGGCTGTTTCACTATATCTTCATTTGTTTGTTCCTAATTTCCTATCTGTTTCATTCCATAAAATCACCTTAAGAGATCCTTTGACATAAGTGACTTGCCCCATGGATCCTGCTTGAACCTTGCTGTCCAATTAAAATCCTCCTATGACTCCATAGCCCAATGGGTTAAAACTGTCTTTGCCTTTTCTATCAGCCAAATCATTCCTTCACCTGCAGACACCTTCACCCTTCATTTTGAAACTGCCTTCACCTTCATCATGTCCTTGCCCAACCAAAACAAACAAAACAAAACCCAAGCTCTTCATAACTAGCCTAATATCACAATTTTTAGTTATTAAAAGATCACATCTTTTGAACCCATTCATAGAGAGATCGCTCTCTGTATTCAGGAGGGCTAGATCCTAGAATCCCAAAGTTGGTTGAAATAATGTTGCTTCTGCAGTTTTAGTCTTACCAATCTGCTAAAATCACAGATTCCTAACAGCTGGCATCAAGAGGGAGACCACTATTGTGTATACTCCCGAACAAAATGGTGCTGCTAAAAAGAAGAATAAAACCATTGTGGAAGCTGCCCGTGCCATGCTTTATGACCAAGGTCTTCCAAAGTTTCTATGGGGAGAAGCTGCCAACACTGTTGTGTACGTTCAAAATAGATTCCCACATTCCACATTGGACTCCAAAACTCTCGAAGAAGTCTTCTTTGGTAAGAAGCTTGATGTCTCCCATTTTAGAGTTTTAGAAAGTCCTGTTTATTTTCATGTACCGAAAGAAAAGAGAAGCAAGTTGGATGCTTTTGGGAAGAAAGGAATGTTTGTGGACTATAGTGAAACCTCGAAGGCATATAGAATCTATGTGCCTAGTCAAAGAGAAGTGGAGATATGCCATGATGTCACATTCGATGAAGATGCTGCCCTCAAGAAAGTTAGGAATCTTCCTAGCTCAAAGGAAGACAAAGAAGAAGAAGAAGTAGGGAAGCTGGAAGATCCAAAGGATGAACCGATGCCCGATGTTCAAGGTCCAATGGATCCTATTGATCCACCTTCTTCAAATAAAAGGAGACCCTCATGGCTTAGTGACACTCTCCAAGATGCCAAGAGACATATTGCTCCAAGAGGAACATTCCGTGAAAGCAAGAAGCCGAATAGGTACCAAGGGTACCTAGCAGCCATGAGCACTATTGTACAATTTGAGCCTGGAACATTTGAAGAAGCCGTAAAGCATCAAGTTTGGAAGGATGCTATGAACGAAGAATATGAGTCTATTATGAAGAACGATGTCTGGGATGTGGTCCCGAGACCGAAGGACAAATCTATTGTCACCTCGAAATGGCTCTACAAGATCAAGCATGGAGCCGATGAAAGTGCTAAAAAGTACAAGGCAAGTTTGTTGCCCGAGGCTTCTCTCAAAAGGAAGGCATAGATTATGATGATATATTTGCACCTGTTGCCCACTACACCACCATCCGATCGATTATTGCCCTTGCTGCAGTGCAAGGATGGAGTCTTCATCAGATGGATGTGAAAACTGCTTTCTTACATGGTTCAATCAAGGAAGAGGTTTATGTGGAGCAACCTTTGGGGTTCGAAGTCCAAGATAGAGACACATATGTATGTAGGTTGAAGAAAACCCTCTATGGGTTGAAGCAAGCCCCTAGGGCTTGGTATGACAGGATCGATAACTACTTGATGAAGCTGGGCTTCACTTGGAGTGATGCTGATCCAAACCTTTATTTTAAGGTTGATAAAGAAAGGCCTCTCATTCTAGTTCTCTATGTGGACGATCTCTTCCTGACAGGTGTTGACCCTCTTATTCATCAATGTAAGAGGGAGATAGCTTCTGAGTTCGAGATGAAGGACCTAGGACTGATGTACTATTTCCTAGGCTTGGAGGTCTGGCAAAAGCCAGGTGAGATTTTCCTTTCTCAAGGAAAATATGTTGTGAAGCTGCTGGAGAGATTTGGAATGGTGGACTGTAAGTCCGTGTTGACACCGATGGAACTCAACTTTAAGAAGTTGTGTGGAAGCGTTGTTGGGCCCGAGTTGGGAAATCCCACCGAGTATCGACACTCGTAGGGGCCTTGATGTTCTTAGTGAACTCACGTCTGGACGTATGTTTTGCAGTGAAGACTTTGAGTCAACATATGATTGAGCCTCATCACATTCACTGGATTGGTGCCAAGTATCTATTGAGATATCTTCGGGTCACAGTCAACCATGGGTTGAGATACACTACCGGGAGTATGAGACTCCATGGATATACTGATGCCGATTGGGCAGGCAATGTGGTGGATCGTAAGAGCACATTTGGATGTTGCTTCACCCTGGGTTCTGGTTCGATCTCTTGGATGAGCAGGAAGCAAAAATCGGTTACTTTGAGCAACGCTGAGGCCGAATACATTGCAGCGAGTATGGCCTGTTGTGAAGCTGTTTGGTTAAGAAAGCTCTTCAGTGAGCTGTTTGGGCATGTGCTAGATACCACCGTTATCCTTTGCGGTAAACAAAGTGGGATTTGTCTTTCCCAGAATCCCGTGTTCCACGACCGATCCAAGCATATTGATATTAGGTACCACTTTGTCCACGACATGGTGCAGCGAGGTGCCGTAATGCTCGATCACATTAGGACTGATGAGCAGGTTGCAGATATTCTCACGAAGCCCCTGGGGAAGGTCACATTCTTAACCTTCCGTGAGAAGCTTGGAATCGTGGGTAGACCCTATTGTGAGGGTCCCGCCTGAGTTGGACTATGAGCTCTAGGAACTCTAGGGGGCTTGGGGATAGCTTTTTGGAGCTATAAGCAACCATAGGGCTAGGTTCGCCGAACCTTGTTGGTGTGCTTCTTCCCCACCATTATGATATTGAGCTGGTTCACCCTCTCTTTGATCTATGCCCCGCATGCATCCTACCCATGGAGTTTCAGACTCATGGGAAGTACCTCTCATTTGGCTAATGAAGTGCGAAATGTGGATAGAGACCAATAGCATGACTGATGGACGCATCGGGGATTGTCGTACTCTCTATGTCTAGGATGGGGATGTGTCCAACCATTTGATCTGGGATCAAGTTTGGATGAGGTTCTTACCTCTAAATTGACTTCGGTTCAGTATGTGACTCTCTTGAGTCCCATTGAGTTTTCAACCTCTAAGCTGACTTCGCGTCAGCAGAGTGTGATGTCTTTGTGACTCACTCTCGTTGTTCTTATAGTGAAGAAGAGCCAGCAAAGCATGTTACAGCAGGATGACACAGGAGTGCAAGATGATATATGATAGTACACTATGGTACTGTATGACAGGACGACACAGGTGGACAGATGGAGTTCTCCCTAGTTGAGAGGGAGTGTTAATTTTTGGCTACTAGGTTCAAACTCCATGTGGCATTGCTCATATGATGATGATGATATTTTTGTTGGATTCCTCTTTCGGAGAGGTGCAAGATTGATCTAAAGATCATCTTGTTTGGATGAGCAGAACTTATATTTTGAATTTATTTTCCACACGTGCAAATTGTCAAGGTCGACCAAAATTGTAATGTAGGCTCACAAGCCCCAAAAGATGTGTCACACCCCCTCATTGATGGATATAATTTGGAGAGACTTGATGCTCATTTGTTCATCATCTCATCACACACATTCCTCATCATTTGATTGGTTTGTACAGCCTAGAAGAGGCTTCTCTCTCTCCCACGTGTGAATTTGGATGTCGGAAATCTGTGGACTATTTTTAGGGCTTTCTGGACAACGTTTACCAGTGTTGACTTTAGGTCAACCATCAAGCTTTGACTTCGATTTGACTGTAGAAAATCCGATTTTTGTAGGCCGCATTGGAGGGTGTAAGTGTTTGTTAGTCCTGTTAGTCACCAATGATCAAATTATGCTTTTTCATATGGTTGATAGGGTCATAGGGCAAATTTTTATAGTTTTAGTAGGTCTTCAAATAAAAATTTGATCATTGGTTAGGATAGCTAGGTCATTACTACTCCTTTTAGTCCCATGGTCAAATAAACATCAGTATGGTTAGGTCATTACTTTTGCAAAGATGTCTTGGTCATCTTGGTCATCATTCAACTCATTTTTCCATTTAGTGTCATCATTAGGTCATAGGGTTGAAGTCATGAAAATGGGTCATTTCACCATCAAAATCGTCATTTGAAGGAGTAGTAATAGGGGAAGGTGATCGATAAAGGTTACTAAGGTGTATTTTTATCTTATTCATGATGTAATATATGTAAAAATTTTCCTAAGCTGCAGTACACAAGCCATCTCATCAAATTGTCAAAAGACATGGTGGGGCCACATCACCATCAAGAAAGAAAATCAATTTCTAGCCTATAAGAAGACCAAAAAGATCATTTTTGCTCATTTTCTCTCTCACAAGACATTATTCCATCCAACAGGAGCTTGCTGCCCCTTGGAGACCAATTTCTTGCCTTGGAAAAGAGGATTCCATTGCTGCACTGCGCTTTTCAATGCCAGTGCTGCACTTTTCCTCAGGAAGGAATTTTTTTTCTTTGTAGAGGTTTCATCATCAGTTGCAGGTTCTAGCACACCAACACAAGTAAGTGGGTCCCTCATCTACCTTGTTTACTTCATTGCATGCTTGGAAAGCTCAGAATTCCCTCTCCTAGGGCTTTGCTGCATTTGCTTGGTTTCATAGTCTCTTTGATCAATTTTCAGAGAAAAACCCTCACATTCAAGCTCACTCACCTTCCCTTACCTTTCATATACCTTCCTAAACATTTTCCCTCACTCCTATCCCTCAATTTCATCATTTTCCTTCAAACCCTCGCTTATACTGTCACTTTCCTAGGCTAGGGCTGTATTTTGCCCTTTTGCACCACTTCCCCTCATTCATTTCTTGAAATTCCACTTTCGTCTACTCCCTAACATCTATCCCTACCTCCTATATTTTCCTAAGAATTTAGAATCCATAGAACCCCTTCATTCCCTTCCATTTCTAAAACTGCCCATAATCCCCGGTTTTTTCCTGCAGTAAACCCTAATTTCCCATCTTAGTGAGCTAGTGTTTGCTATGGATTCAGAGACTACAGAGCAAAAGAGACATAAGGGAGGTCAAATCAGTAGGTATGAGCCTACTACAACACAAGATGTCATGACTACACCATTTCTCAAGAAAATCCTTCCAAGATGCAGGTTGCCTTGCCTTTTGCCAAAGGGTTGAAGAACTTGGTTTCTATGATAGGCATACAAGAACTTTTGCCACTGGTCCAAGGAGAGATAAGGTGACCATTGGAGGGATTGTGTTCACTCTTTCAACAGAGGCTATTTCCATAGCTACAGGGATTCCAATCAATGGTGAATTATGGTTCAAGAAAAGAGACCTTGACATTGAAAATTATAAAATGTTCTTGAAACCTCCATACAAAGTTGCTCCAAAGCACGTCTTTCCATTCAGACACCTACTTGACAAGTATGCCCCTCTCATGAAAATGATAATGAAATATTTCACATGTGAGGGTAGGTTCTCCAGGTTATATCAGTATCATGTGAGACTATTGATGCATTTCACCGATGTAAAGGCTCTCAATACCTCATTACGTTTACAGAAGCATGGTCAAAATGGCAGAGAAGGTTCATAGCAAAGGAGAGGATCATCATGCTAGCTTGTTCCATCATGGCTTGGTGAAGGTCCTTGTTTGTCATCAACTTGTACAGGTAAACTTGTCATGGGATGGTTTCATGTATTCAGCTTCACTCTTGCCTACTCCAACTCAGTCAAGTAGTCACTCCACGCCATTGACTTCACCTATACAACAATAGGTGGCTTCCACAAGCAAACCTATCACAAGGACACCTAGGGCTGAGGTAACAAAGACTTACACTAGAGAGAAGAGGCTGATGTTTGCTCCTACCAATGTGGAAAGGGCTCAACCTGCTACAACAGTTGAAGATACACCAGCACATGAGGCACCATTGCATGAGGAAGCACATGTACAATTTGACACTCATATGGCAGATTTTGAGGTACATGAGGAGGTCAAAACATCTGAGTAGATCATCCAGGGGAAAGAGGCTAAGATTAGAGAGCTAAATGACAAATTGTCCAAGGCAGACTTCATGATCAACTTCCTTCAGCAAGACAACAAACAACTCCAAGTTAAATAACTTTTGCTTAGCAAGCCAAAATCAAATTTGGAGAAGGATGATACCAAAGGTAAAGCAATTGTTGATGTTGATGAGTTAGAGGATCCAAAAGAGTAGGTTAGAGCAAGGATACCAAGAACCAGAGGTCTCAAGAGGGCACTAGAGCAGCAAAGGGACCCATCTCCACCATTAGGTCAAAAGGACTTTGATGACTTAATTGCAACAGAAATTGAGCAAAACAAGGAGTTTTGGTTTGACAAGGTCAATTGCCACTTGGAGAAGTTGCTTAAGAGGGGTAAGAGGAACAACAAGATGCAGAGGCATATGGCCATGCACTATTGCACAAGGAATAAGATTTCCCAAATCAGAATCAAGCAATTGAAGAAGAAACTGAAGCAAAACCTAATGAGGCAAAAGGAGAAGGACAAGCTTGACTTGTTGGCTGAGGCCTCCCTCATTGCTTGACACATCATCTCCTTAGGTTCATGGGATAATTTTGGGCCAATTTTGAAGAAATTTTGTAAAATTTTGAATTTTTGGTGTTTTGGCTTAACATAGATTAGTCAGTTCAGCCAAAAGCGCAATGCCTTGGCGCTGCGCTTTTTCCTCGGAGGTCCAAATGGGGCAAACTATACATCATTGGATAGATATTGACTTGCACATCACAACTATGTACTTTTGATGCCATATCAGCAAACAAATTGGGAGAAAATTTCAAAAAAGAGGCGAAAAAGTCACTTTCTGCCACCTTTTTGACCCAGGCACTGCGCTTTTGGAGGGACCTTGGGAAAATGCATTTTTCTCAGCCTTGGAGAGGCTATTTGCTTGCTTGAGGTGTCTAATGACAACTAGACATCCTAAGCTTTCCAATGGTACCCTTAGATCTGGATTTGGAGCTCAGCAAGGCTGTCAAAACACCTCTGTAAGATGGCGCTGCGCTTATGCCTGTTGGCTCTGCGCTTTTTCTTGTTTGTCAATTTTTCGAGTTTTCTTAGTCAGATTTGGATTTTCATGATGTAATTCATCTTGTTTTGAGTTGATCTAAGGTAGATGAATGTAAATACGTGTGTTAATGTCATCTTGATGTAATTTTGAGTTTCATTTATGATGGTTAGGTCATTCAAAGGTGAAAAGGAGGTGTTTGTTTTAACCTCCCTAGTCTTAGGTTTTGTTGGAGAAATTCATGTAAACTGATCCTTTCTTGAGGGATTCGACCCCTGAGAGAGGGGAAGATGGTTTTTGGCTATTTGTATCTAGTTTTCTTTCAGAATCAAGGTTGGACATCAGAGAGTAGGAGGCTTGGACTCTTGTGTACAGTTGACATTTTTAGAAATACAAATTCAGTTGTAGCATATATGTAGGGATTCATGTGGTATGGTTTTGTGGCATAGTTTTTCTACTGTAATTCACTTTTATGAATGCTTAATTCATCTTCTTTCCATATCTATGCTTTTCAGTGACTTTCCTATAAGATGTTAAACATAAATCTTTATGCTCATGCTCTGTTTTGCTAGGAAATTCATGTTTTTGTAGCTAATCTTCTGATAAATGAATTCATGTTAGTCATGCTCATTTTGATCCTCTACTCTTTCACCCTACACTACAATTGACAATCCTTTAAGTGCCATTGAACATGCCTGCCATGCTCCTTTGTATCCCTGCAACTGTCATCTTTTGGATCTGACTTAGTTTCCTTGACCTCTCCTCCTGACCCAGCAGAAACCCTAAATTTTCAAAACCCTAGAGCTGAACATACCTAGCCTAAAATCCATTCTTCGTTTAGTCAAACATTGGCTGTAATTATAGAGAGAGCCCTCTCTGGTTTGGTAGGGCTAGCTGCCAAACTAAAACGTTGGTTTGAGGTTACCTCTGTCGATTTCCATTCTCAGCCTTGAGACATTGTGGAGGATAACATTTCTGGCGCCGTTGCTGGGGAACGAAAGACTACATCTTCCGTGGGATTTTATGACAAAATCCTTGAGATTTAAGCCTGTGGGTGACAGGGCTTAGTTTTCAAGAAGGCTGACTCACGTTTGTAAAGTGCAGTTTTCAGAACGTGCTCCAAAGAAGAATTTCACAAGATCAAACCTTGATTCGAATCCACCATCTCCGGTCGAAGATCTTGAGAGGTTTTTGAAGAAGCAAAGGTCACAACTCCAACAAGCGGATCCAAGTTCACCATCCCCATCATTGGTAAGATCTATTTCACTTCTTGCTGTTTTGACTACTCTAGAAGATTTTCATTTCTACACCAAGTTTGAGCTTTCATTATTCAGAACTAAATCTGAAACCTCACTTTCGGAGATAGTATTGACCCTGTAAAACTTGAATTGAATCCATCATCTTTAGAGTTTGCATATGAATTTGATAGAAAGGTTTGGTCACAATTCCACAAGCTTCAAAAATTAGCCAATACCTTGCAGTACACCACCGAGAAAGCCTTTATCCAGTATCAACAAGAAAGCTTGTTTGCCTTGTCCTTACCTTCAACATCTCATTCAGGTACTGCAACATCTTCCACACTTTCTTCATCACTCTCTCCAAAATCACCTCTTATTGTTGCTCCTCCACCACCTTCAACAACATTCATGGCTAGATTTGGCCCTTTAATCCTACCTGCTCAACTCACTGCTCTACCTCAAGGGTATGGTCAAAGGCTCCCTCTGTTTGATGGAAGTGTTATCGTTTGCCGCCTACACCTACCTACAGTTAGCGGGAAAAGCCTTCAACCCCACAGGTGTGGTTGGTGGCAAGGAACTCAGAGAAGGGGCTATCACCTATTCCCAACTCTCTCCGTTTAAGCTATCTCCTAGGTTAGCTAAGGGGGGTGGTCCCTAAAGGAAAACTAAGTTAAAGATGTGAGATTTCTAGGAGAATTGATTAGAAGGAATTACTTATCAAAGATGACTCGATTCCAATATGTACACAAGCATATAAGTATATGAGCAATATTCAATGATGTGTTCAAAATATAGACCAGTGCTTTAAAGTAAATGACAAATTCTTGCTCAAAAATGAAATTCAAGATATAATGACAATAATCCCACAAAGGAAGTGTTAGACCAAGATCACAATATGCAATTAAATTTGCAACACCAAATAAGGGTATTTGCCAATGAAATGAGATATATCAATCATCCATAAGCATAATGATCATTAAAATGACAACATGCAATGAAGTTGCATGTAGAAGCAAATTTCCAAGTACCATAAAATTAAACTTGTTGCAAAATTTAAGGAATTAAAATGCTTGCATCCAAAGTGCTTCTTGAGATAATATTTGGATGTGAATCTTTAAACCATCAAGATAGCAAAAAATTTGGGAACTTTGCAAGTAAATGTGATGAGATAGTGCTCTTGGTTTATTTTATTAATTAGTTCTAAAGCAAGGTTACAATTGAACTCTAATCCTCAGACCTCACTCTCGCCCAAATATTTGGATCTCACAGTGAAGAGTCCATAGAGGTAGAGGGTCCCTAAAACGTCTATTCAACCAACTTAAGTTGTAGGTAAATTTTAGAGATGCAAGTCTAGTATGAAAAGTGAAATGCCTAAATGATATGAAAGTGAGTTTGCAAGTGCTATGTAAAAGATGGAGATGATTCAATTAAATATGCTTCATAGTTAGAACAATAACTCAAGTTGCCATAAATTGAAAGTGTTATGCTTCTTTACTTGTAGTATATTGTGAAACTTATCCAAATGAGAAATAGATCATAAAACATAAGTAAGTGATGGCAAATGAGATTGCAAATTAAGAAATTAAAGGACTATGCGATTTGTGTTACTTCCCACTTAGAGTATGCATATGTGATGTAAAAGAAAACGGAAATGTCAAAACCACTAAGTCAATCCATTTACAAATTCTCTCCTTTGAAATGGAGAGATAGGGATGCCAATGGGTAAAACCCACGCTCCCACATCAAAAACATAAATTCTATTAATTTTACAAGAATGAAATGATCATGAGGCCTTTTCTAAACCAAGGAAAGTCTTTACAAATATTGAGACCATAGACTTTTCCTTGGTGAGAAATTAAAAAAAAAAAACTCAAAAGAATTCAAACTTTACAAAAGGAGAAGAGAAGTTAAGCCCCTTCAATTCCACAACCAAAGAAGAGAGAGTTATCCTCCTCATTTGAAATTCGTAGCCCAAAGGTCCTGCGACAACTTGTTAGTAATTTCTTGTAGTTGTCCACTCAAGCTGTCACAAGAAAAAATTCAGAAAGAGGGCTACAAAACCAATCGAATATTAGATAGATAAAATTACAAAATATTGCACAACAATTTACAAAGGGCTAAGCCAAAGAGTTCGAGTAAACTCTCCTCTTTGCTTAGTTATCTTGAAGCTCTTAGATAGCAAATGAAAGCAATGAAGTATAATGTTTTAAAAGATATTCAAATTTAGAAGTATTCGACTTGTATACAAGCTATGTCCCAAAACCCTTGCAAAACCACTTTGTAAGATAAGACTATGAAGGTTCAAAGAACAAATAAGAGCTCCTTTGAGAATATATCAAGAGTGGGTTGGTCTCTCCAAAGACTTCCCTCAACATTTGATTCTTCTCTTTACAAAACTTCAATCAAGAATTAGTTCCATATAGATCTATCAATAAACAATGATAAGAAACTCTAGAGATTTATTTGAAACCAATTAGAGCATTCTATACCTAGAGCATACTCCTAAATCAAATGTCAATGTAAGATAGCTCTACATTAATAAATCTACAAGAGCATATGGAAACAAATTAGATCAAAGCATGAGTAAAAGGAATTATACCAATGATCAACAATTCATCACACTCCAAAAGGAGGAACACCTCATGAATGAAACCCTAAAGTCTTTATTGATATTTTTGAAAATGTATAAGGTAGCAGCACTTCCGCAAGCACAATAGCTAGTAAACAATGATTACAATATGAGAGCCCATGGCTCCATTATATAGAAATTTGGGAGCAAATTCCAATGAAGAACCATATGCCAAGTGGTGAGAGGGAGGAGATCTCAAGGCAAATTCGAATTTGGTAAGTGCAGCTCCAGTGCCAAGTGTAAAAATCGAATTCTGGCAAGTGGACATCATTTTCTTCTTCCTTTATGTGCCAAATTCAAATTTTATGATGGAATGACATGTGTATATGGTTGGTAACCCATGTGGGGACAATTTCTCACAAAAATTTCCCCCAAATATTCTTCCAAATCCTCCCAAATATGCACTAACTTCACAAATTCGAATTTCCAAGTAAGCAACTCATTTAATTGCGGAAATTCAATTTTATTTGAGCACATGTCTTTTCCTTGATTTTAGGAGTCCATATCACCTTGGGACTTCACTTTAACTCCTCCATAATTTTCCACCTCATTTCCACCTCATTTAGCATGTGTGGGTATTTATTTTTCTCCATTTATTTAATTTCTAGCTTAATTAATTGCCAGATTTCCCACTGAACTTAGGAAAAATGGGTTTTGAGGGTTCAAAACACATTTTTAACCCCTCAAAGTGTGTCATAGTAGAAAGTTGAGCGTGAGAGGTGTAATTTTGATTGCTCATACCCCATACAACTTCCCTAAACAACACTTATTACAATTCAATTACAATTTTTAATGCAATTTTCGACTTGTGGGAAATCTAAAAAATTAAAAAATCACTACCTAGACCTAACCAAATTCCACAAAATTTTTTGTGTGATCTAGTATGGTAATATACATTGACTCTAGACACTAGGAGTCACCCAAGGCCTCACCATCAAGCCGTACTCTAGCTTTGGGGTAAAATTGAAGGAAAAAATTCAATTAATTATTAACTCCTAGTAGGGAGATGATATTTAACCAAGTAAAAAAAACCTCCCAGAGTAATACTCACTTGTTGGCAAGGTCCAAGGCTACCTAGCCCTGTTGCAGACTCAATACTGACTCAAAACTCATCATTACTATCATCACTTATTACAATTCCCCATAGGGCGTGGAATCTGGTTACAAGAGAAAATGATAAGAAGTAGAAGTAGAGTTTAAAAACTCTATTGAACTGATGATATCTGATGGTACAAATGTCTTCTGGTTCATCCTTGGGCATGGGGTCTTCTCATTATCATCAAGTGCCACTCCAGTGGTCAACAGGCAGTAAAAAGGTTACAGCCCTGCAACATATGGTGAAGGTCACTGATTTCATTGATCTTGAAGAGATCGATAATGACGATGCAAAGATGAGGGTAATTGCCCAAAGTTTTTCAGGGGATGTGAAGACATGGTTTCGTAATCTAACTCCAAATTCAGTTGCAAATCCACAACAATTGACTGATTTGTTTTTAGCTAAATGGGAAGAAAAGAAGAGTCCACTTTAGATTCTTGCTGAATATGATGCATTGGGAAGACATCCTAATGAGTTCGTCCAAGATTTCCCTACCTGTTTCAATAAGACCTATAATTCAATTCCAAATGACATCAAGCCTCTTCCTGGCTTGGCTTTGCTACGCTATCTAAATGTCTTCGATCTCAACATGGCTTATCAGCTAAGGGAAAGAAGTCCTACAACTCTCGAGGAGATGCAGAGAAATGCAGTGAGTGTGTAGGCGAATTTGATGATCAAGAAGTCAAAAATGAAGATAGAATGAAGGGTAACAATTAAGGAGGATCCATCTACTTCTTCAGATGGTAAGTTGGACTCTTTGATTAGAACTATGGAGAAATTGATGGACCGGATGACAGTGTCAGAAAGGTAAGCAGAAAATCAGGTCCGAAATCCCAATTTTTGAGGACAACCACAGCAGCAACCTCAGCTTGAAATCAAGTAAAGAGAGCAGAGAGGTTAGGATCAGCAAGCTCAGCAGCAAATTAGAACACCACTTCAGCAAAACTATGCTTAGGCAGATGAGGAAGAAGCTGAGATTGTTGAAGAGAATCACCTTTTCGATAATGATGGGCAACCTATCTTCTTAACCAAAGATGAAGAGTACACTCAAGAAGTTGAAGTTGATCAATTTGATGATAAAAAATTTCCCCCTTCAAATGATGATATGATAGCAGTAGAGACAAAAGATTATCAGCGAGGTTTTCAGAATGCCCTTAGCTCTATGCAAAGGCAATACACCTTGAGAAACAGAAATGTGGCTATCAATTCAAATCTGAAGAAGCCAACTTCTCCAAAGGATACTCAACCCCAAAAACAGACCTCTACAAATCAGCAAAAAGACAAGGAGCCTGCTACTACAAACCAGAAGAAGAACAATGAAGCATCAACCAACAATCCAAAGAAGGATAAAGAGACACAAACCGCAAGTCAAAGAAAGGAGATTCCCACCAAAGATCAGTCCGAGAAGAAGGATGCCACTTCCAAAGAGGTAGACAAATATCCCAGTCAGTTTAGTTTAGAGAATGAAATTTCCAAGCTGAAAGTTTCTATTCCTTTAACTGAACTTGTCAAGAATGATCAATATAAGTTTCACATAGCTAAGATGCTCAAAGGTAGACCAAACTTTTGATATGGTCAATGTCAGTGATGATCACCCCGAGTTGTTGTTTGGCCCAGCCGTAGACAGAAACCTACCTGATAGTGAAGTCCCACCATTCTACCTTAGTCTTAGAGTTCATGATTTCATCCTTCATAATGCCATGTTAGATTCCGGAGCATCTCACAATCTCATGCCGAAAGCTATAATGGACAAACTGGGATTAGACATTACTCGCCCATATCATGACCTCTATTCCTTTGATTTCAATAGAGTGAGGTGTCTCGGTCTTATTAAAGACTTGGTAGTGTCTCTTGATCAGATTCCCCAAAAGAATGTCTTGATGGATGTGGTAGTGGCTAATATTCCTCCAAGGTACATGATGTTGAGATTTTGTGTATTTGGGGTAGCATCAGTTGTGTTCTAGGTCCCAAATTTTGAGGAAGGGCTAGAGTTCACCTGATCTACAAGACCCAGAAATGGATTTGGGAAATTTCATCTGGTTTAGGAGATATTAAATTAATTAATTATTTTAATGTATTTTCTAAGTTAAAACTTAGGAAAATAAAATAATTAAAGTGAATTTAATTAAACATGTGATGAAATTGTCTTAAGTCACACGGATTAAGCTTTCTTTTAATCTTAGCCATTGATTAAAGATTTAATCTTGGTCGTTGATTTGTCAACGAGAAAAGTATAAAGGAAAGGCTTGGGGTCATTTGTAAGACATACAGAGCCATAGCATTAAAGCTAAGCTGAGATTCTAGGGCGAGGTTGCTAAGAATTCTCAAGTGTTTCAGTTGCGGAGAGGGGAATTTAGACTAAGGGGATGATCTGATACCAGGGTCTAGAACACACAAGAAGTAGAGAAGAGATCAGGAAAGACAACACAGAGGTAGGTAGCAGTAGCAGCAGACAATAGCAGCAGCAGATGGCAGCAACAACAACAGACGACAGCAGTAGCAGTAGCAGCAGCAGCAACAAGGGCAGCGTGATTTTCAGGAAACCCTTCAGGGGTTATGCAGAAACCCTTAGGGGCAGCGTAGTGACTGCATCAGCCAATCTGGGGTAACGCAGTCCCTTCCAGTGACAACGCTGAGCATTTGTAGGCCTTAAGAGGCTGACAAAGTGTCTTTCAGGGGCAAATCTGGGGTTTCTTGGCCTAGATCTGGCCGAGTTATGTAAATCCCGTTTGAGGGTGTGGATCAGTGAGTATTGTTGGTCTTAGATCAGCCAGGTGCTGCAGATCTAGAGTTTTCTCTGTAGGGTTTTCCAGATCTGGAACCCATAGTTGTGTATTCAGAAATATTCTTAATAATAGAGCCCTCTAGCAGCCAGAGACCGGTTTTTCCACATTGGGTTTTTCCGGGGATAGTTTGTCCAGAAATAACTGTGTCACTTTGTCTATGTGTGCATGTGCTTATTCTAGATCTGAATTGGTAGAGATCTGTTATGCGTTTTTCTTTGATGTTAACTTGAATTTATTCAATTGATAACTTGTATAAGTAGGAGAAGCTTAACCGGATTAACAGTAATAATTTTTGCATAAGAATTAAGATTCAGAAATTTCTACATGGTATCAGAGGAATTGCAGATCTAGAAGGGTCACCAGCTGAAGCATTTGAAGGATCTAGCTGCAGAAAGCAGCTGGAAAGGCAACAAAAAAGCAGATCTGAAGGGGCAGCGCCGTTTTCAGGAGGAGATTCACGAAGAGGGAAGGGTGACGCTGTCCAACGCTGTGTCCTAGCAAGCCCACACAATTACTGTTCAAAGGTAGCTCAGAAACAACGCTGGTTAGGTCTAAAACCAGCCAGTGTGATTTAGATCTCAATCTGTCAGATCTAGAAAAAAGTTTGCAGAAAAGTTGCAGAAAATTAAAAAGAGCTGGTGGGGTTAAAATTTCTGAAGTTTTCAGATTTTTAACCTTAGCACAAGTGACAAAGTTTGGGAAGAGATCAGCTTCTCAGAGAGTTTCTTGCCAAAGGAAACTTGCAGTTTGGTCAGAGGATCAAAGAAGAAGCTGAGTCATAGTTGATTTGGTAGATTTCCAAAGAGGGAAATCAAGTGTCAGAGGGAACAGAGGGTTCTCAGTTCGAAAAAGACCCTAGATCCAAGATCTCTAGCATAGAGAAGAGGAGCTCCGACACATTCTGAGCAGATGGCTCCTCATGGACTGCGTGATCAGGATAGGCTAGAGGGCCTCTCAAACTTTTCGGTGTGGAAAGCAAGGATCTTGATTGTCCTTGAGGCATACAGTCTAAGAGACCATGCAGAGCAGACTCTAGCCACATCGACAGATGCGGATCTCCTACGGAAGCATAGAGAAGTTGCTGGGCATGCCAAGCGGTTGATAATGGACAGTATCAAGGACCATATTGTACCACACATAGCTGAGAAGAAGATAGCTAACGAAATGTGGAAGGCCTTGACTTCCCTGTATGAGGGAAAATCAGTCCAAAGAAAGATGCTATTGGAGGCCCAAATGAGGTCATTCATGATGACCAAGGGAGAAGACATCGAGCATTTCCTCTTATTGCAATGAATCAGGGATCAGCTGACTGCAACGGGTGCAACTGTAGATGATGTAGTGATAGTGAGGAGCCCTCAATGTAGTCACGGACGAGTGGCAAACCTTTGTCCAAAGTATCTTGGGCAGAGTGGACCTCCCAGATTGGGACAACTTGTGGTCGATCCTGCGGCAAGAAGAACTACGAAGGTTCACCAAGAAGCAACACAACCCTGCGTTAAGCAAGGTTAAGAAGGAAGAGGAGGAAGATGCAGCCTTGGCATCGAAGAAGCAGCCAAAGAAGAAGAAGTTCTAAGATCAAGTGCTTCCAGGGTGGCGAAAAGGGACATTTTGCGAGCCATTGTCCAGAAAAGAAGAAGGACAAAGAAGCATCTTCTTTCAAAGCAGCGGTGGCAGATGATGTGTCAAGAGATGATGTAGCCATGAGTGCTCATAAACCACGGAAGTGGGGTGACATGGACATGTAGAGGAGCTACATGGAAGTACGGCGGGATCCTTGAGCAACTCATCTCTTGGATCACAAGTGAGCTACAATAGCCTTAAGACAGTAGTGGGACAAGTGGAGTAGTGGGTGCATAGATCACAGATGAGGCATAAGCAGAGGCAGATCTGGAGGCTGGGAGGAGCAGCGCAGAGCATAGCAGCAACAACATAGAAGCAGTAGCAGCGTAGAGGCTGATGTGACTTCAGTAGCGCAGTGCAGTACTACTTACGCAGCGCAGAGTTGCAGCAACGCAGGAGGCTTCAGAGGGACAGCGCAGTGCAGCAACAACGTGATAGATTTAAGCACAAGGAGCTGATTTGACTTCAGTAGTGCAGAGGGAGTCTGATTACATAGGCAGAGTTGTAGCTGTGCATTGTTCTTTAGATGTCAGCACAGATCTGTAGCCTATGGAGCTTCAGTGATGAGGATGTAGCCTATCTGACTTGTTTGTCAAAGATTAGGTAGGAGATTCAGTTGTTTCTCTCAACAACTGAAGTTGCAGGGTAGCAGATCAGCAGTGGCAGTGCTATGAGCAGCATAGATGCAATATATTGAGAGGGAGCTACAGTACAGTGGTTGCAGTGGCAGTGGCAGAGTCATGGGTAGCAGTACAGAATGGCAGCAGTAGTGCAGAGTTGAGTGGCAGGAGACCAAGCTTCAGCAACACAGAACCAGTGCCCAAAATCATGTAATGCATAAGTGTGATGTATTGCTACGGCAAACGCTTGATGCTAAGAGCGAGTGTTGAGATTTTGTGTATTTGGGGTAGCATCAGTTGTGCTCTAGGTCCCAAATTTTGAGGAAGGACTAGAGTTCACCTGATCTACAAGACATAGAAATGGATTTGGGAAATTTCATCTGGTTTAGGAGATATTAAATTAATTAATTATTTTAATGTATTTCCTAAGTTAAAACTTAGGAAAATAAAATATTTAAAGTGAATTTAATTAAACATGTGATGAAATTGTCTTAAGTCACACAGATCAAGCTTTCTTTTAATCTTAGCCATTGATTAAAGATTTAATCTTGGCCATTGATTCAACGAGAAAAGTATAAAGGAAAGGCTTGGGGTCATTTGTAAGACACACAGAGGCAGAGAACTGAAGGAAAGCTGAGATTCTAGGGCGGGGTTGCTAAGAATTCTCAAGTGTTTCAGTTGCAGAGAGGGGAATTTAGACCAAGGGGATGATCTGATCCCGGGGTCTAGAATACACAAGAAGCAGAGAAGAGATCAGGAAAGACAGCACAGAGGAAGGCAGCAGCAGCAGTAGCAGACGGCAGCAGCAACAACAGACGGTGATTTTCAGGAAACCCTTTAGGGGTTACGCAGAGACCCTTAGGGGCAGCGTAGTGACTGTCACCCAGTCTGGGGTAATGCAGTCCCTTCCAGTGACAGCGCTGAGCATTTGGAGGCCTTTAGAGGTTGACGCAGTGTCTTTTAGGGGCAGATCTGGGGTTTCTAGGCCTAGATTTGGCTGAGTTCTGTAAATCCCGTTTGAGGGTGTGGATCAGTCAGTATTGTTGGTCTTAGATCACCCAGGTGCTGCAGATCTAGAGTTTTCTCTGTAGGGTTTTCCAGATTTGGAACCCAGAGTTGTGTATTCAGAAATATTCTTAATAATAGAGCCCTCTAGCAGCCAGAGACCGGTTTTCCCACATTGGGTTTTTCCGGGGACAGTTTGTCCAAAAATAGCTGTCACTTTGTCTATGTGTGCATGTGTGTAAAATTTTGTAGATGTTTTATGCTTTATGCAACTTTACTTTCACTACCGCAATCATATAAACAATCAAGTAAAATGCTGATAGAACATACCAGTAGATCAATAGAAGACAAACTAGAAACAGATAAATGTGTTGGTGCGTTACGGTGGTCAACAGGATGCTTCAACCAGCAAAGTCTGCTTGGTCAGCCAGCCTAGCATGCATCATAACAACCCTCAAAATAGCCACATGGTGAACTCAAAGTCAACCCTAGAAAAGTCAACGCTGCCTAGAAAAGTCAATGTAGAACAACAGCAAGTAAAAGTCAACGCAACTCGGTCTTCGGTCAACCTTTGACCTCGGTTCTTGTGCCAAAGTGTACGGACTGCATAAATCGAAGTTTGTACCAAAAATCAGCTCCTTTGGACCATGCGTTGACCAAAGTCAACGCTGGTCAAACCTGTGGTAAAACCCTAGCTGCAGCAAAAACAATCTTCGTCCTTCTCCCATGTGTGAATCGTAGATTTGCCTCCTTGGAGCTCGAACCAATTAGAAGTGGAGAGAGAAATATGTGTGATGAGGAGATGAGTGAAATGTCCTCCAACGTTGACTCCATTTATATCAATCACTGAGGGTGTGTGACACATTTGCTGGGGGTGTAAAACCTTAAGGCCGACCTGCGCATATTTTGAAAGTATTAAAAATAAATTCAAAATAAATGTTCTGCTCATCAGATCAAGATGATCTTTAGATCAATCTTAGACCTCTCCGAAAGAGGAACCCAATAAAAATATTGGTGTCTACATCTGAGCATCAAAACATGGAGTTTGGACCTAGTTGTCCAATTTAACACTCCCTTTCAACTAGGGAAAACTCCATCCACCTGTGCAATCAAACATCGTGCGTCATCCCGCCGTAAATTGCTTTGCTGGCCTCTTTATTTCAGAACAGAAGTGGGTCAGTCACAAAGACATCATTCCCGGCTAACAGATTGAGCCTAGAGGTCCGAAACCTCTATAGGACTCACAAAGAGTCTCATACCAACCCGAAGTTGGTTTTCCTGACCCGAAGTCAGTTGGAGGTCCGAAACCTCACTATACTTGATCCCAGATCAAGTGGTTGGACCGTGCCATCCTAGATAGAGAGTACGACAATCTCTGATGCGTTCATTAGTCTTTGCTACTAGTCTCTAGCTTTTCTCACCTGACTGGCCAAATGAGAGGTACTTTCCATGAGCCCTGAACTCAATGGGCAGGATGCATACGGTGCACAGATAATGAGAGGTGAACCAACTCAATAATCACAACGGTGGGGCCCAAGCACACCAACAAGGTTCGGCAAGCCTAGCCTTGTGGTTGCTTATAGCTTCGAGAAGCTATCCCCAAAGCCCCCTAGAGTTCCCAGAGCTCATCGTCCAACAAGACCCACATCATAGGGTCATTCCACGATACCAAGACTCTCACGGAAGGTTAGGAACTTGACCTTCCCCAGGGGCTTTGTGGGAATATCCGCGACCTGCTCATCAGTTCCTATATGATCGAGCCTTACGGCGCCTCGCTGTACCATATTCTGGATAAAGTGGTATCTGATATCAATATGCTTGGATCGATCGTGGAATACGGGATTCTCGGACAAGCGAATCCCACTCTGGTTATCACAGAGTATCACGGTGGTATCTAGCACATGTCTGAACAACTCACTAAAGAGCTTTCGCAACCAAACTGCTTCACAATAGGCCATACTCACTGCAATGTATTTGGCCTCTACAGTGCTCAAAGCCACCGACTTCTGCTTCCTACTCATCCATGATATCGAAGCAGAACCAAGATTGAAGGAGCATCCAAATGTGCTCTTACGATCCACCACACTGCCAGCCCAATCGGCATCAGTATATCCAAGGAGTGTCACGCTCCCGACAGTGTATCTCAGCGCATGGTTTATCGTGCCTCGAAGATATCTCAGAATATTCTTGGCACCAACCCAGTGAAAGTGATGAGGCTCAACCATCTGTTGACTCAAAGTGTTCACTGCAAAACATATATCTGGACGGGTGTTCACTAAGAACATCAGGGCCCCTATGAGTTGACGATACTCAGTAGGATTTGCCAATACGGGCCCAGTAGCGCTGCCGCTCAACTTCTTAAAGTTGAGCTCCATCGGTGTCGACACGGACTTGCAGTCCACCATACCAAATCTTTCCAAAAGCTTCACAATGTATTTTCCTTGAGAAAGGAAAATCTCGCCAGGTCTCTCCCAGACCTCCAGGCCTAGGAAATAGTGCATCAGTCCTAGGTCCTTCATCTCGAACTCAGCAGCGAGCTCCCTATTGCACTGATGAATGAGAGGGTCAGCACCTGTCAGGAAGAGGTCATCCACATACAACACCAGAATGAGAGGCTTCTCCTTGACAACCTTGAAGTAAAGGTTCAGATCAGCATTACGACGAGTGAAGCCCAGCTTCATCAGGTAGCTATCTATCCTCTCGTACCAAGCTCTGGGTGCTTGCTTCAGCCCATAGAGGGCTTTCTTCAACCTGCAAACATGGGTGTCCCGATCTTGGACTTCGAAACCCAGAGGTTGCTCTACATACACCTCTTCCTTTATCGCACCATGCAGAAATGCGGTCTTCACATCCATCTGATGAAGACTCCATCCTTGCGTAGCAGCAAGGGCTATGATAGATCGAATGGTGGTATATCGGGCCACAGGTGCAAATATGTCATCATAGTCTATGCCTTCCTTTTGAGAGAAGCCACGAGGAACGAACCTTGCCTTGAACTTTTAAGCACTTCCATCAGATCCATGCTTGATCTTGTAGAGCCATTTTGAGGTGACAACTGCTTTGTCCTTCGGTCTTGGAGCCACATCGCAGACATCATTCTTCATTATGGACTCATCCTCTTCGTGCATAGCATCCTTCCAAACTTGATGCTTTACGACTTCCTCAAAATATCTAGGCTCGGATTGTACAATAGTACTCATGGCTGCTAGATACCCTTGGTATCTACTCGACTTCTTGCTTTCACGGAATGTCCCCCTTGGGACCATATGTCCCTCAGCATCTTCGAGAGTGTCCCTGAGCCATGATGGTCTCTTTCCCAGTGAAGGAGGTGGATCAATCGAGTCCATCGGTCCTTCAACATCAGGCATCATCTCAATCCTTTGGTTCTTCTTGATTTCCAGGCCTTCCTCCATGTTCTTCCTTAGATCTCGGAAGATTGACTACTTTCCTCAGGGAAGCATCTTCGTCAAAGGTGACATCGTGGCATATCTCCACTTCCCTTTGACCAGGCACATAGACTCTATAGGCCTTCGAAGTTTCATTGTAGCCCACAAACATTCCTTTCTTCCTAGAAGCATACAGCTTGCTCCTATTTTCTTTCGGCACATGAAAATAAACAGTGCATCTAAAAACTCTAAAACGAGAGACGTCAGGTTTCTTACCAGAGAAAGCCTCTTCGGGAGTTTTGGAGTCTAGAGTGGAATGCGGGCATCGGTTTTGTATGTACACAGCAGTGTTCGCTGCTTCTCCCCACAGAAACTTCGGTAGACCTTGGTCACATAGCATGGCACGGGCAGCTTCCACAATGGTCCTGTTCTTTCGTTCAGCAATACCATTTTGCTCAGGAGTATAGATAGCTGTGGTCTCCCTCTTGATGCCAGCTTCTCTGCAAAAGTCCTTGAATTCGTTTGTCTCGTATTCAGTGCCATTATCAGTTCTCAAAATGTTGATCTTCTTCCTTGTCATATTTTCCACCACGGCTTTGAAGGTACAGAACCACATGAAAGCCTCATCCTTCTTCTTTAAGAAGTATATCCAGGTTTTGCGAGAGAAGTCATCTATGAACGTCATATAATAAGAACATCCTCCCAAGGATGTCACAGGCAGCATACCAGATAGATCAGAATGGATCAATTGCAAGACATCAGATGTCTTTGTGACACTTGAGGGGAAAGGTCCCCTTGTATGCTTTCCTTCGGCACAACCCTTACATACACCTTCATGATTATTTGAAAACTCGGGCATCCCTGTCACCACCTTCCTTGCTTCGGGAAGGGCCTTGTAGTGAAGGTGTCCAAACCTACGGTGCCATAGTTCAGTTTGTCGAATAGTATCACATGTCATTGCTCCCAGTGGACTTCCTCCAACCTGGTAGAGTGCATCAACACTAAACCCAACGTGATAGCTTCCTTGAAGCTCCTCTTCCACATGTGCACCTTTCCATCAGTGAATGCCACATTGAAACCTTTGTCTTCCATGGCCGATATAGACACAAGGTTTTTCTTCAAATTTGGTATATAGAGTACATCCTGCAAGCGGAGGACTTGACCTTGAGACAAGTGGAGGGTCACAGTCCCTGTCCCTTTCACGGGATATGTGACATTATCTCCAAGGATAATTTCCAGATTAGTATTCTTCTCAACCATATCAGAGAGTGCTTCCTTGAACCCAGTGATGTGCCTTGAGGCACCACTATCTATCAACTAGACATCCATAGTGTCGGGTGGAGATGCAACAGAGAGGGCCGATACAAGAATGTATTCATTTCTTTTATCAACAACATTTGATTCCTCATACCTGGAGTTTCTTGACCTTTTGAAAGGTTGATCATTTCCGCCGGAGGGAGCCTTCCTCTTTCCCTTGAACCTGTTGTTCCTTTGATTGTCGTTCCTGCGGTTGTTGTTGTTGTCATCACCATCGGGAGAATCCTTCTTGAAAGGACATTCTCTAGCATAATGACCTGGCCTATGACAAGTGAAACACTTGCCCTTCTTTCCTTGGGCCCCTGCTTTTCCTTTGTTCTTTGGACCACCAAAGTTCTTTCTAGAATGAGCAGCGTAGGCAACATTTCCTTCATTTCCATACTCCTTCATTCTTGTCTCTTCTTGAACGCATCTTGACAGTACTTCGTCAAAGTCAGGTATCACATTATTATTTAGAATGGTAGTGTTGAACACATGCCATTCGGATGAGAGCCCTCCAAGTGCAATGAGTACCATCTCTCGATCAGCTATTGTCTCCCCAATAGCCAGCAGATTGTTCCTAATCTTGGTCAGCTTCAGAAAGTATGATTGGATAGACTCATCCCTGCCCTTCTTCAGATTCTTCAATTGATTCTTGAAGAATAGTACTTGATTTGCATTGTTGGCCTTGAACATGAGGACCAACTTATCATACATCTCTATGGATGTGCCCAACTCAGAGATGTAGGCCACTGGACTCTTATGAATGGATTCCCTGATCATCAACTTTGATTTGATCTCCCCCTTCTTGTACTTTGTTTAGGCAGCAGCAACAGCAGTGGATGGAGGTTCTTGGATTTTACCCCGCACATAGTCCATGACATCTTGGTCTTCCAATTTAAGATCCAATATCATCTTCCAAGCATGGAAGTCATCCTTCCCAGCCAATTTGTCATCCTCCTTGAAGCCATAGTTTGTGGAACCCATTTCCTTCTTTGGTGATTGCTACAAATAGGGCTTGTCTTCACCTCAAATTTCTCCGATACCATGTAAAATTTTGTACATGTTTATGCTTGATGCAACTTTACTTTCACTACAAAGAATCATCAAAACAATCAAGTAAAACGCCGATAACATACTAAGATCAATAGAAGACAAACTAGAAACAAGATAAATGTGTTGGTACAAGCATTACGGCCAACAGATGCTTCAACTAGCAAAGTCTCCTTGGTCAGCCAGCCCAGCATGTGTCACAACAACCCTCAAAATAGCCACACGGTCAACTCAAAGTCAACCCCAGAAAAGTCAACGGTGCCCAGAAAAGTCAACGCAAAACAACAAGAAGTAAAAGTCAACACAGCTCGGTCTTCGGTCAACCTTTGACCTCGGTTCTTGTGCCAAAGAGTATGGATTGCATAAATCGAAGTCTGTACCAAAAATCAGCTCCTTTGGACCATGCATTGACCAAAGTCAACGCTGGTCAAACCTATGGTAAAACCCTAGCTGCAGCGAAAACAGTCTTCATCCTTCTCCCACATGTGAACCGCAGAATTGCCTCCTTGGAGCTCGAACCAATCAGAAGTGGAGAGAGAAGTATGTGTGATGACGAGATGAGTGAAATGTCCTCCAACGTTGACTCTATTTATATCAATCACTGAGGGTGTGTGACACATTTGCCGGGGGTGTAAAAGCTTAAGGCCGACCTACACATATTTTGAAAGTATTAAAAATAAATTCAAAATAAATGTTCTGCTCATCGGATCAAGATGATCTTTAGATCAATCTTGCACCTCTCTGAAAGAGGAACCCAATAAAAATATTGGTGTCTTCATCTGAGCATCACAACATGGAGTTTGGACCTAGTTGTCCAACTTAACAATGTGCTTATTCTAGATCTGAATTGGTAGAGATCTGTTATGTGTTTTGCTTTGATGTTAACTTGAATTTATTCAGTTGATAACTTGTATAAGTAGGAGAAGCTTAACTGGATTAACATAAATAATTTCTGCATAAGAATTAAGATTCAAAAATTTCTACACAGGATGTTGCTCTAGCGATCATAGGGAGCAAAGCTGAAAGGTACTTTGCAGTGCGATTTCTCTTATGCTACAATTCCGGTGTTCGGTCAGCTTAGAAAGTTGTACCGGGAAACAAAGATGAAGTACATGATTACTAGCAAAGAGAAACCTAATAATCACCCTATACACACTGTACATACTGATTTAGAATCTTTCATTTTGTTTAATGATAATAGTCCGATTGATGTAGATAGTCAGCTAGTAGAAGATGAAGAGATTTCAGAAATTTCATGTAGTGTTAGAGAAGTTTTCAGTGCAGAAAAGTCAGAACAGAAAGAGGCTGATTTGTAGTCAAGTTCATCACTTGATTTGCAACCAAGTTCATCAGCTGAACAACCAGAAGATTAGTGAAAGTAGCAAAGCCTGTTCAGGCAGCCAATCAACAAACAGAAAATAAAGATCAACCATCTGAATTTGAGCTTTTGGATGAGGAAAAGAGTCTTTGGACTATGGATTTTGACGGAGCAGTGGGAAAAGGAGCTGGAATAGGAATTTGGATTCACGGGCCAATGAATTAGTCGAGTAAGATTCCTCCTAATGTCAGGTGTTGTTCTTATAAGCTTGCTTTCAATTGTTCAAATAATGAAGCTGAGTACGAAGCGTTGATTGCTGGGCTAAAGATGCTTAAGAAGTTAGGGGCTCAGAAGATTTCAGTTTATGGCGACTCTGAGTTGATTATCAAACAGGTAAAAGGGGAATACCAGGCCACGAATTCAAGGATGCGAGCATATTGCAATGCTGTCTTAGACATTCTCAAAAACATTTTATGAATATAATTTATCCGTGATTCCTAGAAATCTAAATTGTATTGCTGACTCCCTTGCTACTGCAGCCAGCTTGTTTAGAATTCAGATACATCCCAGCAGAAAGTATGAGATCAATGTTAAGCATTGTCCCGCTGTTCCATATAACCTTCGACATTGGCAAGTGTTTCAAGATGATAAGCAGATCAACAATTTTCTGCAAGTGGAGGAGGAGTTTGTTGCTTGTCATATTGATGATGTATTTGATGATCAGGGAATTAATGTAGCAGAATTGGAAGTCCTGCAGCGGAAAGACAATTCCATTCCAAGGGGTCTTGTGCCTTTGGAAGAACTTTTCGATCAGGATGATGTCGCGAAGAAAACAACAATGGTCCCTACCGAAAAAGGACTTGAAGATGTCAACATTGGTACAGATGAGAAGCCCAGGATGGTTAAGTTGTTTAAATCTTTAACCCCTGAGATGAAAGGTAAGTACACAACACTTTTCGCTGAGTTTCAGATGTATTTGCATGGGATTATTCTGATTTGAAGGCTTATGATACAAGTATAATTCAGCATACAATTCCTATTAAGCTTGATCGGAAACCTTTTCGCCAAAAGCTCGGGAGAATTAATCCAAGGTTGTTGCCATCAATAAAGAAAGAGGTAAATAGGTTGTATAAGGCTAGTATTATTATGCCTCTTCGCTTTTCTGACTGGACGTCAAATTTGGTTCTGGTTAGGAAGAGGACGGGTGAAATTCGTTTATGCATAGATTTCAGAAATATGAACAAAGTGTCCTTAAAGGACAATTATCCTCTCCCGAAGATGGACCACATCTTACAAAGGGTAGTTGGTGCCTCTACGATGTCATTGCTTGATGGATACTCAGGTTACAATTAGATTTTGATGCATCCAGATGACGGTGAGAAGACTGCTTTTACTACACCATGAGGTACATTTATGTACACCAAAATGCCATTTGGGTTAAAGAATGTAGGAGCCACTTTTTAGCGAGCGATGGATATTGCCTTTGCTAATGAAAAATATGTATTTCTAGTCATTTACCTTGATGATTTGACGGTTTTCTCTCAAACTGATGAAGATCACTTACATCACTTGAGAATTGTTTTTCAGAGGTGCAAGAAATTCGGTATTTCACTGAATCCCAAAAAGAGCTTGTTTGCTATGGAGGAAGGTACGCTGTTGGGCCATATCATATCAAAAGATGGTATCTGCATAGACCCTGCAAGAATTGAAGCCATCTAGCAGTTGGATTTTCCAAGGAACAAGAAGGAAATCTAGTCCTTCAATGGTAAGATTAATTTTCTACCACGGTTCATTTCTAACCTCGCTAAGCATTTATGGGAGATAACTAATAAAGTGGTCTAAAAATGCTAAGAAGTCATTCAATTCAGTCAAGTTTTCTTTGTCTCGTGCACCAATTTTGATCAACCCTGATTATACCATGGATTTTGTTATATTTTCATTTGCTTCTGAGCACACATTGGCTGCTGTCCTAATGCAGAATAAGGGCCTAAAAACAGAACAAACAATAGCATTTTTCAGTAGAACTATAAGAGATGCAGCACTGAGATATAACATCATTGAAAAATAGGCCCTGGCACTTGTGAAAGCTTTGAAGGATTTCTGGGTGTATATACTTCACTTTCATGTTGTTGCTTATGTCCCAAATGCAACAGTCAAGGATGTGTTGGTGCAGCTTGACCCTGAAGGTAGGCGAGGAAAATGGATTGCTCCAATGTTGGAGTATGATCTCGAGATTAAACCTACAAAGCTGATAAAGGGACAAGGTTTGGCACAACTCATGGCAGAATCCAATTTGCATGTTCTTGATATCAATCTTATCGCTGTAGTATCCGACGAAGAAGTGACTGATTCCACACCTCATGTGTCACAAATTTTCATTTCATCCCCTTGGTATTCAGACATTGTTTATGTACTTCAGCATTTGAGTCCTCCGCCGTAAGTGTCAAAGAGTAAGAGTATGTCATTAAAGTTGAAACCTCTGAAGTACTGTATTCTTAATGATGCATTGTATTGGAAAGATCCGGGAGGAGTCTTGTTAAATTGTTTAGTTGAAAGCGAGGCTAAGGAGGTAATGAACAACTTTCATAAGGGAGACTGTGGTGGTCATCTCTTTTGGATGACCACAACAAACAAGATGCTAAGGGTGGGATTTTATTGGCCTACTTTATTTTTAGATGTTTGTAAAACAGTCATGAATTGCCATGAATGTCAGATTTTTTAGGGGAAAAGGAAGTTGCTACCGCTGCCCTTGCAACCCCTTTCAGTTCAAGCACCATTTCAGCAGTGGGGCCTTGATTTTATTGGCGAGATTCACCCATCATCTTCAACTCAGCGTAAGTGGATCTTGACAGCAACCGATTACTTCACAAAATGGATTGAGGCTATTCCTACCAGACAGGCCACTGATGCGGTAGTCATTCAATTCCTTGAGTCTAACTTTTGTCACGGTTTGGTTGTCCGCAGAAGACAATCACAGAGAATGCAACTGCTTTTAAATACAAAAGAATGATAGATTTTTGCGACAAGTATCATATCAGGATCGGGCATTCCACAACTTATTATCCACAAGGTATTTGGGCTGGCTAAATCTTCCAATAAGTCATTGGTGAACATTATTAAAAATTTGCTGGAAGACAATAAGAAGAATTGGCACAAGAAGCTGATAAATGCTTTGTGGGCAGACAGAGTAAGCACAAAAATGTCCATAGGTATGTCCATAGGACACCATCTTTCCTACTTCTCTTGCTGTCTCGGTTATGAAAATTTTGTAGGAAGTAGACAACGAGCCTAATGACATACAGAGAAGAATCAACCAAGTGATCCATTTGCAGCAATCTCGAGAGGAAGTTTTCCAAAACACAACTAAGCTCCAAGAGAAGATCAAAAAGATATATGACAGGAAAACCAAGGCGGATGACCTCAGTGAGGGAGATATAGTTCTCCGATGGGATGCTCGGAATGAAGAGAAGGGAAAACATGGCAAGTTTGAAAACTTGTGGAATGGACCGTATATAATTTCAGCTTTTAGAGGAAGGAATGCTTTTGTGTTGCAAGAACTTGATGGACAAGATTGTTCGGGAGGGCCAATTAATGGTAGGCTCCTCAAGCACTGCTATTCTTGATTTTTCAGAAGTTTCTCATCTTCATTGTACATACTAGTTTATTTTGCTGCAAAGTGTGAAATAGTTGTCATGGAAGGTTGAAGCCCAAGGTGAAGGCCATAAGGTTTATTTGATCAACTGCTTAAGAAGTTTGTGAGTTCATTTCAGTTTGTCAAGTCATTTCAGTTTCGAGTCATTTAAGTTTTGAGTCTTGCTTTTATTTTTTTTGACTCCATGCCCAATAGACAAGGCTACTTGGTCTACGCTGTTCTTGACACCTCCTAAGGAGCTGCCATCCCCAGTTGGAGCCAATGTTAGTGTCTGTCAGTCCTGTCAGTCACCAGTGATCAAATTATGCTTTTTCATATGGTTGATAAGGTCATAGGGCAAATTATTATAGTTTCAGTAGGTCTTCAAATAAAAATTTGATCATTGGTTAGGATAGCTAGGTCATTACTACTCCTTTCAGTCCCATGGTCAAATAAACATTAGTATGTTCAGTTGATTACTTTTGCAAAGATGTCTTGGTCATCTTGGTCATCATTCAACTCATTCTTCCATCTAGTGTCATCATTAGGTCATAGGGTTGAAGTCATGAAAATGGGTCATTTCACCATCAAAATCATCATTTGAAGGAGTAGTAACAGGGGAAAGTAATCAATAAAGGTTACTAAGGTGTATTTTTATCTTATTCATGATGTAATATATGTAAAAAGTTTCCTAAGCTGCAGTACACAAGCCATCTCATCAAATTGTGAAAAGACATGGTGGGGCCACATCACCATCAAGAAAGAAAATCGATTTCTAGCCTATAAGAAGACCAACAAAGCTCATTTTTGCTCATTTGCTCTCTCATAAGACATCATTCCATCCAACAGGAGCTTGCCACCCCTTGGAGACCAATTTCTTGCCTTGGAAAAGAGGATTCCATTGCTGCGCTGCACTTTTCATTGCAAGCGTTGCGCTTTTCCTTGCCTTGCTGCAATTTTTCTCAGGAAGGGAAATTTTTTCTTTGTAGAGGTTTCATCATCAGTTGCAGGTTCTAGCACACTAGTACAAGTAAGTGGGTCCCTCATCTACCTTGTTTTACTTCATTGCATGCTTGGAAATCTCATAATTCCCTCTCCTAGGGTTTTGCTACATTTGCTTGGTTTCATGGTCTCTTTGATCAATTTTTTGAGAAAATACCTCACATTCAAGCTCACTTACCTTCCCTTACCTTTCATATTCCTTCCTAAACATTTTCCCTCACTCCTATCCCTCAATTTCATCACTTTTCTTCAAACCCTAGCTTGTACTATCACTTTCCTAGGCTAGGGCTATGTTTTACCCTTTTGCACCACTTTCCCTCATTCATTTTTTGAAATTCCACTTTCCCCTACTCCCTAACATCTATCCCTACTTCCCTAGATTTTCCTACGAATTTAGACTCCCTAGAACCCTTCATTCCCTTCCATTTCTAAAACTGCCCATAATCCCCTGTTTTTCCCTGCAGTAAACCCTAATTTCCCCTCCTAGTGAGCTAGGGTTTGCTATGGATTCAGAGACTACAAAGAAGAGAAGACATAAGGGAGGTCAAATCAGTAGGTATGAGCCTACTATAACACATGATGTCATGACTACACCATTTCTCAAGAAAATCCTTCCAAGATGCAGGTTGCGTTGCCTTTTGCCAAAGGGTCGAAGAACTTGGTTTCAATGATAATCTTACAAGCACTTTTGCCACTCGTCTAAGGAGAGATAAGGTGACCATTGCAGGGATTGTGTTCACTCTTTCAGCAGAGGATATTTCCGTAGCTATAGGGATTCTAAACAATGGTGAATTATAATTCAAGAAAAGAGACCTTGACATTGAAAATTATAAAATGTTCTTGAAACCTCCATACCAAGCTGATCCAAAGCACATCTTTCCATTCAGACACCTACTTAACAAGTATGCCCCTCATTAAAATGATAATGAAATATTTCACATGTGAGGGTAGGTTCACCAGGTTATATCAGTATCATGTGAGACTATTGATGCATTTCACCGGTGTAAAGGCTCTCAAATTACCTCCTTACCTTTACAGAAGCATGGTCAAAATGGCAGAGAAGGTTCATAGCAAAGGAGAGGATCATCATGCTAGCTTGTTCCATCATGGCTTGGTGAAGGTCCTTGTTTGTCATCAGCTTGCACAGCTAAACTTGTCTTGGGATGGTTTCATGTATTCAACTTCACTCTTGCCTACTCCAACTAAGTCAAGCAGTTGCTTCACACCATTGACTTCACCTATACATCAAGAGGTGGCTTCCACAAGCAAACCTATCATAAGGACATCTAGGGCTGAGGTAACAAAGACTTACACCAGAGGGAAGAGGCTGATGTTTGCTCCTGCCAGTGTGGAAAGGGCTCAGCCTGCTACAATAGTTGAAAATACACAAACACGAGGTTGTAGAAATTTCTGAATCTTAATTCTTATGCAGAAATTATTTCTGTTAATCCGGTTAGGCTTCTCCTACTTATACAAGTTATCAACTGAATAAATTCAAGTTAACATCAAAGTAAAACACATAACAGATCTCTACCAATTCAGATCTAGAATAAGCACATGCACACATAGACAAAGTGACAGAATTATTTTTGGACAAACTGTTCCCGGAAAAACCCAATGTGGGAAAACCGGTCTTTGGCTGCTGGAGGGCTCTATTATTAAGAATATTTTTGAATACACAACTCTGGGTTCCAGATTTGGAAAACCCTACAGAGAAAACTCTAGATCTGCAACACCTGGTTGATCTAAGACCAACAATACTGACTGATCCATACCCTCAAACGGGATTTACAGAACTCAGCCAAATCTAGGCCTAGAAACCCCAAATCTGCCCCTGAAAGACACTACGTCAGCCTCTGAAGGCCTCCATATGCTTAGCGCTGTCACTGGAAGGGACTGTGTTACCCTAGATTGGGTGACGTAGTCACTACGCTGCCCCTAAGGGTCTCTGCTTAACTTCTGAAGTGTTTCCTAAAAATCACGCTGTCCTTGCTGCTGTTGCTGCTGTTGTTGCTGTTTGCTGCTGCTGTTGCTGCCTTCCTTTGCGCTGTCTTTCCTGATCGCTTCTCTGCTTCTTGTGTATTCTAGACCCCGGGATCAGATCATCCCCTTGGTCTAAATTCCCCTCTCTGCAACTGAAACACTTGAGAATTATTAGCAACCCCGCCCTAGAATCTCAGCTTAGCTTTAGTGCTCTGTCTCTGTGTGTCTTACAAATGACCCCAAGCCTTTCCTTTATACTTTTCTCGTTGACAAATCAACGGTCAAGATTAAATCTTTAATCAATGGCTAAGATTAAAAGAAAGCTTGATTCGTGTGACTTAAGACAATTTCATCACATGTTTAATTAAATTCACTTTAATTATTTTATTTTCCTAAGTTTTAATTGAGGAAATACATTAAAATAATTAATTAATTTAATATCTTCAAAACCAGATGAAACTTCCCAAATCCATTTTTGGGTCTTGTAGATCAGGTGAACTCTAGTCCTTCCTCAAAATTTGGGACCTAGAGCACAACTGATGCCACCCCAAATACACAAAATCTCAAACACTCCCTCTTAGCATCAAGGGTGTGCTCTAGCAATACATCACACTTATGCATTACATGATTTTGGGCACTGGTTCTGTGCTGCTGAAGCTTGGCCTCCTGCCACTCAACTCTACACTGCTGTTGCCATTCTGTACTGCTGCCCATGACTTTGCCACTGCCACTGCAACCACTGTGCTGTAGCTCCCTCTCAATATCCTGCATCTGTGCTGCTCATAGCACTGCCACTGCTGATCTGCTGCACTGCAACTTCAGTTGTTGAGAGAAACAACTGAATCTCCTGTCCAATCTTTGACAAACAAGTCAGATGGGTTGCATCGTCATCACTGAAGCTCCATAGGATACAGATCTGTGCTGGCATCTAAAGAACGATGCGCAACTATAGAGCTGCCTGCGTAATCAGACTCCCTTTGCACTACTGAAGTCACCTCAGCTTCTTGTGTTGAAATCTATCACACTGCTGCTGCACTGCGCTGTCCCTCTGAAGCTCTCTGCGCTGTTGAAGTCACATCATCCTCTGCGCTGCTATTGCTTCTACGCTACTGCTGCTATGCTTTGCGCTGCTCCTCCTAGCCTCCAGATCTGCCTCTACCTCTGTCTCATCTGTGATCTATGCACCCACTGCTCTACTTGTCCCGCTATTGTCTTAAGGCTGTCGTAGCTCGCTTGTGATCCAAGAGATGAGCTGCTCAAGGATCCCGCCTTACATTCTGTAGATCCTCTACAGATCCATGTCGCCCCACTTTCGTGGTTCATGAGCGCTCATGGCTACATCATCTCCCGACCCATCATCTGCCACCGCTGCCTTGGAAGAAGATGCTTCCTTGTCCTTCTTTTTTTTTGGACAATGGCTGGCAAAATGTCTTATTTCGCTACATTGGAAGCACTTGATCTTAGAAAGATCCTTCTTCTTCTTTGGCTGCTTCTTCGATGCCAAGGTTGCATCTTCCTCCTCTTCCTTCTTAACCTTGCTCAATGCAGGGCTGTGCTGCTTCTTGGTGAACATTCGTAGTTCTTCTTGCCGCAGGATCGACCATAAGCTATCCCAATCTGGGAGGTCTGCTCTGCCCAAGACACTTTGGACAAAGGTTTCCCACTCATCCGTGACTGCATTGAGGGTAGTCATGACTATCACTGCATCATCTACGGTTGCACCCGTTGAAGTCAGCTGATCCCTGATTGACTGCAATCTGAAGAGGAAATGCTCGATGTCTTCTCCCTTGGTCATCATGAATGACCTCATTTGGGCCTCCAACAACATCTTTCTTTGGATTGATTTTCCCTCATATAGGGAAGTCAAGGCCTTCCACATCTCATTAGCTGTCCTCTTCTTAGCTATGTGTGGCACAATACGATCCTTGATACTGTCCATTATCAACCGCTTAGCATGCCTAGCAGCTTCTCTATGCTTCCTTAGGAGATATGCATCTGTCGGCGTGGCCAGGGTCTGCTCTGCATGATCTCTTAGACCATATGCCTCTAGGACAATCAGGATCCTAGCTTTCCATACCGAAAAGTTTGAGAGGCCCTCTAGCCTATTCTGATCACGTAGTCCATGAGGAGCCATCTGCTCAGAATGTGTCGGAGCTCCTCTTCTCTATGCTAGAGATCTTGGATCTAGGGTCCTTTTCGAACTAGGAACCCTCTGCTCCCTTTGACACTTGATTTCCCTCCTTGGAAATCTATCAAATCAACTATGATTCAGCTTCTCCTTTGACCCTCTGACCAAACTGCAAGTTTCCTTTGGCAAGAAACTCTCTAAGAAGCTGATCTCTTCCAAACTTTGTCACTTGTGCTAAGGTTAAAAATCCGAAAACTTCAGAAGTTTAACCCCACCAGCTCTTCTGAATTTCTGCAACTTTTCTGCAGACTTTTTCTGGATCTGACAGATTCAAATCTGAATCACACTCGCTGGCTTCAGACCCAACCAGCTCTGTTTCTAAGCTGCCTCTGCGCAGTAATTGTGTGTGCTTGCTAGGACACAACGCTGGACAACGTCACACTTCCCTTTGCGTGAATCTCCTCTTGAAAACTGTGTCATCCCTTCAGATTTGCTTTTCTACTGCCTTTCTAGTTGCTTTCTGCATCTAGATCCTTCATATGCTTCAGCTGATGACCCTTCTAGATCTGCAATTGTTCTGATACCATGTAGAAATTTCTGAATCTTAATTCTTATGCAGAAATTATTTCTGTTAATCCGGTTAAGCTTCTCCTACTTATACAAGCATTGCCCTGAATAAATTCAAGTTAACATCAAAGCAAAACACATAACAGATCTCTACCAATTCAGATCTAGAATAAGCACATGCACACATAGACAAAGTGACACAGTTATTTCTGGACAAACTGTCTCCGGAAAAACCCAATGTGGGAAAACCAGTTTCTGGCTGCTGGAGGGGCTCTATTATTAAGAATATTTCTGAATACACAACTCTGGGTTCCAGATCTGGAAAACCCTACAGAGAAAACTCTAGATCTGCAGCACCTAGTTGATCAAAGACCAACAATACTGACTGATCCACACCCTCAAATGGGATTTACAGAACTCAGCCAGATCTAGGCCTAGAAACCCCAGATCTGCCCCTAAAAGACACTGCGTTAGCCTCTGAAGGCCTCCATATGCTCAGCGCTGTCACTGGAAGGGACTGCGTTACCCTAGACTAGGTGACGCAGTCACTACGTTGCCCCTAAGGGTCTCTGCGTAACCCCTGAAGGGTTTCCTGAAAATCACGCTGTCCTTGCTGCTGCTGCTACCGTCTGCTCCTATTGCTGCTGCCGTCTGCTGCTGCTTTCCTCTGCGCTGTCTTTCTTTATCTCTTCTCTGCTTCTTGTATATTTTAGACCCTGGGATCAGATCATCCCCTTGGTCTAAATTCCCCTCTCTGCAACTGAAACGCTTGAGAATTCTTAGCAACCCCGCCCTAGAATCTTAGCTTAGCTTCAGTGCTCTGCCTCTGTGTGTCTTACAAATGACCCCAAGCCTTTCCTTTATACTTTTCTCGTTGAAAAATCAACAACCAAGATTAAATCTTTAATCAATGGCTAAGATTAAAGGAAAGCTTGATCCGTGTGACTTAAGACAATTTCATCACATGTTTAATTAAATTCACTTTAATTATTTTATTTTCCTAAGTTTTAACTTAGAAAATACATTAAAATAGTTAATTAATTTAATATCTCCTAAACCAGATGAAATTTCCCAAATCCATTTCTGGGTCTTGTAGATCAGGTGAACTCTAGTCCTTCCTAAAAACTTGGGACTTAGAGCACAATTGATGCTACCCCAAATACACAAAATCTCAACAGAGGCACCATTGCATGACGAAACACAGGTACAATTTGACACTCATATGGAAAATTTTGAGGTACATGAGGAGGTCAAAACATCTGAGTAGATCATCCAGGAGAAAGAGGCCGAGATTAGAGAGCTAAAGGACAAATTGTCCAAGGCAGACTTCATGATTAACTTCCTTCAGCAAGAGAACAAACAGCTCCAAGTTAAGCAAATTTTACTTAGCAAGCCCAAATCAGATTTGCAGAAGGATGATACCAAAGGTAAGGCAATTGTTGATGTTGATGAGTTAGAGGATCCAAAAGAGCAGGTTAGAGCAAGGAGACCAAGAGCCAGAGGTCTCAAGAGGGCACTAGAGCAGCAAAGGGACCCATCTCCACCATTAGGTCAAGAGGACTTTGATGACCTAATTGCAGCAGAAATTGAGCAAAACAAGGAGTTTTGGCTTGACAATGTCAATTGCCACTTGGAGAAGCTGCTTAAGAGGGCTAAGAGGAACAACAAGATGCAGAGGCACATGGCCATGCACTATTGCACAAGGAATAAGATTTCCCAAATCAGAATCAAGCAATTGAAGAAGAGACTAAAGAAAACCCTAATGAGGCAAAAGGAGAAGGACAAGCTTGACTTGTTGGTTGAGGCCTCCCTCATTGCTTGACACATCATCTCCTAGGTTCATGGGACAATTTTGGGCCAATTTTGAAGAAATTTTGTAAAATTTTGAATTTTTGGTGTTTTTGGCTTGACATAGAAAAGTCAGTTTAGCCAAAAGTGCAGTGCCTTGGCGCTGCGCTTTTTCCTGAGATGTCCAAATGGGGCAAAGTCTACATCATTGGATAGATCTTAACCTGCACATCACATCTGTGTACTTTTGATGCCATGTCAGCAAACTGATTGGGAGAAAATTGCAAAAAAGAGGCCAAAAAGTCACTTTCTGCCACCTTTTTGACCTAGGCACTGCGCTTTTGGAGCGACCTTGGGAAAATGCATCTTTCTCAGCCTTGGAGAGGCCATTTTGCTTGGTTGAGGTGTCTAATGACAACTAGACATTCTAAGCTTTCCAATGGTACCCTCAGATCTAGATTTGGAGTTCAGGAAGGCAGTCAAAACTCCTCTATAAGATGGCACTGCGCTTTTGCCTGTTTGTCAATTTTTCGAGTTTTATTAGTCAGATTTGGATTTTCATGATATAATTCATCTTCTTTTGAGTTGATCTGAAGTAGATGAATGTAAATAGGCATGTTAATGTCATCTTGATGTAATTTTTAGTTTCATTTATGATGGTTAGGTAAGTCAAAGGCTAAAAGGAGGTGTTTGTTTTAACCTCCCTAGTCTTAGGTTTTGTTGGAGAGATTCATGTAAACTGATCCTATCTTGAGGGATTCGACCCCTGAGAGAGGGGAAAATAGTTTTTGGCTATTTGTATCTAGTTTTCTTTCAGAATCAAGGTTGGACATCAGAGAGTAGGAGGCTTGGGAGTCTTGTGTATAGTTGACATTTTCAGAAATACAAGTTTAGTTGCAGCATATATATAGGGATTCATGTGGTATGGTTTTGTAGCATAGTTTTTCTACTGTAATTCACTTTTATGAATGCTTAATTCATCTTCTTTCCATATCTATGCTTTTCAGTGACTTTCCTATAAGATGTTAAAAAAGAAATCTTTATGCTCTTGCTTTGTTTTGGTAGGAAATTCATGTTTTTGTAGCTAATCTTATGATAAATGAATTCATGTTAGTCATGCTCATTTTGATCCTTTGCTCTTTCACTTGGTTTCAATGATAAGCTTACAAGCACTTTTGCCACTGGTCTAAGGAGAAATAAGGTGACCATTGCAGGGATTGTGTTCACTCTTTCAGCAGAGGCTGTTTCCATAGCTACAAGGATTCCAATCAATGGTGAATTATGGTTCAAGAAAAGAGACCTTGACATTGAAAATTATAAATTTTTCTTAAAACCTCCATACAAAGTTGCTCCAAAGCACATCTTTCCATTCAGACACCTACTTGACAAGTATGCCCCTCTCATGAAAATGATAACGAAATATTTCGCATGCGAGGGTAGGTTCTCCAGGTTATATTAGTATCATGTGAGACTATTGATGCATTTCACCGGTGTAAAGGCTCATTAACTTTACAGAAGCATGGTCAAAATGGCAGAGAAGGTTCATAGCAAAGGAGAGGATCATCATGCTAGCTTGTTCCATCATGGCTTGGTGAAGGTCCTTGTTTGTCATCAGCTTGCAGAGGTAATTTTTTTTTTGGTAAGTTAGGCTATTCTATTAATTCGAAAAAGAGAAGTTACATATGCTACAAGCGGGGTTGGCAAGCTGCGCTTAGCCAATCCTAGCCTTAGTTACTCGGTTTCAGGGCTGCCTCAAAGGAGGAAACTAGCCCGCACAAAACTTAAGACAGAAAATTACAATATGCACAGTAGCGCTAATGTATCTAAGAAGGACAAAATATGCAGAAGCAAAAAAGCACTGATGGTGGCAAGCTTGGCAAAAAACATGGAAGAGCTGTGTGGCTTCACTGGCCTCAATCTTCATCTTCATCATCACTATTGGGGACCTCCTCCTCAATGGGGCAAGTAGGTGCTTGCGCAGCCACTACCTCTGAATCTGTCAATGAACGCCTGGGTTTGTGGACCCGTGTGCAAAGGATGGGGGACTCCAGATCTGCCCTGTCAGGGACGTGCGTCCAGATGCCATCAGAATCCTTCACCCAGACATCCGAATCATCGTCTTCCTTCTCCTGAACCGGTAGCGGGTAAGTCTTGTGGAGTTGGGGTTGCGTCTGGTGAGCGATGGTGGACTTCCGTGGACCGTGCCTACCTCTCTGCGCAACTTGCTTAGGGGCTGCTTCCTCCTGCTCGGGTTCGGGGCTCTGATGCGCAAAAATGCCAGAGGAGCCTTCCATTGACTCCAGTGGATTGTCCTCGCCACAGTGATACCGTCCAGGGAGAGCCCCTCTCTGTCCGCCTTGGATGGTTCTTTGGCGTAATCTGGGGGCCATCGCACAATAAGGCAGGGGGGAGAAGTCAAGGGAGGGAAGGAGCCCATAGTATTATAGTAGCATGTTCAGTGTCAGTGGGTGCAGTCAGTTATTCAGATGAAAACTACATAGCTAGTTGCAGTCAGTACTTGAGAGATAGTTGCAGAACTAGTTGCAGTGATAGAAACAGTAAGAATTGCCTAGTTGCAGGTAGCAGGTGCAGTTCCAGCCAGAGAGGGTTCCAGTTTTCCAGAGGAGGAAAGGAGGTCGAGTAAATTCCAGCAGATGAAGACGAGGGAGGCAGTGCAAATTGGTCAGTTGAGAATTGAGACATAGTTCTAGCCAGAGACAATCAACTAGTACATGTTGTAGAGGCTATAGATTGTATACCAGTACCAGGAGGAGATCCAGAGGCAACACGAGTAGTTTTAGTATGTAGCAAGAGGTAGAGTGTTTATCGGAAAGGGTTTCTGAAGACAAGATTGAATTTCCTGCAGCAAAAACTTGCAATCTAGTTAGGCATGCAAACAGGGGTGCGAGTTGCAATAGAGAGGCTTTGTTGGAAGGTGGAGGGATTTCTGAGTTTTCTTTTAGAGGGAGATCAAGACTCAGAGGGAGTCTAGCTTTAGAGGGAGATTGAGACTCAGAGGGAGTCTAGCTTTAGAGGGAGCAGCCCTATGGAAGCTTAGTATTTTAGGATTTGAGGTGATCAATACACAATTATAGTGATGGCAGCAACACAGATGCAGTACAATGTAGTGGCAACACAAAAGTAATAGTGTAGAGGCTTCAACTGTGTATGATCATAGTTGTGCAGTAATAACGCATGGTGATAGCAACTATACCTCCAGATGGAGGAGCATAGTGATTCAGAGACGTAGATTTGGGTAGGATCCATGGAGGATATCATCAGACAGATTTTTCCTCACGGATCATTACCTTTTCTAAAGGGGCCCACAATTTTTCAGTAGCAGATGGATCAGTTTCAGGATGGCACAGTCAGATATTGAGGAACTGTTGCAATGAATAGCAACAATTAGTTGCTGAGGGGCGCAAAACCAGTTAGGGCGCAGATAGTTACTTAGTAGATAGTGCAGATGCAAGTTGCAATCAGTGACTCAGGGGACAATTGTAGAGCCAGCACAGGGACACAATTGATTTAGAGTTTATTTCTTAGTTGTAGTAGTTGCAACAACAATAACATGAGATCGGTTGCAGCGCAGTGAAGTGTTGCAGCAGTACAGGAGTATAGTGCAGTATCAGCAACAACTTAGATGCAGAGTGGTTCAATTACAGTGTGGCAGTTGAATCAAAGTTGTGCAGTAATTGATGGGAAGTGGCAGATTGTCGTAGTTGTCAAACATCAATAGTGTGTATGTGGAGATGTTATGAAGAGAGAGTGTTAGTTTTTGTAGCATTGGACAATTGTTCTAGTCTTGACTTTGGGCAGAGAGGCTAAGGAACACAAGATCTCTAGAACCCAGAAAACGTTTCAGGAGAAAACACCTAGAGATGGCCCAATTAAGTTAATTTATCAATAGTTAAATATTTCCAAAATTTAACTTAGAAAAAGTGATTAATTAACATTGATTAATTGAGAAAGGTGAGAATTCTCTAGAAACTCACTCGGATCGAGTTGGAGATGATCTTAGCCATTGATGAGGATCTAATCATAGCCATTGGTTCTCCAACGAGAGATTATAAGAGCAACTTGATGGGGATGGAGAAGACACACTTGTGAGGTCGAGTTCCTTGGTAGATCGAGCTATCCAGTTGCAGATGTCAAGCAGGGAAGAAGAGTTCGAGTTAGAGAGGGACGCAGAGACAGAGAGGGAGCAGAGACAGTGAGGGAGTGGAGACAGTATGCTGGAGGAGTTTTCGGTTGTGGAGAGTTAGTAGCAAGAGGGTCGAGTTTTCCTCAGTGAGGTTGCATAGGTATTGCACAAACAACTTAAGAGGGGGAGTTCGATTTAGTTGAAGAGAGGGTCGATTCAGGTGCTTGAGGCTTGGAGAAATTCCAGAAGGCCAAGCGAGTCATTCTCAAAGGCTGAGTTGGTCAGAATGACAACATCAGAGTAGCTTCCAGGCAGTGTGAGTTTGGCCTGCGCAGAGGCTGACGCAGGGGTAGTTCGTGTACCCTATTTGTGCCAGATTTGGAGCTGGATCAGTGTTTGGTGAGAGAAAAATTGTCTCACTAATTTTTGGCCATATTATCTTGCAGGGGATTGCCAATTTAGCATCCATATTGTACTCTGAAATTTCACTGCTGCATAATAATAATAAATCCCTCATCTATTGCACTGGTTTTCCCACATTGGGTTTTTCCAGGGATATTTGTCCAAAAATAACTGTGTCAATTTTTATTGTGTGCTCTATATTTCTCAGTTCCAATATTTTATTTTTACACAACGTTTTTATTGTGAAGCAATTGCAGTGTCATTTATTCTTTATTTTTCCGTGACAAAATAAACTTCATAATTAATCAGTTAGAAGAATAAATTCCAGTTGCTGCATTTCAAGGATTTTTCACACGTTCCAACTTGTTTGTCTATTTGTCAACTCATTCAACCACCCTTGTGAACAGTTACATTAACATAACCTCGGTCATTAAGTTGGGCAATGTTGACATTGAGGTAAGTGTTTCTATCCATGTGATGACTTGTATATAATTGAATAAGAAAAAATTAAGAGTGTTGAACTAAACGTTCTGTGCAAACCGTTTGGTTGGTTGGAATGACAAACATAGTGGACTGCTCTTTATTGGGCACTTGTCCAAGCATTACAACAAGCAAACCAAGGGTTAATAATTGGAGATAAACAGAGAAATCAATTCATATGGAAGGAGCAGCTTGATAATAAATTGCATAACACTTATTTGTGTAAATTCCACAAAGGATCTGCGTTGGCAAGATGTATTGGCTAAAGGCATGCAGTATATGGATCATTCTTTGCCACACGGAAGCATATGTTTTTCTTATGCTTGCTCAATATATCAGCCAGCTCTTGTCCCTTGTTAAGAAAAGGTATATGTTTACTAGGAAACAATCTCTTAAAGGCTTGAGATAAATTCCAACTACTGTTTGGGGCTTACAGGTAACTTATGATCCAATAAGTTTGGAATAAAATAATACACTCTCTTCAATAATTTGTTAGCATTATTAAGACTCTATTTGGTTTCAAGCTAAGTTACTAACTATGTATGATTACATAGGAGACAAAGGACATCAAAATAGAAGTATTCGACATGAGATAAAGCAACCCTTGAAAGAGGAAATGGAATATATATATTAGTGAATAATACATACAAAAATGAAATATAGACATAAATATTCATTTCTTTTAGAATTTTGAAACTAAAACATTTACATGATAATGATACAAATTCAATCGAACAACTAGCACTGTATCACTCATGATCAAATGACAAACACAAGAATTAAGAGCCATAAACTGCTGTTTTGTCATTAAGTCATCAAATTGAAAATGTATTACATGGACACTTAGTCACTACTACTATAGGTGGGAATGCCAATGGAAAATATAAAACAACATAGATACTAGAACCATAGATGGAAGAATCTCATAGCTCATGACTATTAGTAGTCATCTTCCATGTCATCATCATCAAAATCAGCATCACTACCACTGCTTTCTCCTCCACCCTTCTCTATATCCAATCTAATCTTTGGATCTGATGGTGTGGAGGATGAACTCTTAAGAGGATCGCCATCATCAAAAGTTATGGGCTCTAGCACTGGTTCATTGAGATCCAAGTTGGGCAACTCAACACTACATTCCAAACCCATATCATCAGGAAGCACATCACTTTTTGGAGGGACACATGTCTGAATCATGGGACACACCAATGGCTCATATTAGACATCATGCCCTATTCATGTCCTATGAATAGGACGTGCCAAATGCATATCCTTAGGGATTTGTGTATTATACATTGGATTCATGACACATGTAGAAATTTCTGAATCTTATGTCTTATGCAGAGATTATTATTGTTAATCCGGTTAAGCTCCTCCTACTTAAATAAGTTATCAATTGAATAAATTCAAGTTAACATAGAAGAAAAACACATAACATATCTCTACCAATTCAGATCTAGAATAAGCACATGCACACATTGACAAAGTGACAGTTATTTCTGGACAAATAGTCCCCTGAAAAACTCAAGGTGGGAAAACTGGTCTTTGGCTGCTGGAGGGTTCTATTATTAGGAATATTTCTGAATACACAACTCTGGGTTCCAGATCTGGAAAACCCGACAGAGAAAACTCTAGATCTACAACTCACTGGCTGATCTAGGGCCAAAACAATGATTGATCCACACCCTCAAACGGGATTTATAGAACTCAGCCAAATCTAGGCCTAGAAATGCCAGCGCTGCCCTTGAAAGGCTCTGCATTAGCCTCTGAAGCCTTGAAAGCCTTTGCGTCAGCCTTGGATGGCCTCCAAACCCTCAGAGATGCTCCGGAAGGGATTGCGTTACCCCAGACTGGGTGACGCAGTCACTACGCTACCCCTAAGGGAATCTGCGTAACCCCTGAAGGGTTTCTTGAAAATTATGCTGTCCTTGCTGCTGCTACTGCTACCTTCCTCTGCGCTGTCCTTGAGTTGATCTCTTCTCTGCCTCTTGTGTATTCTAGACCCTGGGATCAGATCATCCCCTTGGACTAAATTCCCCTCTCTGCAGCTAAAACACTTCTGAGTATTCTTAGCAAACCCTGCCCTAGAATCTCAGCTTAGCTTCAGTGCTCTGCCTCTGTGTGTCTTTACAAATGACCCCAAGCCTTTCCTTTATACTTTTCTCATTGAAAAATCAATGACTATGATCAGATCTTGAATCAATGGCTAAGATAAAAAGAAAGCTTGATCCGTGTGACTTAAGACAATTTCATCACATGTTTAATTAAATTCACTTTAATTATTTAAGTTTCCTAAGTTTTCATTTAGGAAATACACTTAAAATAATTAATTAATTTAATGTCTCCTAAACCAGATGAAATTTCCCAAATCCATTTCTGGGTCTTGTAGATCAAGTGAACTCTAGTCCTTCCTTAAAATTTGGGACCTAGAGCACCACTGATGCGACACCAAATACACAAAATCTCAACACTCCCTCTTAGCATCAAAGGTGTGCTCAAGCAATACATCACACTTATGCATTACATGATTTTGGGCACTGGATCTGTGCTGCTGAAGCTTGGCCTCCTACCACTCAACTCTGCATTGCTGCTGCCATTTTGTACCACTGCCCATGACTCCGCCACTGCCACTGCAACTTCTATACTGCAGCTCCCTCTCAATATGCTGCATCTATGCTGCTCGTAGCACTGCCACTGCTGATCTGCTGCATTGCAACTTCGGTTGTTGAGAGAAACAACTGAATCTCCTGCCCAATCTTCGATAGACAAGTCAAATGGGATGCATCCTCATCACTGAAGCTCCATAGGCTACAGATCTGTGCTGGCATCTAAAGAACGATGCACAGCTACAACTCTGCTTGCGTAATTAGACTCCCTCTGCACTACTGAAGTCAGATCAGCTCCTTGTGCTGAAATCTATCACGCTACTGCTGCACTGCGCTGTCCCTCTGAAGCTCTCTGCGCTGCTGCAACTCTGCACTGCATAAGCAACACTGCTCTATGCTGCTGAAGTCACATCAGCCTCTGCGCTGCTACTGCTTCTACATTGTTGCTGCTTTGCTTTGCGTTGCTCCTTCCAGCCTTCAGATTTGTCTTTGCTTCTGCCTCATCTATGATCTTTACGCCCACTGCTCCACTTGTCCTGCTACTGTCTTAACGCTGCCGTAGCTCGCATGTGATCCAAGAGATGAGCTGCTCAAGGATCACGCCTTCTTCTATGTAGCTCCTCTACATGTCCATGTCACCCCACCTCCGTGGTTCATGAGCACTCATGGTTGCATCGTCTCTTGACCCATCATCTGCCGCAGCTGCCTTGTAAGAAGATGCTTCCTTGTCCCTTTTCTTCTCCAGACAATGGCTGGCAAAATGTCCCATTTCACCACACTGAAAGCACTTGATCTTTGAAAGATCCTTCTTCTTTTTTGGCTGCTTCTTTGATGCCAAGGCTGCATCTTCCTTCTTTACTTTGCTCAACGCAGGGCTGTGCTGCCTCTTGGTGAATCTACGTAGTTCTTCTTGCCGCAGGATTGACCACAAGCTGTCCCAATATCGGAGGTCCACTCTGCCCAAGATACTTTAGACAAAGGTTTCCCACTCATCCGTGACTGCATTGAGGGCAGTCCTGACTATCACTGCATCATCTACGGTAGCACCCGTTGCAGCCAGTTGATCCTTGATTGCCTGCAGTCTGAAGAGGAAGTGTTCCATGTCTTCTCCCTTGGTCATCATGAATGACCTCATTTGGGACTCCAACAACATTTTCCTTTGGACTGATTTTCCCTCATACAGGGAAGTCAAGGACTTCCACATTTCGTCAGCTGTCTTCTTCTCAGCTATGTGTGGTACAATATGGTCCTTGATACTGTCCATTATCAACCAGCTTGGCATGCCCAGCAGCTTCCCTATGCTTTCGTAGGAGATTCGCATCTGTCGGTGTGGCGAGAGTCTGCTCTGCATGGTCTCTTAGATTGTACGCCTCAAGGACAATCAGGATCCTTGCTTTCCAAACCAAAAAGTTTGAGAGGCCCTCTAGCCTATCCCGATCACAAAGTCCATGAGGAGTCATCTGCTCAGAATGTGTCGGAGCTCCTCCTCTCTATACTAGAGATCTGGATCTAGGGTCCTTTACGAACTGGGCACCCTCTGCTCCCTCTGACACTTGATTTCCCTCCTTGGAAATCTACCAAATCAACTATGATTCAGCTTCTTCTTTGATCGTCTGATCAAACTGCAAGTTTCCTTTGGCAAGAAACTCTCTGAGAAGTTGATCTCTTTCCAATCTTTTTCACTTGTGCTAAGGCTAAAAATCTGAAATCTTCAGTTTTAACCCCACCAGCTCTTCTGAATTTCTGCAACTTTTCTGCAGACTTTTTCTGGATCTTGACAGATTCATATCTGAATCACGCTGGCTAGCTTCAGACCCAACCACCGTTGTTTCTGAGTTGCCTCTACGCAGTAATTGCGTGGGCTTGCTAGGACACAACGCTGGACAACGTCACTCTTCCCTCTGCGAGAATCTGCTCCTGAAAACTGCGCTGTCCCTTCATATTTGCTTCTCTGTTGCTTTTCTAGCTGCTTTCTACAGCTAGATTCTTCCGCTGGTGACCCTTCTAGATCTGCAATTGCTCTGATACCATGTAGAAATTTCTGAATCTTATGTCTTATGCATAAATTATTACTGTTAATCTGGTTAAGCTCCTCCTACTTAAATAAGTTATCAACTGAATAAATTCAAGTTAACATCGAAGCAAAACACATAACAGATCTCTACCAATTCAGATCTAGAATAAGCACATGTACACATTGACAAAGTGACACAACTATTTCTAGACAAATAGTCCCCGGAAAAACCCAAGGTGGGAAAATTGGTCTCTGGCTGCTGGAGGGTTCTATTATCAAGAATATTTCTGAATACATAACACTGGGTTCCAGATTTGAAAAACCCGACAAAGAAAACTCTAGATCTACAACTCACTTGCTGATCTAAGGCCAAAACAATGACTGATCGACACCCTCAAACGGGATTTACAGATATCAGCCAAATCTAGGCCTAGAAACCCCAGCGCTGCCCCTGAAAGGCTCTGCGTCAACCTCTGAAGCCCCTGAAATCCTCTACGTCAGCCTTGGATGGCCTCCAAACCCTCAGCGCTGCTCCGGAAGGGACCGCGTTACCCCAGACTGGGTGGCGCAGTCACTACGCTGCCCCTAAGGGTCTCTGCGTAACCCCTGAAGGTTTCCTGAAAATTACGCTGTCCTTGCTGCTGTCTACCTCTGCGCTATCCTTGAGCTGATCTCTTCTCTGCCTCGTGTGTATCTAGACCCTGGGATTAGATCATCCCCTTGGTCTAAATTCCCCTCTCTGCAGCTGAAACACTTCTGAGTATTTTTAGCAAACCTTGCCCTAGAATCTCAGCTTAGCTTCAGTGCTCTGCCTCTGTTTGTCTTTACAAATGACCCCAATCCTTTCCTTTATACTTTTCTCGTTGACAAATCAACGACCATGATCAGATCTTGAATCAATGGCTAAGATTAAAAGAAAGTTTGATCCGTGTGACTTAAGACAATTTCATCACATGTTTAATTAAATTCACTTTAATTGTTTAAGTTTCCTAAGTTTTAACTTAGGAAATACACTTAAAATAATTAATTAATTTAATATCTCCTAAACCAGATGAAATTTCCAAATCCATTTCTGGGTCTTGTAGATCAGGTGAACTCTAGTTCTTCCTCAAAATTTGGGACCTAGAGCACAACTGATGCTACACCAAATACACAAAATCTCAACAACATGACCCTTTGGGACGTGTCAGGTAAGTTAGGTTCCAAGTATATTTGAGAAAAGTGATGTTCTCTCTTGTGTATCATACAATTCTATCACAAAGTGCCTCTCCTACTGTATTTCTGGGGATTAAACTTATCTTCTAAAATATGGTTATCTTTAGTAAAAATAGAGGTCTATCATATAGATTATAGGTAGATAGACCGTTGTTTCTATGCTACTAATCTGGCCACCCAAAAGAAGAATTTCATTTAGCCCTTAAAAAAAAACTATATGCTTAAAGAGTAAAGCAACAAATATTAACCCTGGCAAGATTTCAGGTAGGGTTACAAAGACAAGTTCCTTTTGCTTTTATTTTCCTTGTGAAACTCCATCGAGTTATTAATATTATAGTCATGTCCACCTTCTGAGGATTTCACAATCCTCTTAGCACAGAGATGATACTTGTTGCATTAAGAGAAGCACTGTGTATTCTACAGCCAATATTCAAGAGATTGTAACATCTGCCAGCAAGTTTTCAAGCAGGGTTACAAAGACAAGTTCCTTTTGCTCTTATTTTCCTGGTGAACTCCATCGATTTATTAATATTATAGTCATGTCCACATTATAAGGATTTCACCATCCTCTTAGCACATGAGATAATAATTGTTTGCATTAAGAGAAGCAATGTGTTCTCTACAGCCCAATATTGAAGAGATTTTAACATCTGCCCCATGTATTGTGCATATGTCAATTGGATATATATATAAACCGTTTTTGCTAGAAGACATATACCAAGGATATCTCTATTATAAACAGAGAAGTGTAGAGGGTCTTTTAAGCATTGACAGATTTGCATCTCATTTTTTTTGATCTCATGATACTTAGTAGGGTTGAAGTTAATATGAACCAATGCTGACTTAAATGCTAATGAAATGTTAATGAATTATTAAGTAATGATATAGACAAAGTCATTTAATCTGTAATATTCTATTTACCTACTCAGTTAATAAGTGATACTATAGAAAGTATGAGAAAGAATGTTTCTTCAAGGTCCAATAAGAGAGTAAATGAGATTTCGTTCATAAATATTCTGGAAGTACGCATATTTGATTGCATTGTATAATATATGGCATCTTACCATTCATTAGAATAATTATGAATGTAGTGGATTGCAGGTGGAAATTGTTTTTAATGTTTTGGTCAACTTGTAGAAGGTATATCTCTAGATTATATATATATATATATATATATCCAGCTGACATACACTGAGATGGTCGTTACATAGAATAAATGTTACAATCTTTTTAATACTAGGTTGTAAAATGCACTTTGTTAGTAATGACATAGACAAAGTCATTTAATCTGTAATATTCTATTTACCTACTCAGTTAATAAGTGATACTATAGAAAGTTTTAGAAAGAATGTTTCTTCAAGGTCCAATAAGAGAGTAAATGAGATTTCGTTCATAAATATTCTGGAAGTACGCATATTTGATTGCATTGTATAATATATGGCAACTTACCATTCATTAGAATAATTATGAATGTAGTGGATTGCAGGTGGAAATTGTTTTTAATGTTTTGGTCAACTTGTAGAAGGTATATCTCTAGTTTATATATATATATCCAGCTGACATACACTGAGATGGTCGTTACATAGAATAAATGTTACAATCTTTTTAATACTGGGTTGTAAAATGCACTTTGCTTTTCAATAATATTTTACTAGAAGTCATATACCAAGCAAAGGATCTATATATGCGCACACTGGCATAGATCGATCTTAGTTTGGGATCTTTTAGACATTAAGAGATTTGCATTTCATTTTTTTTTAATATCCTTCTTCCTGCTCAAGAGATCTGAAGTCAAATGCTGTTATTAATGCTAATGAAAACGTTAACACTGACTCAAGAATGATATGGTCAAAGTCGTATAATCGGTATTATTATTTATCTACTCAATTAATAACTGATATGATAGAAAGTATTAGAAACAATGCTTTTTCGAGGTCCAATAAGAAAGTAAATGAGATTTCATTTCCTATGCTTGTGTGCAAGTCGGAAACATTCTGAAAGTACGCATATTTGAATGCATTATGTAATACATATCATCTTACCTTTCATTAGAATAATTATGAATACAGTGGATTGCAGGTCTCTCGTTTATTACTACAGAAGATAGATTAAGGAATTGTTTTTCACGCTTTGGTCAACTTGTAGAAGGTATGCCTGTGTGCATTTATCCAACCAAAATTTGTATAAGAATGTTCTCCGCAGTTTATGTGCTTAGTGGACATGTTCTGGTGCAGTCAAAATAATGATGGATAGAGTTGCTAAACGATCAAAAGGTTTTGGCTTTATTGAATATGCAACTGAAGAAGAAGCAGAAGCAGCAATTAAAGGAATGGATGGTAAGGTATATTACGCAAATATTTTGATAAAGCATGGTTTTTAATCGGTCAGATAGTTGTGTAGACTTGTTTCTGTTAAGATTGATCTTCATATAGAACTCTGAAATTTTCTCTCTTTGCAGTTCTTGGATGGCAGGGTTATTTTTGTAGAATTTGCAAAATCTAAGACTCAAAATAAACGGCCGTCTCCCCCAGGGACCAGAGAAACCCCTCCGTTCTTATGAGGAACAGCAATTGAATTGGGTGAGTGAGGTAAATTGTAAACATTCAAGTAAAAAATGGGCCAGGTTGTCACGAGACATTCTTAAAATGTTAAAATTGGGTTTCTTTAATAAACTACAATAATGGGAAAGAATGGATGACTTTCGTGAGTGAAATGCTTATGCTTGAGCAAAGCTGGAAGCATACATCTATGCATCTAATGCAACTGTGGAGAAATTAAGGGAGAGCTCGGTAAGGGGTACTTTGGGTCATGGTATATTATAAATCATATCAAGCATTCCTTGAATTGGGAACGGTGAAAGTGCGTAGAACATAAGAATCAAAGCTTCTGTGTTGGTCATGGTACTATGGTTGTAAGAGAGTTCAAGGTGCTCACTCATCAAGGAAAGGAATTTACTAAACCCTTTTCTTTTCTTGCTTTAAGATCTCTAACTTTTTAATAATCTATATGTTTGTGAGTTATTATCTGCTTTAAATATAATGTCCATATGACTTGAGGATTCTAATTAGAAGCTCTCATGCATATGTCATTATGCTTTAGTGTAAATATTCTTTTTATAGGGACGCATACAAGTTTGATATTATACACACAACATGTAAAACCCAATGGTTTAAAATATAATTTAACTTCTTATTCATATGTTATTGTGTTTCATTTTTTCATTCATATGTCATTATGTTCTATTTTAAGTATTCTTCTTATAATGACTTGTAAGAATTGATATTACGCACATAACATGTACAGGCCCAATGATTTAAAATATAATTTCAATAGTAAATAGGGTTGTTTGAGTAAAATGTTGGTTGTGGAGGCACTAAACAATGTTGTCTTTTTGAGTTTTTGGCATCCACACAAATTTCTTCAACACCAACTGCATAAACAGATTGTACTTGATAAAATGCAATTGAACGTACCATGCTTGTAATCAAGCTTGTTTGGCAAGTGTATTAGTCATTGGTGAGCAGATCATACAAGCAATAATAGCATGTGTATATCCCTTCAGATTTTTTCCATGACTATTTGATTGATACTCAAGTGTCTATGGTCCAAGTTGCCATGGTTTATAAGGATGGGGATAGATGGGGAAATGAATGCCATTTTTGGAAATTAAGTGTGGAGGAAAGTAAAGGTGCAATAACATATACAATTTTAAATCAAAGGAAATAAATAAATTTAAACATAGAAATGAAATTTACGTGAATCTATAAAATTAAGACATAAAACAGTATGGATTAATAGTGAAACTCAACAATGATCATGATTCATGATATCCATTAAGATATAAACCAATATGGATTAACATTGAAACTCAACAATGATCATGGTTCATGATATCCACTTTGTCCTGCTCATTGGAAAGCCCTTTAACCTTTGCATAATTGCCTTTCAAAATAGCAAGACAAAATCTACATTGAATTTCTGTTGCCCCACTTCCACGCTTGGTCCCATTACCCTTTGAAATATTTTCACAAGGTATTATGACAATTTTTCAACTTAGTCATGATATGTATGGACTGGATAAGTATCCTAGAAATATAAATTACATTTTGAGCTTGGTCCATTTAAGGAAAGAAGATTTTTATTGCTTGGTGTTGCTGCCATAGTAAAGCATTTGTGCCTAAATGATTAAAAAATATTGGTATAAAGGAATTTTTGAGTTTTGATAGTTCTATTGGTCTCCACAAATTGATTTCCTCTTAAAGAGACAACCCAAAGAACCTCCGATATTTGTTGGGTATCTGTTATATTCTTTATATGACCAGTTGCAGACACTGTTACGTTGTGCCAGGCGCAACAAGGGGGTTGCAAGGGGGGCAACAACCCCCATTGCTGGAGGGTGATAGCCCCCTTGCAGAAGGTTTGGGGCAACACCTAGATTTTATTTATTTATTTTTCTTTTTTTTAATGCAGACCCAAGGATGGGGGGTGAACCCAACGATGGTGGGCGAATCCACCCATGGTATTTTGTAGATCCGGTCAAGGGAACTACAATTATGTTCTAATCCAGCGTTAATGGATTTGGGTTTATGAATGCTTTGACATGTATATAATGTATTGTAACATTAAAATAAATATAATAAAAAATCAATTTGGTTCGGTTTTGGTTTCCAAGAGAAAATATATGTGTATATTTTCTATTCTCACCATTGTATATTTTTCTGTTTGTTAAGAATTCATTTGTAGGTAATTTCTATACATGGTTAAAACCTTAAATATTGGGATTCATAGAGATGCCCTAGGGTTTGTGGCTGCATGCTACTTCTGTTTTTCACTCAAAAAACAAGTTTGATTTTTTTTGGGGAGATTTTTTTTCCCCTTTTTATGAGGGCACATCCATGTTATAGAAGTCCCTTGATTTTGTTGACTTCTTCCCAAGGGCATGCCTTGATAGACCATGGATTGTCTCTAGTTTTTAGGTAAATCTTGTATCCTCCATGAGTATAAGAAACACATCCTCAGGCCAAGGATGTGTCCCCTTGCAACCTAGTCTGTGATATATAATGGTTCATGTTAATCGTTAATGTTTTGTCATTTTGTGCTAATCGACAAACAAGTGGTGGGTAAGGGATTCTCCTAGAGAAGCTTGTTACCACACAATCTAGTAGGGCCGTAAGGAGGGAAACCTATGGGGCAACTATTAGACTAAGTGACAGCAATGGGACAATGATCCACTGCCACCACAATCAAAGTCCTCTGCTCTTTATGGAATTTCACTGATGGGAGGAGTTTTAGTATATATATGATCACCTTTGATTGATCTTCTAGGGTTTATGGTGCTAGGTGATAGGGAAACATCTCTCAAAGGAAGCTCTATGTGATGTTTCAACACTTCAAAAGGGATTTTTCTCTTCAAGAGACCTATAGAAACCTTGCAAAATGCCTAGGGTTTTATGAATATTTGTGTGAAGGAGTGTTTCCAAGGTCAAGGAAAATAGAAGAAAGTACTTATTAAGATTTATTCCAATTAATAATAAGCTCATAAAAACCTTAAAGAAGTCCCCAAATCGAAGGAGTGCAAGCTTGGATTTCCCTCCTAGGGCACACCTAGGGCAAAGATTTTTATGGATGAAAAGTCAAGAAATGACCACCAAACTTTTAGGTCCTGTAGAAAATACCCTAAGCTTGAGGACTATGCTCTCGGAATCCACCAACTCCCTCAATAATGAATTTATGCCCTAGGCTAGCCATCTAAGAAGAGGGGACCAAAATTTAGGAGGAGAAATTATGGAGGAAAGAGAGTGTGATCACCAAATGGCTTGTGCTAGTGCCTTCTTCCTTCGACGAGTGGAATCCTAGATGCTTTAGATTGGTCAACTTTGTCTTCAAGGAGGTTCAAAGTTGATGCCCTAGCTACCAACCTTCAATAATTACCTAATATTATAATATGGAGTTTCATAAAGAAAAATAACATTTAATCACTAGGAACATTCATTGCATGCTATATCATGAGTAACACATGCAAGAGCCAACCAATAACTTTTAAAAATTTCTTCAACAAAATTAGGGAACAAGAGCATTTACTTCAGTTGCAACAATTACGTACATTAGACACTTTCAAAGAAATGTTTTCATCAACAAGAGAACTTACAAGATAGTCATGCAGTATATCCATCCATATTCAAGAAGTAGCTCTAAGACAAGCTCAAAAATTAGCTCCAAATATGAAAGTGCATCCAAGATACTCCAAAAGATCACCAAAGAAAAAGTGTGAATTAGCCAAATAGGTCGAAAATCCCAAGTGTGGCGATCTCTCACAAATAAACTTGTGTTCTATTTATACGAGTCCTCCTAAGTCAAATTTAGCCTATTAGCCCCCAAAACATTATAGTAATGGGAAAAATACATGCCGTGGTCACAAAATGACCAAGTAGCTTTTGCAAATTATGAATTGGCCATCTAAATTCTAGCCGAAATGATGATGTCATGTTGATGTAGGGTCGTTGTTGAGTCTTATAGGTGCCAAGATGTGAGAGAGGGATCTATAAATCACAAATTAGGGGATGGCCCCTAATTCTCCATGCAAGTCATCATGTGGGGCCCCAAAATGTGTTTGGGGCTCAAATGTTGATCTCATGGGTCTCCTGAAGATAAAGTAGCCTATATAATCTCCAAATATGGACTTTGATGATGGTGCTTTCCCTCCCACGTCTCTAGGGTGAGACAAATCTTCTTTAGGCCTCGAATCAATTGCCACTCCATATGGTACATCGACTGGGCACATTGATCCAAGTGCATCATCTCACGAATAATGCGAGGCAATAAGAAAATTGGCAAAGGTGTTGAGGGCATCCATGATATGAAATGATGCTTTGAACATGATGGGAGTCCCATGGCTCTCAACGCATCCCTTGGGGTGTCAATATGGTCCTCTGGTGGAAATGGGCACTAATTAACAGTGCCCAACCCATGATGAAACCACTTGCCAATTACATATAAGATCCAATGTGCCTCCTCATTACAAGGTACAATAATTCATTAGTGCATCTAAGTGAACCAAGCTTGTTTATCAATGACACATTGAGACTTCATAGTGGGCTCCCCTTCCAAATTTGGTACTTCAAGCTTGTAATAGTGTTACCTCCCTAGGTAGGAGTGGCTAATAGACAACCCTATTAGGTGTTACCAACCCTTAAGGGGAAACATAGGTCCCCGACACATCCTTCAATTGATAGGTGCCATGTGAATGATGATGAATGGATGGGGACACGAGGGTCTCAAGGCCAAATTCCATGGGCTCAGGGATGGCAATGATGAAGGATACCCTCATATTTGGGTGTATAGATGTAGGAGGGAGCAGTAATGGATATATGAGTTACCCCGACCTTTGTTTTTCCACCCTCCTTTATTTTCATTTTTCCCTTGATTTTTCATTGTATTACTGCTTGGGGCTCCAGGAAATGAGAGCATGTTGTGTATGATGTAAGCAATTATTACCCCTTTAAGGTGGGGCAGTTCATCACCCACCAAGGGTTGGGACTTGCATGGGTTCCTTAATGGTGTAGGGGCACTTATGGGGCCCTAGGAACCAGGGGGATGACCATAATAAGGGGTAGAGCTAATGTTTGGATTTTTCCCATGTGTTATATTAATGTCCCCACCATCTTTTTCATTTTACAGTATTATTTTCTTTTGTTTCTTGCTTGTCGCCATGGTATGATTTTAACTTTATTTAGTTGCATTAACCTTTGGGGCAACATCTCTAGTCCCGAACCAGACACATGGATCATAGGGGAGGGGGTGTGCCAATGCCCTATGGACCCAATGGTCATGTTGATCCAAAGAAGGAAAATGATGAAATAAGGCTTGTAATGTGCAGAGGGGAGTGAAAATGTGGATAAGGAAAACGAGACCACGCTCCTAAAATTAGGGTTTCCCAATAGTGCCCTTCCTAAAGACATAGGCCAATAGGGGAGATACCGTGGGACTAGGATTGAGGATTAAACCCCCATTTAAAGTGAGGGAACAAAACTACGGTTGAAACCTTTCCTTCTTCCAAGTCACCTAATCCATGCCCAAGATGCCCAAGGAAAAACAAGCATAAGCACCCGATTGCACAATGAAAAATGTACCCTTTCGATTGGATGGCCCACCTTCAAATATACACTCTCGATAGATGGCCAAGGGGACATATGACTAGTGCAGTGAGCAGAGATCAAATGGCACATGTGTTTGCTATACTAGTGGTTGTCAGGGGTTGTTGGCTTCCAACTGAAGAGAGTTCTAGGAGAAAAAATCTCCTATAGGGTCACCCGGTTTTGGTGGGTAACAAAGCCATGATTTTCTAATTAGAATTTGGGGCATGCCACATTGGACATTATGTGATATGAAAGTGGATTAGACAAAAATAAGGCCAAAGGAAAGAATCTACATTATGCTCAATCCTCTAGAATTCTTTGCGGTGTAAGCAACCACTTTCTTTCATAAGTGTGTTTGTGATCCATTGTTCCCTAGTGAAGTAACAAAATGTTTTGGATTTGATTATTGTTCCTTATATCAACATAGAGGCTATGTTGTCTATGATTGTACAATGAACTTGATCCTAAAATTGTGTTTGTATTCCATTATTTCATAGTCAAGTAACAAAATGTTTCTATCTGATGGTTGTTCCTTATATTGGCATAGAGATCACATTCTCTATGCTATGAGTTGTGCAATGAATTTGATTTTGTTAGGGAGATTGTGCTCTTGGCCTTGCAAGAGCCTTGAGTGGTGCCCATACTCAATATACATGAGAACTTGTCATCTCTATGTTGCGAGATAACTCTCCCCTTGGTTATGGAGAACTAGTTTCAAAGAGTCACCTCAGTAGTAGGGCTCTGTATGGAGCTTTGAATCATGCCATTTATATATTTGAGATGAAAGTATGAGATATTATTAGCATACAAGCATAGGGAGACGAGTCAAGGAAACCCTCACATCCATAGTAATTCAACCCTATAACAAAGTATGTTCTCTCCACGTTGGCGCAAATGTCACTGCCACACTAGCATGCAACATTTTACCTGAAGGGACAATTTTGTTAGGGGAACTCAATCTCCACATGTAGATACATTTCACTCTGTAAATGCAACATTGCGAATGATTTTGTTGAGGGAATCAAATCTTTGCTACTGGCATTTTTTTTCCCAAGGTAGAAAATATGTAATTTTTCTTAATTTAAAAAAAATTACATTGTAATATGCATCCATGACATCGAAAAGGTTCTCTGTAGCTTAATGGATCAAACAACCCTACACACATCCCTTACATAACATTGAACTAATTCAAAAGATAAAAGTTGTTCCTTGACCTTAAAGGACTTAGTTTACATCTTTTGATAGTAGGATCTAAAAACTTTCCACTATCACAAAATTTTGAGCTGTATCAACAAAAGAATGATTGTCCATGGCATTAAAAGACCAAAATACATCATTGCAAAGATTAGAGTTTGGAAATTTTCCATTGTCTATAGAAAAAATTATAGCTCAGGCGCATGAGAGAAATCATTGTTTTGTCCATTTTGATAGATGAAACGATGCAAGTATCACACTCTATCCGAATTCCTCTTTTCAGAGGCCATTAGCTACTTTATTACTGTCCTTGTATATACGAGACAAAGAAATGTGTGTGAAGGTTGTCATTTGATGTTGTATATAATAAAAAAGTGGCCATTAAGTGAAATTTTGGAGTGATGCTCTCTTTTGTAACCATTGAATAACTAGCATAGAAGCTCCATTTTTTTTAACTATGTCACACCATATTCTTGAGGTCACTTTAGGGTTAATATAAATGCCATAATGTCATAATATTCGTTAGTTTCTCGCCCTATCCTAGCTTTCAAGGCTATACTGTGATTTGAGGAGAGATACAAGATTCCTTTCACTCTTTATGAGAGATTCCCTTGAGAGGCACCATTAATTTATGCCATTGGAATGTATTTATTGATGAATTTGTCTTTTGTCCCTTATCTTTTTTGTTGTTTCTCAACTTATGGATTGGAGATGAGGATGTTGAACTTGGTGGAGAGGATAACACTCCACACAACTACACAGGCTAGACCCAATTGACTCTTATGGAATTGAATCAATATCTTGGGAAATAACATCTAGCTTGCATAAGAGTATAAACAATTTATTGACATTAACTTTTGGGGGTAGGATTTGAGTAGTCCAAGGTCTATGTTCTATTAAGGAATTGTTACATCCAAGATTTTCACTCATTGATAGGTCTAGTTAACCAAATATAAACCCTAGGGGTACTTAAGGACACCACCCATACCCACTATCACCTCGGTGGTCTTCCTCCTCACTTTAGGTTGCTTCTTCTTCGACACAAAGGGGGATTCGATACTTGAATTACTGAAATTTGGCATTTAAACCCCTGAAACAATTATTATATCTAGTAAAATGGAGATACAATTTTGCAATGAAAATTAATGGTGATTTCAACTAGACAAGTGCACTAAGCACTGGGCATGGAGTCAAAGGATGTATGATTTGATTTTAAAAGTGTCAACAATAATAGATATCTTAGCAAACCCACATATATGTATTGTTTTTCTAGTTATAACATGTATGAAACATTCACTTTCAGCCGACCACTAATGGTTATAGATACTCATAATGTAGACAGATTCTCACCAAGTGAGACACAATCATTATGAAAGTGGAGATATAGGGAAATTTTCCATTGAATAAAAGTTCTCAAAACATAACACTATGGCATCTCATATCTATCTAGTTGAAGAGAATTAAAGCGTTAGTCTTTCTTCCCTTCACTAGTTATGCCTGATAGAGATCACTAACAAGATGCCAGTGAAGAAACAAAAGTAAGTGAAGGAATGAATTTCAGTTGAATGTTACAATGATAAAAGTATTGAAGGCCTTTAGATCTACATCAAGATCAACCCTTGAACAATTTTCCACAAGTATTCAAGGAGTTTCTCCAACCTAAAATTCACAAGTTGCAAATGAGGTGGAGACTTCCTTTTATAGGTTTCTATTCCAACTCCTTCTCAATAAAACATATTTAGAAAATGCTAGCAACTTCAATAAATAATACAAAAATCCATAGAAGCTTCTAGGGAAGAGTGTTTTTACATAAAATTTTAATAAAATATTATTAGAAACTGTTAGAGATTCTTCTTCCATATTTTCTTTTATTATTTTAAAGACATTTTAGAAGCCTCCATTAAAATATCCTTAGAAGTATTTAGAACCCTTCATAGAATATTAATTAGAAAATTTTAGATTTCCTCTTTTGTTCCATAGATTCTCATAGGAACTCCGACTATAAGTCTCTTGAACCTTGTTTTCTATAAAACATGACATAAAATATCCTCAGAAGTATTTAGAACTTTTCATAGAATATTTTTTAGAAAATTTTAAATTCCCTCTTTTCTTCCATAGATTCTCCTTGGAAACTCCCATAAGTCTCTTGAACCTTGTTTTCTACAAAACATGACATACAAATTCTCATAACTTTCCTTTACTATGGAGTACTCCTCTAAATACATAACCACTACCTACTAGTATGTAAAGATCACCCAAACATGAAAATAACATTGGATGTCCACCAACCATCATAACCTATAAATGATATTGATTCTCTAAGGGTACACACTTTTTAATGCGTTGTTGAGAAAATAATTTATTTGAAAATGCAAAATGAACCATGTATTTTCAGGCAGTAACATGAATCAAAGCAAAATTATCTTTAGTAGTAATACTTTGTGGTAGCAAAAGATCACCACAATAGTATAAGTAGAGGCATTGAGCTTGTATTTGAAGGTTCAAAGAAAGCATGGGGATTTTTTCAATTTTTGTTTGTGTATAACAATTAGAAGTTCCAAAAGAAAAAAGGGTGGTAGTGCTTAGATGCACCAAGTAGAGAGAATTCCTAGCAACAGGAGAGTTCCAAATCCAAGTAAGTTCCATTGGGAGATTCTGCCTCTCCAACTAGATTTATATCATTATACAAAATGGAAAGTAGCTATTACATATTTATGGTTGTGGTTTCAATGAAGTTCATGCTTTTAGATATTTTCTCTTGAAATCTTGGTCATTTTAGTTTTTCTTTATGGTAGTCTACTAGTGAATGAGAAAATGATCTTTTAGGGTTTCAACTTTCATTGTATTGGGTATGTGTTATATTCTTTGCATGATTACCCCCATGCACTATATGTTGCACCAAACACAATTGGTGGGGGGGGGGGTGGCAACCCCCCTTGTTTAGGGGGTCACAAACTCACAGATGGTAGTGCCCCGAAATTTTTTTAAACAACTTTTGCATCCATTTTTGACAATTTTCCACACACGGTTTTCATTTTAAGCGGTTTTGTGGCACATGGTGGTTTAGCCCATGGTTTTGTAGTTTTGGTTAAGGAACTATGGTTGTATTCTAATTCAGGGTAAATGGATTGGCGGTTTATATACATATATATATTGAATTGCAATAATGTAAAGATGAATATATTGGCAAATCTTTCTGGTTTTCTCGGTTTTGGTTTTCAAGATAAAATCTTAGTGTTTATGTGTGTTTATCATTGTATCTTTTTTGTTTGTGTTGGGACTCAGAAATGTCATATTTTCATCCACCTTTCCCTTCACTATTCCTTACATTTCATCATTCCATTAACCTTTCATCATATCATTTTCATAAATACATTTGGGTTTCACCTTCTTATTTTCCACTTTATTCATTTTTGTATTATAAGTGAATTTATGATTAAATATGAGAAAATATACATGTTTTTATATATATCTCTCAAGAGTGTGTGAGCTTTGTAATGTGTAGGAGATATATGAAGAATTAATTCCAAGAGACTTCTCAAATATCTCCTCCACCATATTAAGGAGATAATTATGCAAGCGTATTCCTAAGGAGAATATCATGGAGGATTTGGTTGGCATATCTTATCCAAGATATGTGAGAGATGTGTGGAGGATTCAAAGGGATCATATTTTGTAATAATGGGAAAGTAGTTGAGAGTGCTTGAGAGAATAGTGGATATGTCATTATGAGACGGTTATCTTCTTCATATATATAAGAGAGTGCTCTCTCTTCATTTCAGAAGGTTTTTAGAAGTTGACAAGTTTAGAAGTTCATAAGTTTTGAGTTTGGAGAGATAGTCTTGTAATTAGAAGAAGGAGATTCTTAGCTTTCATGATTTGTCATTTGATTCTTGTAATGTAATTTGAGATAGCTTTATTGTTGTGAGCTCACATATGTTGTTTGTCATTCAACTCTTCACATGTTGTATTGCTTTTCCCTTATGCAATTTCCTGCTTTCCTAGTTAGTGTTTCAATGCCTTCTTAGATTAATTTGATTTCAGTAATTTAGATTAAATTAGTTCCACTTCAGTCCTGCATATATAGTGCATGTGCCTCGTAAGTCTACAAACCTCGGATTGACAAATTAAATAGTTGGGCAAGTACTACAACAGAATTAAACGAACATATTTACACCCAACATTTTGGCGCCGTTGCCGGGGAGGCACGATGGATTGAAGTTTAGTTTGATTTTTCATGCAAGTGTGTTTAGACATGTTCCTAACTCCGAGGTGTTAAGGCGGTAAGACATGGGGAACAACCTACGCATCGCGTTCGAGATACTGTAACGGGCTCGACCTCTTATGGATCAGGGCATGTAGGGTGTGTTTACATTTATGCAAGTGTGAATTTCAATTTCTGCAAGTGTGTTTGATTTTCGCAACTGTGAAGAGTGTTTGATTAAGTTGTGTTTATGAATTCATGGTTCATGGTTGTAATTGAAGAATTCAATTACTAAATTAATGAGCAGTCCTTGTAAGCGGGTTTAATTTAGTATTGAATTCAAGATTATCTCTGTGGTCTTTGTTTTTAATAAATTCAATTTTTAGTGTGCTGATTTGAAAGAGTTTTTGTGAACTAAAACCTTGTAAAAGGATTAAAAGCTCAGACAATTATTAGCACTCTGTTTTTAGTATGTAAGAATTCCTTTTTCAACATGGTTTAACAATGAGTTTCAACTTGGAACTACTCACTCAGATCCTAGCAGAAATCGGGATCTCTTCTTCCTTGGAAGAGGAGATCTTGACAAGAATTAAAGGTTCAACCACTCCCCAAGAAACAAACGAAGATTCAACATCTGAAGAAGCCTGCATATCTGATGGCGAACAATCATTCGAACAGGAGATCTAGGAAGAACAACAGGAGTTACAACATGATCTAAGTGAGAGAAACTGTGCCTATCAAAGCTTTATCGAACAATGGTTCCAGGTAAGTACTAGATTAGATTTATCTTTTTATTTTTTAGTTGATTTACAATTACAGCAACTAGACTCATTCACTCTTGAATATTTTCATCCATCATTTACAAAATTGCTACTGGATATATTGTTGTTACTGCTACGTGAATGGCTTCATTGGAAGTTTAATTACATGAAACTAATTTTTTCTAATTAGTATAGAGTAGGTAGGTTTTCATTTTTAGTTTTTGCTTTCATTTTCAGTTTTTCTTTTACCTAGAATAAGTATGCTCTCCTCCGCGCTTAGTGCGATCGTGAGGATCAAAAAATAGGGATGATTTAGACTAATTTCAGGAATAAATAAATTCATGTTTTGCAATATGCTTCATCAAAAACATCTTTCAATATGCAAATCATTGTGTCCATTTGTTAAAAAAAATTAAGTCTAGAGAAAGTTTAGTTTCTTTATAAATTTTAGTTTTTCATTGATTAAAAAAAAAAAAAAAAAAATTAAAAACTAACCATTTTTGTTTTTGTAAAGATAGGGTTAATTTTTTTTTGTTTTAAAAGACATTTAAATTAAAAAAAAAAAATAATAAAATGAAACATTCATGAAAATAAAACAACGCAAAATAATAAAACAATTAAAACAACAAAATAAAAACAAATCATAAAAAATAAAAAAAATAAAACAACCAACCAGCGCACTCATTAAAAAAAAAAAAAACAAAACATAAAACAATTCATATATAACACATCATATAAAGGGCCGAGAGGAGAAAAAAAAAAAAACGTACTGCATTGCAGGCCCGAGAGGAAAAAAAAAAACGCACTGCATTGCAGGCCCGAGACTGCAGATTCACCAACGCCATTCCGACAACGACCTTCGCACGCCCGGCAATGCTAAAATAAATGAATAAACACTGATTTTCTTGTTGGGTTGCAGAACAATATTTGAAATTTGTATCCATTCAGCTAAATTGCTCGATCAGCTCCATGCTCAAATTGCTGGATAACATTGACACAATTTCTGTCATCGATAACAACAAATTTCCCACGCCATGAAGTGAGGACATAACAATTTGATTTTGCAGTTATTAATCGAAGAATGGAGGCGACAGTTTAGCCAGATTTCAGCAACTATTCGGCAAACTGCATATAATCGACAAGGTGGAACTATGAAGCTAGAGGGGTCATCTCTGTTACAAGTAACTTGGTTCCAGGTTTGATGCACGATCTTATGTTCAATGGGAACGATGAAGCTCTGAACAAAATGGTGTTACCTTTGATGCACTGGCTCTTTTGTGAGCATAATCTGATTGCTCTTAATATAACTTTGGCTCAACTTGGTGGTTACCCTACGCCCCTCTTCCTATTGAGAAAAGGATCCAATTTTGCAATATTTTTCGAGATTTTGGCAGCATCCTCTATCCCTGGCCAGCGTATCATTAAAAAGATGCCCTCTGCCATCGCAACTCCCTCAGCAACGCCCACAAAATCCTCCAAAACATAAATTAAAAATCCGGCTTTTTGTCCAGAAAATCAGGAAACGATAATACAAATTCCAATTTTGCAGGAACAAATCACTTCACGATAAGTCAAATCGAATTTTTCAAATATCGAGGAGGTAGTGTTGTAGTAATATCCGGAGATCCTGATACTGGGAATTCACGAGGTTTTGGCTTTGTCAGTTATGATTCTTTTGAAATATCTGATGCTGTTATTGAGGCAATGAATGGTCAATATCTTTGCAATCGTCAAATTATGGTATCTTATGCATAAAAAAAAATATACAAAAGGAGAACGTCATGGAACTCCTGCAGAACGAATGCTTGCTTTATCGTGAATAAGCTTTATCGTTAACGCATATTGCAGGGAATTACTCACCACTTTAGTTTCCGCCCGATAGCCAGCGCTGCATGGAGGGATTCCTTCTGCTCCCTATGATCCCATAACCCCTAAATCCTAACGGTGAGGCCATTAACGATTTTTGTGGGTTCAAAAAGATTCACCGAATCGCTTATTAAAGCTCTGTTTCAGGAATGGCGACAGGAGGAGGAGCGATGGATCTGGCCTCAGGAATGGGAGGCAGCATTGACAAAGAAGAAACGCTGACCGCTGTTGCAGAGTACGAAAAATATCACATGTACTATGGTGGAGATGAAGACTCGAGAAAATCGAACTACAAAGACATGGTGAATAAATATTATGATCTGGTGCCTAGTTTCTATGAGTATGGATGGGGGGAGTCTTTTCATTTTGCTCACAGATGGAAAGGGGAGTCCCTCCGAGAAAGTATAAAGTGCCATGAACATTTTCTTGCTCTTCAGCTTTGTTTAAAGCCTGTAATGAAGGTATTGGATGTTGGATGTGGGATTGGAGGTCCATTGAGAGAAATTGCTAGGTTCAGCCGGACTTCGATCACAGGATTGAATAATAATGCGTATCAGATATCAAGAGGAAAAGAGCTTAACAGGAAATGTGGGCTAGACAAAAGCTGTGATTTTGTCAAGGGAGACTTCATGAAGATGCCTTTCTCCAACGATACTTTTGATGCAGTTTATGCAATTGAGGCTACCTGTCATGCACCAGATGCAGTTGGCTGCTACAGAGAGATAAAAAGAGTACTGAAACCTGGCCAACTGTTTGCGGCATATGAATGGTGCATGACTGACTCTTTTGACCCAAAGAATGAAGAACACCAGAAGATTAAGGAAAAAATTGAACTTGGAGATGGGCTTCCTGACATTCGTACTACAAACCAATGTATTGAAACTCTTAAATCTGCCGGATTTGAGGTACTCTTTGAAGAGAACCTTACAGTCTCATCAACAGTTACGATCCAAATCGTTTATCCCTGAGTAGTTTTCGTCTCACAACCCTTGGTCGTTTTTTTTAATTAGGGTTAGTTTCTTTTATTATTTTCATTATTAGTTTTATTTTTAATAAATAAATAAATAAAGAATCGACATAAATAATAAGTTAAAAACTTTTGTTTTTTAATTTGTTATTTATTAAAAAATGATAAAAAAAAATAACAAATAAAAATAAAATAAAATAAAATTGCCCTCATTCATTCATAAACTAACTACTTGTTCCCTAACAAATACAAAAGCCTTTTCAAATGTTTTAAATCAATTTTCCTGCAAACTAATAAAAACATTTTGAAAAACTATTGCACAATCAATGAGTACATTGCATGGGGACATGCAATATTTCTAGATTGGGGGGAAATAAAAGTATGTTGGATTTTATCATTTATTTTAAAGTGAATTTATGGGCAAAAGTTAGGATGCATATACTAACAAGTGAAATGAGATTGGTGTTATGTGTAGGTCAACAAGAAGCTTATGCAGAAAGCTCAACATTACAATGCAACACCCTTTTCATCCACAATTAGTGTAACTTCGAAAAATAATTAAAAAAATGGACATTTCATAAATTCTTGAAAATGAGCTAATTTGTTTTTGAGTCACTTCATACAGGAATGATCGATGGAGATGGCACACAAAGGTGACAATTTTTTTATGCAGGAATGGTGCTAAGTTTTTCAGAGTTGAAGACAATCTAATGCAAAAGTGATTTTTTCGAAATCACAATGAAACATGCATCATTGGACGCTTGATTACTCACCTTTTTCCTTTTTCCTTTTTCCAAGCGCCTAAATCATTCCTATAATGCAGCCCATCTTCCATTACCTTATCTTTCACGACTTCATGCACACCTATTTTTCTGAATCGCATACATTCCTTTATCCTTTTCAGTTTATTTTTTCCTTCTAGTTTGCCTTCTGAATAAAACTCATTCCCTTTCCATGATTACATTGCCTTGTTTTCCTCGCCATGCTGATCCACACTGCTTGCCCGTGAGTTCTTTCCATTTATAGTCCTACCAAATCTCTTTGTACAAACTCGCGTTGACTGATGTGGGATTCCTTAAGGCCCACCTTTCAACAAGTCTTGCCCCATCGACCTCAGCACCTTATCTAGGAAATAGACTAGAGTTCCTTTTGGGTACCTTGAGACTTGCATGCCTCAATGGCAAGTTCTCTCGCTGACAATCATGGGAATACATCAATGTCCCTTGATCGTCAGATCTTGCAAATGGCTCGACGTCAACCCCTCTATTCGCATTTCGCAAGATGTACTCGGGTACCTTGGCACTCATTGACATCAATGGTGAGTTTTCCTCGCATTGGTTAACGACATTCACCAATGGCCGGTAATCCAATGATTTCTTTTCATGCTCGACACCAACACATTCTTTCGCATGATTAGACTTGTACCATCAAGTTTTGTAGTGGGTGAAGACTATACACTTTTTCACGACTCCCTCAGCAGTTACAGCAGCATGAATTCTGATCTATGAGAGTACCACAGTTCCACTTTCAGCGTTTATCTTTTCCATGATTCAGCATCAGTAGTTCAGATTCCTTCATTTCCCAGGATCCAGTTACAACAACATCAGTCACATTTTCCTGATCCAGCAGCAGCAACAACTACATTTTGGAAGTTCATCATTCTTGGGTAAGTAGAGGTGTGTTGTTTTCTAATCTTTAATCATGCAATTCCTTATATGTTAACTTGAATATTTTGGAAAATTCCCTCACCATGCTACATTTCATGAACCATGACAAGTTGCATGACGACATGCAACCAATTCAGTTGCGGGTGGGGGGGTGGGGGGGGGGGGGAACTATATTCACTACATATTCGCTACCATGATTCCATTTCTCCACCACTATCACTCCATTTTTTTTTATCTCATTTACCATTCACCAACATTTCTTTTCCAACGATACTTTGTTGCACTTTGCTTCATACGCATCAATATACATATTGGCATACTTCATGAATATTACAAAATGGCTTCCTTATGCACATTGATAGCTTATGATTTCCAGTGAGTGTTTACATTATTATTGTAGCAAGAGAACATAAAATGAAATGAATGTTGTTAACACAAGAACCAACATTATTTGTATTCATGGTTGTCACACAAGAACCAACCATAAGAAAATGTAAGTTGTTACTCATGTCTTTCACATATCCTGGAAACATTCATTATTAAAAAGACATCATCATGTAAAGCCAAAGTTCAGATGCCAAATTTTCTTAAAGAGATCCATGCATGGTTGCATGAGGACATGCAACAAGTTTAGTTGGGGAGGATGTTGGGACTCGGAAATGTCATATTTTCATCCACCTTTCCCTTCACTATTCCTTACATTTCATCATCCCATTAACCTTTCATCATATCATTTTCATAAATAAATTTGCGTTTCACCTTCTTATTTTCCACTTTATTCATTTTTGTATTATAAGTGAATTTATGATTAAATATTAGAAAATATACATGTTTTTATATATATCTCAAGAATATGTGAGCTTTGTAATGTGTAGGAAATATGTGAAGGATTAATTCCAAGAGACTTCTCAAATATCTTCTCCACCATATTAAGAAGATAATTATGCAAGCCTATTCGTAAGGAGAAGATCATGGAGGATTTGGTTGGCATATCTTAAGCAAGATATGTGAGAGATGTGTGGAGGATTCAAAGGGATCATATTTTGTAATAATGGGAAAGTAGTTGAGAGTGCTTGAGAGAATAGTGGATATGTCATTATGAGATGGTTATCTTCTTCATGTATATAAGAGAGTGCTCTCTCTTCATTTCAGAAGGTTTTTAGAAGTTGACAAGTTTAGAAGTTCATAAGTTTTGAGTTTGGAGAGATAGTCTTGTAATTAGAAGAAGGAGATTCTTAGCTTTCATGATTTGTCATTTGATTCTTGTAATGTAATTTGAGATAGCTTTATTGTTGCGAGCTCACATATGTTGTTTGTCATTCAACTCTTCACATGTTGTATTACTTTTCCCTTATGCAATTTCTTGCTTTCCTAGTTAGTGTTTCAATGCCTTCTTAGATTAATTTGATTTCAGTAATTTAGATTAAATTAGTTCCACTTCGGTCCTGCATATATAGTGCATGTGCCTCGTAAGTCTACGAACCTTGGATTGACAAATTAAATAGTTGGGCAAGTACTACAACAGAATTAAACGAACATATTTACACCCAACAGTTTGATTAAGAATCTATTTGCAACAATTAATTGTATAAGGTTAAACCGTGCATTTGGTATAAGAGTAGTTTTGGTTTAGGGGCATGCTTTTGTGGCTAAGGAGTTTTGCTTAGGTTTATGGTAGACAATGCTACAATGGGAGATATGCATAATTATAACATGTCCCCTACCAACCCCAATACTTCTTGAGACAATAAGAGGCAGTTATGATGAGAGCTCAACCCCCACTGTCCCATTATGGAAATGGGGTCTGAGTTTTTTTAACCATTTTAGACTTTTTAAAATTGAAAATAGATGAAAATATTTCATTCATCTCGTTGAGACATTTCCAATGATAGAAAATTTGTCTCAAATTGACTCTCGGATCAAAGGATATGGCTGATTACAGTCTTGGCCAATTAGCTTGTGCCATGTCATATACCTTCCACGTGGTGCCCATGTGGTTCCCACATGGCTTCCACGTCGCTGTCCAAGTCATGGCCACATGACAGCTCTTGACCTGCTCATACTTGTCAAACCTCTCTTAGCATGTCCCCTTACACAATACACATATATCATGGGTGTAGTACGTGGTGCAGGCCACCCTCCTTGCCACCTCATCCCGAAGATTAAATTTCGAGAATCTCTTGGGTAGTCTCCTCAGAAATTCTTACGGGGTAAACCTTCCGAGACTGCGGGATCCCCATTGCCAACGTGTCCATTCCCTTTCATTACTTATGGGATCCAACACATATATGAATGCATTACCTTGTCCACGACACCTGTTACATTGGAGTTGGGCCCGCAATGGCACATCACCTAAGGAATTAAATCTCGGGCATTCCACCGTGCCCTTCATTTGAAACCTATGTGGTTCAGGGATCTGGGGTGACATCACCAAAGCCAAATTCCAGGGTGCAAATCCTCTAGGATGATTCAACGATTAAAATGATTTTCCCAAATCAATGGCCCATATCTCCTTTGCGCGGTTGATAGCTAAATGATTTCATTCAAAATTTAACTTAATATGACATAGATAGTTTATCTCTCTATACCCTGACCATTTGGACCAATTTACAGACTGAGGATGAATACATTAATAATCCCTTTCCTGAGAATATGTTCACGACTGCTATAACATATTTTTGTGCCAGAATCACATCCCTGAATGTTAGTCCAACAAATTATTAGCCTTGTGCCAACATATAATTATCAATATAAGAATTAAAAATAAGCATTGGCATATCAAATGCACATGAATTAACCATTCCTCACCAACTACCCATAATTATTAGTATACATTTATGCAAAAAATCAACACTATTCAACATAATTTAGGCACTGAGAAAACACAAGAACCTAACACATTTTCCAGATATTACACAGGGAGCCAACATTCCCATTCTTTCAGGAAACAAACATTTCATATATTAAAATAACATCTAGATGACACATTAAACATATGTTAGCATTCATTGGCATATGAGACATAAGAAATAATTATCTTGTAGTAAACTTGTCTGACAACTGAGATTGGGACTCTAACTTTCCACCAAACCTTAGACAAGTTTTACCCAAGCCATCCTTGTAATTTCCACCCCCGATCCAGATTCCAGACCTTGAGGAGTGCTTCTAGAGCAACAATTAAAGACTTTTGGCTGCAATAGGATGTAATAAGGCCACAACACCTTCACCCACCATAGTTCAATAACAAGAGAAGAGTTCTTTTTTGTTCAGAGGAACATCCAAAAAAAAACAAGCTACCATGGGAGCATGGAAATCACCCATCCTGGTAGTTCCACAGAGAGAGAAAGCATTAGTGTTCCCAACCTAGAGCCACACCTTGTGGTTAAACAAACCCTCAAGTACATTGGTGTCTCTAAATCCTGGCTAGTAGGTTCATCAGTTTTCAAGCTTCCTAGTGGGTTCAACAACCTTTGAGCAAGCCACACACGTAGTGGGTTCAACATCCTCAAGGAAAGCCACACACTCTAATTTTTGTTATCCTAGCCAACAAGCCACACATGGGTTCAACAACTGCACTGCTACATAGGGAACTCTTTCAATAAAAAAAAAACTTGATCCAGACATAACAAAAAAAACTCCTACCCCTATGCATCCCTCTCTTAAGTAATTATGTTTCAGGCTTCTCTAATTCCACCACTTGTCCCTTCAGGCTATGTATTGTTGTGACTCTTCTGGGCATGAGCATATTTTCGTTTTTAAGTTACGTGAAGGGAATTCTCTTCATTTACTCCAACCACTAAAATTTGCGCTCCACCACCTCTGTCTTCCAGCATTTCCAAGCTTCATTAAATTCAACTCTCTCTCGCTTAGTTATTTTTTCAGAGGGTTATTTATGGTTCCCAAACACTCATTTTTCCGCTAAATTTATTTGAAATCAGTTGATATAAAGATAAGGAGATCGACACTTATATCAACCTGTTTCCTTAAGCAATTTCCCTTCCTCAATATGTGTCAAAATTTCTTAAGTATTTTTAATTTGAAAAAAATAGAGATAATAATTAAAACACAAGGGAATTTACCAGGGTTTTCACAAACCCCTTCCCCTTGGAGGAACACCATCCTCGGTGTTTTAGAATCGAACATAAAACAAAACATGCCTTAAACCAAAAAAAATTGATCTGGAGCTTTATAGACACAACTCTATACAATTTATTTGCAATTTGATTTGCATTTTCTTCATTTAGAAAACAAAAAACGATATGCTGCCTGCATCTGATCAATGATTTCCCATGTGGCTTCCTCGGGACCCAAGTACCTCCACTACACCTTGACTTGTTCTATTACTCTATTCCTGAACGTGAGTTGCCTCCGTTCCAAGATGCATAGAGGTTCTAGATGTATTTCTCCCTCTGGTTCTACCTGTAACATAGACCAATCAATCACATGATTATAATTCAACAAATATCTTTTAAGCAAAGAAACATGGAAAACATCATGAACATTTATTGATGGAGGCAATGCTAGCCTATTGGCTATTGGTCCTATTCCTTCAAGAACTTCAAATGGCCCACAAGACTGTGGTTCCAACTTGGCACATGACCCAAATTTCAAGGAGATTTTCTTGGATCTAACTCGCAAGTATACATTTCCTCCAATTTTGAACTCTCTATGTGTCCTATACTGGTCTGCATAAATATTTTTTCAATCTTGTGCCACTTTTAAATTCTTTCGAATAGTTTCCCTTTCTTGCTCCATTTCTTTTAACATGTTAGTACCAATTAGGACCCTATTCACTTGATCACTCTAACTAATAGGAGTGTTGCAACTCCTCCCATACAGTGCTTCAAATGGGATCATCTTTAGAGATTATTGGTACCCATTATTGTATGCGAACTCTACAAGTGGAAGGTATTCTTCCCATTTCCTTCATTGGTGCATCACATACATCCTTAACATGTCCTCTAGGATCCTATTTTTCCTCTATGTTTTCCTATCTTTTTGTGGATGATAAGTTATACTGAAAGCCAATTCTATCCCCAAGCTTGCAAATAGTTCCTTCCAAAACCTTGAAGTTAAATTGGCATCCATATCCAAGATAATATTCTCGGGGACTCCATACAATATTACAATTTATTTTATGAATACTTGAGCCACCTCATTGGCCGAGTTTGTAGACTTAACAACTACAAAGTGAGCCACCTTTCTCAACTCATCAACCATGACCATGATTGCATCATGCTGCCTGAAATTCCTTGGAAACCCTATAATAAATTCCATGAAAATCATGCCCCATTTCCATTTCAGAATGGGAATAGGCTACAGTAAACTAGTTGGATGCTTTCATTTGACTTTTACTTTTTGGCATTCTATGCATTTGGAAATAAAATCAACCACCTCTCTTTTAAAATCAGGCCAATAATAGAATTTCTTGATGGCTGTTAGGGTCTTTTGGTAACTTGAGTGGATGAAATATGGATTTGCATGGAATTATTTTAATATAAGATTATTTTGGTTATCTTCAATCGACACATACATTCTTTTTTTCTGAATCCAATCATCCCATCATTTGTGAGGAAATATTTCTTTTCCTCTTCACCCTTGGGCTGTTCATGTATCTTTTCTTTTAATTTCTAATATTTTTCATCTTGTTTCCTAGCCGCTTCAATCCTTTTCTTGATATCAGTCCCATAAGAAATTATGGCTGATATATGGAACATTTTCACCCTTCTATTGAGCACATCAACCAATTGAATATCTTTTCATCTTGTTTCCTAGACGCTTCAATCCTTTTCTTGATATCAGTCCCATAAGAAATTATGGCTGATATATGGAACATTTTCACCCTTATGTTGAGCACATCAACCACTTGACTGTCTTTTCCCTTAATGTACTTAATCTTGAAATCAAACTCACTGATAGTGGCTAACCATCTAGCTCACTGATAGTGGCTAACCATCTAGCTTTCCTGGAATTTAGTTTAGGTTGATCAAACAAATACTTCAACCCTCCATGATCAATCATTAGAGTGAATCTTTTTCCAAGGAGGTAGTGCCTCCACTTTTTAATGCATGGATGATGGAAATCAACTTTAAGTCGTGGGTTACATAATTATTCTCATGCTAATTTAATTTCCATCTTTCATAACAAACTACTTGGCCTTCCTACATTAAGACTCCATTGAGTACCTCTTTGCAGGGATCTATGAAAACTACAAAGTCTTTGTCTAGGTATGTTATTATTAGCACTAGTGCATTGGTGAGAAATTTCTTCAGCTCATCAAAACTTGCAACACATTCAACTATCCATTCAAACTTCTTCCCCTTCTTTTTCAACATAGTGATGGGATAACCAATCTTCAAGAAGTTTTTGATGAATATTTTGTAGTAGCCTACCAGTGCCATAAAGGATTTAATCTCGGTCATGTTCTTTGGTGTTGGCCACTCCATGATGGCCTTGATCTTCTTTGGGCCAACAACTAATCCCTCCTTTGAGACAATGTGTCCCAAATAATGGATTTGTGACTAGAAGAAGTCACATTTATGAAGCTTTGTATAAAGTTTGTGTTCTCTTGACAGTGGTAGCATTGTAGCTAAATTTTCCCCATGCTCCTCCTTGGTCTTTGAATAGACCAATATGTTATCCACAAAAGGCACTACAAATTTATCCAGGTAAGGGTACAACACATTGTTTATTAAGCACATAAAAGTTGCAGGTGCATTTGCAAGCCCAAAGAGCACTACCACAACTCATAGTGCCCATACCTGGTCCAAAATCCAAAATGTTGTCTTATGGATGAAGATGTCTTCATCTTCATCTTTAATGCACACTTGATGGTATCCAGACCTTCGATCAATCTTGGAGAAGACTTCTTCTCCTCTAAGTTGATAAAATAAATCATCAATCCGTTGCAGGGGGTATTTTTTCTTAATGGCTACTTATTCAACTGATTGTCATCGATGCACACCCTGAGTGTGCCATATTTATTTTTCACAAATAAGACCCGTGCTCCCCATGGAGACACACTTGGCCTTGTGTTGCATTTTTCCAACATTTCTTTGAGTTGTATCTTTAGCACAATTAGATTTAGAGCGCTCATTATATATCGAACCTTGGATGTTGGGGCTGTCCCTGGTATTAATTCAATGGAAAAGTCCACTTCTTAGTGAAGAGGCAACCCAAACATTTATTCAACCTAAACACGTCTTCGAATTGATTTAAAATGGGATCCTTCATTAGAATATCTCAGCTGTCATCTTCATCACTACTGTTAGCTTCAGTGGTGCTGTTAATTTGAATAGTAAATAAGATACCCCCCTTCCTGCGACTTATTTTTGCTTGCATGACTATAATTAACCTCATGGATGTGGGTTTTAATTTCCCTTGCAACATTCTTCCCTCTCCAGGCTCATCTAAGAATTCTATGGATTTCTCAAACGAATCTACCTTGGTGCGATGTATATATATCGAACCCATTCCAAATAGTTGGTCGTATGCTCCCGGTGGTAATACATTTAAATTGGAAATATTTTTCATGCCATTAAGCTCTAATGGGCACACTCTCACCCATTGCTCCACCCTTTTCTTTTCTTCTGTGGTCAATCATGTTGAAGAATACAACTAGTGTCAGTATTCATAATTATATTTGAGTCATGATGCAGGGGCATTAGACACTAGCCAACAATGTAGGAGGTTTGTCCACATGTTGTGGCTAGTAGGGGTTGAAAATATTTGAATTGTAACAACTAGGTGTCAATACCTCAGCTGATTGTATTATTTAGATCAGTTAGAGTCGTAGAAGTCGAATAGCTCAGTTAGTCTAGCTGTCATATTTTAGTTAGTTGAATTATTTTAATTAGGCTGTTGATTTTCTAAAACGGTCCTCATAGAGGAACCGAACAGACAAATGTTCATGTATATAAATGTAATCCCTCGGATGTATATAGAGAGAGAGCAGAGGAGAGAGGAAGAGTAGAGGATATTTCTGCAATAAAAACTCTGTGTGTTTACGATTTCTTCCAGTTAAATGATTTCAGTGCACATTTGCCGTAGAACTGTCTCGAATCTTAATTGTGAAGAAATTTTTTAATTTTGAGGTGATTGAACCCTGTGTATGTATAATTAATGATCTGAACCATTGTGCCGATTCTGCACCCCTCTGTTTATCGTTTTCTCGAAAATTATTGAACAAAACCCTGTTGAATAAATCCCACCCACAGGCGGGGCCTGTGCAGAGGAACCGTGGCCGTGAACTCTGTTTAAATAGTAGAATTCCCGCTTACGCCGAGATAAAATTGTTTGGCTATCGGAACCCTGACCTGAGTTAATGAATAAAAAGGATAGCGCAACCCCGGACTAACCTTGGTTAATCACTGAAAAAAAAAAACCACGAGTGGATTTGTAAGGCGGATTTCCCATATCGCACCACTTTTGGTGTATAAGCGGTATTTTCCGGTTGTGGAGCGATTCCATAGACTTGTTGACGCGTGGCAAAGTGGACCCCCGGAAAACCACCGTTTAAATCGCGCCATCGCACGTTATCGTTCGTACCAGGATGCTGAGTGATATTGCCGAGAGCCGTTGATCTGGGAAAGGGCCATCGGATGGTGGTCGCTTGTTGTAGATGCGCGAACGATAAATGAGGTATGGTGCAGGAATTTGATTGGTCTATTGGTCGTAGAGGTGGGGCTCGGAGCCAAGGTTTATTACAAAATTATTTATTCAAAACAGAGCGTTGGATTTATATATAAAGAGCCAAAGGGTTATTATAAAGTCATTTGTTTAAAAAGCATGGAGTATTAAAATAAAGTGCAAAGGGTTAAACTTTGGTTATAAAGGTTCGGAGGTAAATACATATGCCGGGAGATATAATTAAACATTCGAAGTTGTGATTATATTTATTTGTTAATTTCTTTGAAATTGATAAATAGATTAAAAGAAGATTAAGGAGACCACGTGGAGGCGAACCAAGTATCTGAAAGGAGAATGCGGATAGAGCCACGACGACGGTTGACCATCTCTCCGTGGGGCTGACTTTCAGTTTTGTTGGCGTCATTTGTGGTATCGGAGCTAGATTTTCAGAGTTGATTTTGCAGAAAGCTGACATGGCAATCCGAGTTGGTAGAGGTGCTGGCAGAAGGAGACCTGTTGCCAATGCTGAGGGTCGAAGCCAGAATGGATGCCATGGAGCGAAGACAGCCCAGAGATCCAGAAGACATCAGTGAACCTGAAACAGAAGAAGCTGAAGAAAATGTTGAGATTCCTCCTGACATGAGGCTCCTTAGAGCTGTTCTGGGGTTTGTAGTTAAGCCCAGGATTTAAGTGTCGAGTTATGTAGAAGAGCTAGTAGAATGGATTAATGAAATGAACGAGTGCTTTGACTATGAAGAGATAAGTGAGGATAAAAAGGTCAAGTTTGCGGTGACAAAACTGAAAGGACATGCTGCACTTTGGTGGGACGGAGTGCAGGCAGAAAGAAGGAGAGTTGGCAAGCAACCTATTAAGAGCTGGGCCAAAATGATGGCTAAATTAAAAGGTAAATTCTTGCCTAGTGATTACCAGCTGACATTGTATAAGAAAATGCAGAACCTGAGACAGAGGTTGCTGACAGTAAAGGAATACACAGAGGAATTCTACAGAGTGAGCATAAGAGCTGGGCAATTTCAAGACACACCAGAGAAGACTGCCATATATGTGAATGGTCTCAATCTGGAGATCCAAGATGAGATTGGTCTCCTGTCTCCTAAGACAGTGGAAGAGGCCTACCATATGGCCTTGAAAGCAGAGGAGAAACTCCTGAGGAAATTGTCTGCGAAGAAGAGAGGTACTTTCCGTGGGAAGGGAAGTCAGGGTGGTAGAGGAAAGCCTGCTACACCCAGGGATGGAGCTAACAATAGCTCACCTCAGAATGCATCTACAGAGGATGATGCAAGGGGCAGAAGGGGTTCTTATAGAGGAAAAGGAAGAGGAGGCAGAGACAGAGGCAGGGGTAGGGAATTGAGGTGTTATAGATGTCAGCAAATGGGACACAAGCACTATGAATGTCCAGAGAATGTGGGTTCTGGTCCGAGAATGCTGTTGTTGCCTAGGCTGGAGAAGAGGAAGAAATTGAAGAAGAAATTCTTCCAGAGAGGGGAGAGTTCTTGGTGGTAAATAAGGTCCCGTTGAAGCAAGCCAAAGAGGTCATTGAGCCCGCACAAATGAAGACTTTGTTTAGGAGCATATGCAAAGTTCAAGGGAAATGTTGTCAGCTAGTCATTGATAGTGGCAGCACAGACAATCTGGTTTCCACTGAGGTAATAGAAAAGTTGAAGTTGAAGACAAGGGAGCATCCAACTCCCTACAGGGTGTCCTGGCTACACAAAGGGCACCAGCTGGTTGTAAAAGAACAGTGTGAGATAGAGTTGCAAATGGGAAAATATAAAGATAAGGTCCTGTGTGATGTAATGCCCATGGATGTGTTTCATATAATGCTGGGTAGACCTTGGCAGTTTGACAGAACAACAGTGCATGATGGCAAGAAGAACACTTACAAGTTCTTCAAGGATGGGGTACATCATACATTGATACCCATGGAAGAAGGAGAGCCATCCAAGAGAGTGATTGATCCGAAGACCTTGTTGCTGAGTGGGAAGGAATATCTGTAGCAGACAGAAGAAGAAGAGGTAAGTTTTTCTTTAGTTTGCAAACCTAAGGTAGTTCTTACTTCTACAAAGATTTCTGATTTGCCAGTAGAAATCCAAGGGATGTTAGACAATTATTGTGACATTATTATGGATGATTTCCCTGATGAGCTGCTACCTGTGAGAAAGATCAGCCATCAGATAGATTTTATCCCTGGTTCAAACCTGCCAAATAAGGCAGCCTACAGAATGACTCCCAAGGAAAATGAGGAAATCAGGAGACAAGTACAGGAATTGGTGGACAAGGGGCTGATCAGAGAAAGTATGAGTGCATGTGCAGTACCAACAGTATTGAGCCCTAAGAAAGATGGAGGCTGGAGGATGTGTACTGATTCCAGAGCAATCAATAAGATCAAAATCAGGTACAGATTCCATTTGCCCATAATTGAGGATTTAATGGACTGCTTGAGTGGTGCTAAATATTTCTCAAAGACAGATTTGAAGAGTGGATACCATCAGATTAGAATAAGAGAGGGTGATGAGTGGAAAACTGCCTTTAAAACAAATGAAGGATTATATGAATGGATGGTAATTCCTTTTGGGTTGTCAAATGCACCTAGCACTTTTATGAGACTTATGAATGAAGTATTGAAAGAGTTCATTGGTAAATTTGTGATAGTGTATCTGGATGATATATTAGTTTTCAACAGAACTAAAGAAGAACATTTAAGGCATCTTAATCATGTCTTGAAGAAGCTGCACCAAGAGAAACTGCTGATAAATTTGAAGAAATGCTCATTCATGAAAGAAGAGTTGGTGTATTTGGGTTTTGTTGTTTCTGCAGAAGGATTGAAGATGGACCCGGAAAAGGTTAAGGCAATTGTGGAGTGGCCTTCACCCAGGAATGTTTTTGAGGTAAGAAGTTTCCATGGACTTGCCAGTTTTTACAGAAAGTTTATAAGAAACTTCAGTAAGATCAATGCACCCATAATTGAGACAATAAAGAAGAGAAAACAGCCATTTAAGTGGACTGCTGAAGCAGAAAGAAACTTTAAACTTTGAAGCAAAAGATAACTGAGAAGCCTGTTTTGATTCTGCCTGATTTTACTAAGCCATTTCAAGTAAAGTGTGATGCCAAAGGAGAGGCCATTGGAGCTGTGTTGAGTCAGGATGATAGGCCTGTAGCCTATTTTAGTGAGAAGCTGAATGACACCAGGAGAAAGTATTCCTCTTATGAGAAGGAATTCTATGCAATTGTTCAGGCATTGAAAAAGTGGAGACATTATTTGATGTCCAGGGAATTTGTATTGTATTCTGACAATCTGCTTTGCAGTATATTGTACAGCAGCCCAAGTTGAAGCATAAGCATGCCAAATGGGTTGAGTATCTCCAAGGTTTTAATTTTGTTTTGAAACATATAAGTGGCCAAGCAAATAAAGTAGCCGATGCTTTGAGTAGGAGGCACATGCTTGTTCAAGAAACTAAATTTGAAGTTGTAGGATTTGATTTTCTCAAAGAATTGTACAAAGCAGATTCAGATTTTAAGGAAGCATTTGAGGCATGTTGTAAGCCTGTTTTAACGGATAGAAGCCAGTGGCTGGATTATTTCTTGCAGGAGGACTTACTATTCAGAAGAAACCAACTGTGTGTACCAAAATGTTCCATGAGAGAAAATTTGATCAAAGAAAAGCATAGTGGTGGACTTGCTGGACACTTTGGTACTGATAAAACTTATGAGCAGCTGAGTCACTTCTATTATTGGCCCAAGATGAGAGCAGAAGTGGAAAAGTTTGTAAAAAATTGCAAAATCTATCAATATGCCAAAGGAAGGAGCAATAATGCAGGATTGTACACTCCCTTGCCTATTCCAGACAAGCCTTGGGACATGGTGAGTATGGATTTTGTTCTAGGATTTCCCAAGACTCAGAGAGGGAATGATGCAGTATTTTTTGTAGTGGACAGATTCTCCAAAATGGCACATTTTATTCCATGTTATAAAACTAGTGATGCCACTCATGTTGCTAACTTGTTTTTCAAAGAAGTTGTTAGGTTGCATGGGTTTCCCAAGAGTATTGTTTCAGATAGAGACGCCAGATTTGTGGGCCACTTTTGGAGGATATCAGGAAGTGAAATCCTGTGAACAACAGTCAGCCGTCTTATCATCCTTGGGACTCATGGAAAAACTGAGGTAGTGAATAGGAGTCTGGGAAATTTGTTAAGAAGTCTTGCAGGAGAACATCCCAAGCAGTGGGATCATATTTTGCCTCAGGCAGAATATGCATATAATGACTCACCAAACAGAAGCACAGGGCAGAGTCCATTTCATATTGTTTATGGAATGCACCCCAGAGGAATATCAGAGTTAATAAATCTGGGAAAGGCAGAGCTAAGGAGTGCAGATGGTGAGGAATTTGCTTTAGAGATCCATGCCATACATGAACAAGTGAAACAGCAACTACAAGGCAACAACATCAAATAGAAAATCAGAGTAGACTTGAGCAGAAGGGAAGTTCATTTTGAAGTAGGAGATATGGTTTTGGCACACTTGAGAAAGGAGAGATTCCCAAAGAAGCAGTACAAAAAATTGAAGTTCAAAAATATTGGGCCATGCAAGATACTTAGAAATTTTTCTACAAATGCTTATGAGATAGAATTACCTCCTGATGTTGGAATATCTCCCATTTTTAATGTTGCAGATTTTTACAAGTATGAAGATGATGGTGCAAAAGAAAGAGCAGCAGACAAGGAACAGATTGAGTGGAGGGAACAGCTACCTCCAGCACAACCATTGCAACCAGAGGAGATATTGGATAAAAGACCATTCAGAAGGACTAGAGGACAAGAGTAATTTCAGTACTTGATCAAATGGAAGGACAAGCCAGAGGAAGATGCCACTTGGGTGACTGAAGGAATGTTGCAGAAGATAGGCAGATCAGTGGAAGAGCTCATGGACAGGAGCCCATGAAGAAGATTGCCCTCGGGAGTCTGATGCAGGGGCATTAGACACTATCCAGCAATGTAGGAGGTTTGTCCACATGTTGTGGCTAGTAGGTGTCGAAAATATTTGAATTGTAACAGCTAGGTGTCAATACCTCAGCTGATTGTATTATTTAGATCAGTTAGAGTCGTAGAAGTCGAATAGCTCAGTTAGTCTAGCCGTCATATTTCAGTTAGTTGAATAATTTTAATTAGGCTGTTGATTTTCTAAAACGGTCCTCATAGAGGAACCGAACAGTCAAATGTTCATGTATATAAATGTAATCCCTCGGATGTATAGAGGGAGAGAGCAGAGGAGATAGGAAGAGTAGAGGAGATTTCTGCAATAAAAACTCTGTGTGTTTACGATTGCTTCCAGTTAAATTATTTCAGTGCACATTTTCCGTAGAACTATCTCGAATATTAATTGTGAAGAAATTGTTTAATTGTGAGGTGATTGAACCCTGTGTATGTATAATTAATGATCTGAACCATTGTGCCGATTCTGCACCCCTCTGTCTATCGTTTTCTCGAAAATTATTGAACAAAACCCTGTTGAATAAATCCCACCCACAGGCGGGGCCTGTGCAGAGGAACTGCAGCCGTGAACTCTGTTTAAATAGTAGAATTCCCGCTTATGCCGAGATAAAATTGTTTGGCTATCGGAACCCTGATCTGAGTTAATGAATCAAAAGGATAACACAACCTCGGACTAACCTTGGTTAATCACTGAAAAAAAACCACGAGTGGATTTGTAAGGTGGATTTCTCGTATCGCACCGCTTTTGGTGTATAAGCGGTATTTTCCGGTTGTGGAGCAATTCCATAGACCTGTTGACACGTGGAAAAGTGGACCCCCAGAAAACCACCGTTTAAATCGCGCCATCGCACGTTATTGTTCGTACCAGGATGCTGAGCGATATTTCCGAGAGCCGTTGATCTGGGAAAGGGCCATCGGACGGTGGTCGCTTTTTGTAGATGCGCGAACGATAAACAAGGTGCGCGAATGATAAATGAGGTACGGTGCAGGTGTTTGATTGGTCTATTGGTCATAGAGGTGGGGCCCGGAGCCAAGGTTTATTACACAATTATTTATTCAAAACAAAGCGTTGGATTTATATATAAAGAGCCAAAGGGTTATTATAAAGTCATTTGTTTAAAAAGTGTGGAGTATTAAAATAAAGTGCAAAGGGTTAAACTTTGGTTATAAAGGTTCGAAGGTAAATACATATGCCAGGAGATATAATTAAACATTTGAAGTTGTGATTATATTTATTTGTCAATTTCTTTGAAATTGATAAATAGATTAAAAGAAGATTAAGGAGACCACGTGGAGGCGAACCAAGTATCTGAAAGGAGAATGCGGACAGAGCCACAACGAAGATTGACCATCTCTCCGTGGGGCTGACTTTCAGTTTTGTTGGCGTCACCTCTCCAGGCTCATCTAAGAATTCTATGAATTTCTCAAATGAATCTACCTTGGTGCGATGTATATATATCAAACCCATTCCAAATAGTTGGTCGTATGATCCCAGTGGTAATACATTTAAATTGGAAATATTTTTCATGCCATTAAGCTCTAATGGGCACACTCTCACCCAATGCTCCACCCTTTTCTTTTCTTCCGTGGCCAATCATGTTGAACAATACAACTAGTGTCAGTATTCATAATCATATTTGAGTCATGATGTAATGTATTTGTCAAAAGAAACAAAAATAAATTTTATTATTAAAGAAATTGACTTATTAAAGCATGGGTTTCATGCTTGGTTCAATTATTTATAGGTCAAAGCCTCCATTGTAGTCTTCTAGGGTTTATGTCAAGTGTCGTTGTCCATGCCATAATGTAGAGAACCCTTCTTGGGATTTATTTGTCAATAAATAAAAATATTTTAATGTAAATTAGGTCTTCTAGGCCTCCTCCACCAAATCGGCCTCAAATTGGACAAGTCGGCCTAACTAAGGGGTGGAAACATCTATACAAAGGCAAGTTGAAATTTCAGAAGAACGAAAAAAAAATTCAAATTTCAGAAGTGCAGGCAAGCCGAGAAGTACAAGCAGACCTAAAAGTGCAGTCAGGACGAGAAGTGTAGACAATCTGAAAATTGCAGGTAGGCCAAAAATTTTAGAAGTGCAAGCAAGTCCGAAATTTTGGTGAAGCTAGGGCCAAATTTTTTGGTTTGTTGCTAGGTTAAAGTTGCTGGGTAAGAAGAGGCTACTAATTAGTCTTGTAAGGATGACTTGGTCGAGGAGGAATGTCTTTGGTCTAGGATCTTGGTATATCTCATTTTGAATTACTGAAGGAATATTTCTTGACTAGGTTTTTCCCTTTATAGGGGTTTTAGCCCTAGATGAGTGCCTACATCTGGTGTACTTGATTTCTATGTTTTGGTCCTTGTAATTACTTGATGAAATTAAGATAAAATAATAACATAAAAAAGATAATAATAACTTAAATAAATCACAAGCAATTATCATCAAGAGAAAATATTTCTTCCTCTTAGATTTTCTAACATGGTATTAGAGCTAAGGTGAAGAAGGAAAAAGGAAGGTTGCAGATCTACTGAGGAAAAGGAGATCAAAGAAAGGTCATTAATGAAAAAGGATTGTACACGAAAATAAATCTACTATCTATAGGAATTATGTTAAACTAAATGAAGGGATAAAACAAACTAGAAGGAGCCTCCAATTAAAGGGCTTGGAAAATGAGAATAGATCTTATCCTCGAAAAGAACAAAGTTTTAGATCTAGTTCAAGGAAAAATCAAGAAGCCTACAGATGTAGCAGAGAAAGAAAAATTCAGAGAAACTGAAATCTTGGCCACGAACCTAATAGTGGATGGAGTAAAGGACAACCTCATTCCATACATATCCAACATAGATTTTGCTCAAGAAATGTATGAGGCTCTCTCCAAATAATTCACCATCAAGAACATTGGTCAAATAGCAAGCCCCAAGAATGAAATAAGAACTATCAAGACGATGAAAGATGATATAGTGACATTCTAATTTATAAGTATATCTATAATATGAGATGAACTCCAAGAAATAGATGAAATTGTACCAGAAAAAGAGCTCGTAATTATTGCTCTTCTAGGTCTACCGAAATGTTGGACTGCTTTTGCATCAAGAATCAACAATTGGAAGGATAATCCAACATTTGAACACATGTGGAATGCATGCAGTCAAGAAGAAGCCTGAATATTGTTAGTAAACAACAAGAAGGAGGATGAAGAAGAGAACATCTCAAATTCATATTCTTCTCATCACAAGAAGAAGGGAACCTTCAAGAAGTTCAAAGAAGTTAAAAGGACCAAAGAAGAAAGTAGACCTATCAAATATTGAATGCTACAATTTCCATAAGATGGGTCATTATAAAAATCAATGTCTAGAGAATCCAAGTAATGGAAAGAGAGAAAGAGAACATGCAAAGATTGCCGATGAAGCTCCACCTAAGAAGTGAAAGGCTGAAGAATTAGAAGTCAAGGAATTGTACTACTAAATCCCGTCTCTCTTATCCCTCTTAGTATTCTATTTTTTAAAGATTTGAATTGATTGCTTTTATGTTTTGATTTATAGAACTCATAGATCTAACGTGTATTGTTAGGAATTCTTGAATTGTTTTGATAAATTTGTATGTGTTCCTCCAAAAGATTGAATTAAGAAAGAACCTCCACCATTTTACCAAAATATAAGTATTATGTTCTTTGTTTTCATCTTTTCATGTTTTCAATTTCTTCCTAACATCATGATTTGTTTGTATTGTATGTTAATAATCGTTTCTTTATATTTTTGTGAAAGGAAGGATTGTAGAATACACGAAAGTTATGGGGAAGACTTCAAATGAATTGAAGCATTATAGAAGTTCTATTACAAAATAATTCCTTCAGAATTGATGTCCTTCAAGGCTTGTTAAGAAAAAATTGAAGTTATTTCTTAGACTATAAGATTTATTATAAATTTATCTTCATGTAAAAGATATATTCATTCTCTTTTAAAAATTTCTTTACATTATCGACATCGTTATGTCTAGGCTTTTGAATCTTAAAGATTCTTGTTAAGGGTAATTAATCACTAGATTAAATCTACCATCATTATATTATCATTTGATCATTCTTGTGGAACATAAAAGGTTCATTGTAAAACCCTAACCTAAGGGTGTGTCAATATTTAGGAAACCCTAATCTACTTAGGGTTATTGATGAAATATAGAAAACCTATTCATTTTATGTTTAAGATTTGGTATTGTTATTATAAAAGCCCTGTTCTTTAGGGTTTTCTATTAATGTCTATGTTATGTATTAAAACCTTATATCTTTAGGGCTTGGTGAATTAGGGTTTATAGGAAAAACCCTTATAATATTTATAGTATGATCCTACGAATGAAACCCTAGATGTATATTCTTCTGCATGAATGAAACCCTATCCTGGAGAAAATTTTTGTATATCTAACTTCAATGTATTGATGCATCCTAGATATGTATGTGCAAGTATATTGACTTAATTGTTGATGCTCATGTTTTAGTTTGTGAATTATAGGGTTTGTAATAAAGTCCTAGTAAAGATTGATATTCTAGGATGTGATTGTTTTCTAATATAGTTTTGATAAAATCTAGGGTTTGCAACAAACCCTAGTAGAGTCTGGCATGTAAATTATAAAAATTGATGAAACCTTAGATGTATAGTAGGATTGTTATTTGATTGAATTACTAATATCTAAGGCTTTGTGTCTCGAAGATGGAGTCTAGAGTTTATGAAAAAACCCTAGCAAGAAGTTGAAGTCTAGTATGTAAAAATATGTGTCTCTTCCTCATTGTGAACCTAACTGAGTTTAGGTGTTTGATGTCTAAAGTCTAAATACTTCCATTGTAGTAACATGATATTCATATAGTTAACGTCATGCTTCTGTATGTTTTTGGTTGTACTTTCTATTAAAGTTTTGCAGGTACATAATATTCAAATGATGAATATGTTCGTATGACAATGATAAAGCATGATGAAGGAATTTATATAAGATGACCTTGATGTTGTAAGAATGAATGAATCTATGACAGTTTCTACAATGTTATAGAAGAAGGAAGTGTTTGATATCCCCAAGTTAAGAAGGATCATGTTTGGAAGAAAAGAATACATCCCCCATTTAAGAGGGAGGGAATATTATGATAGTCTTGATAACTTGAAGAAGAAATCGAAGAATGAATGCAAGTACTACAATGTATTAAGGATGTCTTGGTGATGCTGAAGAAATGAAAGAAGAGAAGATTTCGACTAGTTGCATATTAATAACTTGATATATGTGGCATTATGATGATTGAGGACCCCAAAGGTTTGTGTTTACTTGTATATTTGAAAGTTTATTATTGATTGGGGTTGTGTTTGTACAAGAAAATATCTCCATAAGAAGGTTGAAAACTTTGGAAGCATGCTTGGACAAATGGATATATCTAGCTTAATAGGGAGAGTTGAAGCATCTAATGGTGGATTCTTGGGAGGATATATAACAAATCTATGTGTTGATGTCTAGATCCCAAAGAGGGAGGGTGGTGTTGATCATGGAGCTCCGACCTTGGATACACACCTAGATCCCTAGGTTGATGGTTAGCAAGTAAGCCTGATGGTCCCTAGATTGGATGAAAGCTTGAGTCCATCTTAGACCCACCCGGATAGATTACCCTGGTCAGGTATCTAGTCTGCAGCACCGAGTGTGCTATAACTCTTCGTAATTCATTTTGGAGATCTTCCACGTATATATATATTTAAATTATGAATTCCTCCCTAGTTAAGAGGGAGTGTTGAAGAATGTAACTAGTTTCGGTCTTCATAATTATATTTTAGTCATGATGGGTTTGTCAAAAGAAAGAAAAATAATTTTTATTATTAAATAAATTGACTTATTAAAGCATGGGTTTCATGCTTGGGTCAATTTTTTATAGGTAAAAGCCTCCATTGTAGGCTTCTAGGATTTATGTCAAATGTCCTTGTCCATGTCATAATGTAAAGAACCCTCCTTGGCATTTATATGTCAAGAAAGAAAATTATTTTAATTTAAATTAGGTCTTCTAGGCCTCCTCCACCAAGTTGGCTTCAAACTGGACAAGTCAGTGTAACTAAGGGGCATAAACACCCATATAAAGGCAACTCGAAATTTCATAAGAACAATTTTTTTAAATTTTTTTATAAGTGCATATAGATCAAGAAGTGCAGGCATGCCGAGTAGTGCAGCCAGACCGAGAAGTGTAGGAAGTTTAAGAAGTGCGGACAAACCGAGAAGTGTTTGAAGAACGATAAGTGCAAGCTAGACGAGAAGAGAAGGCATATCGAGAAGTGTAGGCAGGCCGAGAAGTACAAGAAAAATGAAAAGTGCAGGAAAAATGAGAAGCGTAGGTAGACCAAAAAGTGCAGCCAAGACAAAGATTTCAAAAGTGCAAGTATGTCCAAAATTCTGGTGAAGTTGGGGCCAAAATTTCTGGGTTGTTGTCGAGTTAAAGTTGTTGGATAAGGAGAGACTAATAAATCATCTTGGAAGGATGGCTTGGTGGAGGAGGAAGGTCTTTGGTCTAGGGTCTTGGTCTATCTCATTTTGAATTACTGAAGGAAGAGTTATTGATTAGGTTTTCCCCTATATAGAGGTTTTAGCCCTGGCTAAGTGCCTACCATTAGGGGAATTTTGAGGTCTAAAATGGACCTCCTAAGGAAACAATAAAATAATAGCTAAACCATTTGCAATTCACTTTTTGCACCACAATCCATGTAACCATAGTTAAATTCAATTCAAAAGTTGTACCAAAATAAAATCAATAAAAAAATTGTATTGATGTGACTATAAATAAGAATGAACTTTTCAATAAAAAATCATTACCATTGAACATCTAATGCATTTATCATTTGTACTTAAATGACTTAAAATAAAATATAAATATAAATTTATAAATTCTTAATTATATTATATGCTATTAATTAAAATTTATATTATTTAAATTGTATAATACATGTAATTAATATAATATATAAAATTAATATAATATAATATAATATAATAAATGTATAGGGATATGCATTGTTTCTTTCAAGAAATATGAAATGACAATAATATAGTTTTATTCAATAATAATATATGAAATTCCCCTAAGTGTGGGGTAAACCTTCTAGGACTGTGTGGATCCTCACTACCAACAAGTCCATTCCTTTCATTACTCACGGGACACAACGCGTATATGAATGAATTACCTTGCCTGTAATGGTTGTTACATTGGAGTTGGGCCCGTAATGCCACATTGTTAGTTTTTGGTAGTAGCAGACATGTGTTATAGTCTCTATGGTGTCTAAGAGACTAAGGAACACAAGATATCCAAAACCCAAAAAAGGTTTTGTAATAAAAGCCTTATAAACACCTCAATTAGATTAATTAGCCAATAATTAAAATTTCCCTAAGTCTAACTTATGAAAACTGGTTAATTAAATAAAATTAATTGAGGAAAATCAAATTTTCTCTAGAGACTTCTGGAAAAGTGATTTGATGGAGTCGAGATGATCTTAGCCATCGAATGAGATTAGATCTTGGCCATTGAGAGTCCAATAAAAGATTATAAGAGCAAGTTGATGGGGTTTTGAGAGTGATACACAAGAATTTCAAGCAGTTCAACTTACCCAGTTGCAGTGATTCAGCAAGGGTGAAGTTGAGGTAGAGGAAGACACCAACAACAGGGTTTTCAATAATGAGAATTCCCAAAGAAATTCTCATGAGTTTTCCAACATTCCAATGTGAGGAAATGAGGCCCAAATTTCCAATAGAAGAGGCCCAAACAAGAAGCGCAAATTACCAGTGCAAGATAGAAATTCGGCTAGTGCGAGTTACAAAGGATACATATCATATGCTAGTGTTGGGAGATGATCGAGAAGAAGAGCGAGTAGCTTCAAGGAGCAACAGGAGGCAAAGTGTCTGCTGGAAATAATTTTTGGAGGCTATGCAAGTTCACGAGAAACAGATCTATGCAGTCCAGTTAGCTAGTGCAAGTGCTAGGAAAGAGTTGGAGTGGCTAGGAGGTATCCAAGTTGATTTTCTCAAGGGAAAAGGGATTTCCTAACTAAATTTCTAGTGATATAAATTTTCCAGAAACTTTTCTAGTTAATAGGAAAGCAATTGTATTCTCTATTTTGATGAAGAATTGATATGAAAACCCTCATCTGTTGCAATGGTTTTCCCTTCAGGGTTTTTCCAAGAATGATTGTCCAAAAATAACTGTGTCAACATTATTGTGTGTGCATGAATTATTTCTCAGTTCCTGCATTTGATTTTCCACAATGTTTTTACTTGTCAAGAATTGTAGTAGTGAATTTATCGTTGTTTGACATAAAGTAATTTATATAATACAAATAAACTACATAAGTTAGGAGATAAATACATGGTTACCACATTCTTGGAAATTTCATATGGTATCAGAGAAAAGTTGGTGAAGATCAAAGAGATTAGTGCATTGAAGAGAAGATATAGCACATAGGGTTTGCAACAAAGAGTTTGTAGGGTAAATCAACACAGAGAAGGTCTAGCGCAAAAGTATTTCAGCAAAATGGTTTTGCACGAGGAAATCAACGAAAAAACAAAAAAAGAGAAAGAACACAAGGTTTTATAACCAAATTTATTAATTTCTCTAGAGATGAAATTGAAACGACAATTTGAGAGAAGCTGAATGACAATGAGATAGTGCATATAACAATCAATGGGTTTAACAAGGAATGGAGTACATTCATCTAGATGATTTATGGGCACGAAAAGCTTCTAGATTTGGATTTCCTAGTGAGTGATTTCACTCAGGAGGATCTAAGGCTCAACTTGGTCAAAGGAATTATCGACAATAGTGGAAAGGGACATAAGATGGAGGAGCAAGAAAATGTCACTGTAGCAGAAAAAGGTAAAGCGAAGGGTTCCAATAAGGGACAATACTTGAAAGGAGAAAAGAAGAAAGGCCTTTCGAAGGTAAAATGTTTTGGTTGTGGTGAACTTGGTCACTATGTTAGCCAATGTCCTAATCGGAAGAAGGACAAGAAGTGGAAGCAAAAAACTACTTCAATAAAGATAGAGGATTTGTCTTCCAGGTTGGAGGATGAATTCACACTTATAACGATGGTATCCTTAGGAGGAGTATGACACTCCAATATTCCAGACCAAGTAGGGTCTGAGGAAGGAGAAACAAGGAGATCTAAATCATAGCCAAGGAAGGCTTGATTAGTAGATCAAATCCAATTTCTCTATATATGATTTCTTAGTTGGACCATTACACTTGCTACGGGAGCCCAAGTATTAAAGTAGTAGTGAAATCAAGACTCATGATTGCAGTGATAGAAACAACATAGAGGCAATGTATGGGCATCAACAGTGTGAGATCAGAGTGGCACAATGGAAGAAAATATTAGTTCAACTACAACATGTAGCAAAATAATCAAATTAATAGAGCGATAATAGGGTAGACAATGATTGCCGAAGGATTTTCTTCACAAGATTTCTAGTTTCTTAATGGCAAAGGGAGATCATTTTTTATTTGAAGAAGAGGAGTGTAGGTTACTCCAGGAAAGATGCAATATCTCCAAAAGTGTGAGTTGACTAAGGTAGAGGGAGTTAATAGGGAGACATGATACCTCGCTAGTTAGATTGATTTACAGAGGAGAAGAAATTCCTAGTTTGTGGCTCGATTTTCCAGTGGAGGTTGTGGTTATTTCTAGCAGTACGAGTTTGCTAGAGAGGACGTGGTAAATTAACGGTATGAAACTGCAAAGGTTAGTTTAGGATCTCAGAGGGAGGCCAAATTGATTTGGAGGGGTCGAGTTGCTTCCAAGAAGTAAGATCAACTAGCATAAGTGAAGAAATGAAATTTACTAGAGGTTTTCTAATTCATGGCAGCTAGTTGTAATAAAAAATGCTGGACACCAATAACATGGATTAGTTCAGCTACAACATGTTCGCACATATCAAAAGGTTACAAATATTCTCATGAAGGCCTTGTGTAAGGAAAATTTTGTCTACTTTAGGGATAAGATGGGACTGAGTGGAGAACACCTTCCTCGCTAAGAGGGAGTGCTAGTTTTTGGTAGAAATGTACATGTGTTCTAGTCTCTATGGTGTTTAAGAGACTAAATAACAAAGGATATCCAAAAACCAGAAAAGGTTTCGCAAGAAATGTCTTAGAAATACCTCGAATAGATTAGTTATCCAACAATTAAAATTTCCTGAAGTCTAATTGAGGAAAATTGGTTAATTAAATCATATTAATTGAGGAAAACCTATTTTTCTCTAGAGACTTCTAGAAAAGTGATTTTATGGAGTAAAGATTATCTTATCCATTTATTGAGATTATATCTTGGCCATTGAGATTCCAATAGAATATTATAAGAGCAAGTCAATGGGGTTTGGAGAAGGAACACATGAAGTTCAAGCAGTTTGACTTACCCAGTGGCAGTGATTCAACAAGGGCATGATTGAAGTAGAGGAAGACACCAACAATGGGGATTTCCGTAGTGAGAATTTATGGAGCAATTATCAAGAGTTTTCCAAAATTCTAGTGTGATGAAGGGAGGTCGACATTTCAAATAGAAGAGGCCAAAACATGCAGTGTGAATTGCCAGTGTGATCTAGACAGTCAGCTAGTGAAAGTTGTAGAGGCTATAGATCATGTGCCCGTGCTATGATGTGATTCGAAGGACGAGAGAGTATCTTTAGTGAGAAACATGAGGTAGAGTGACTTCCTGAAATAATTTCCAGATCATGTGTGAGTTTCCCAACAACAAATCTATGTATTCCAGTCAGCTAGTGCAAGTTCCAAGCAGGGGTGCGAGTGGCTAGGAGGATCTCGAGTGGTTTTGATGGAGGGAAAATGGATTTCCCAACTATGTTTCTAGTGAAATAGATTTGTTGGAATATTTTTTAGTGAATAGATAAGAAATTTTATTCTCTATTTTGCCGAAGAATTAATAATAAAACCATCATGTGCCACACTAGTTTTCCCTTTGGATTTTTTCCAGGAAAAAATGTCCAAATATAATTATGTTAACATTATTTTGTGTGCATGAATTATTTCTCAGATCCTGCATTTTATGTTCTTCAATGTTTTTATTTGTGAAGAATTGCAGTAGTGGATTTATAATTTTTTGTCATAAAGTAATTTACATAAGATAAATAAACTACATAAGTGAGGATATAAATATCCAGTTACTGCATTCGCCAAAACTTCACACACATCACCCCAGGACTTAAATATCGGGTATTCTATTGTTCCCTTCGTCTGAAACCTCTATGGTCTAGGTATCTGGCATGATGTCACCAAAGCGAAACTTCGGGGTGCAAAGCTTCTGAGATGATCCAACGATGTCAATGCTTTTCCCAAATCAATGGTCCATATTTCCTTTGCACGATCTACGGTATAGCCCACCTTGTCATATCACCTCGTGGATTTAATCATGGGAGTTCTATATGGGCCTCATTTTTAAATCCCTAGGGTAGAACCTTCAGGGTCATCCAACGGTGTCAAATGCACTATGACCATTGACGATCCCGAATTTCCTCCACTTGCGCCTTTGGTCAAGACACCTCGTCACATAGTTAAGATGGTTTAAACAAGGTTCATCACTTTTTTCCAAGGTGTTAAGGTTCCAACCACATGTACATATGAAAATATGTGGATATAGGTGGCACAACCCCTTGGAGCTATCCATATTGAGTTTAGGCAAAACTTGAGCTACCTCTCTCGTGCCTATAAGTCAGAAGTTAAGACTTGATAGTCAAATGATTTCAGTCAAACTTTAACTTAATATGACAAAGATAGTTTATCTCTATATACCAAAACCATTTTGACCAATTTACATACCTAGGATGAATATAGGAATAATCCAATTCTTGAGCAGATGTTCAATACACTTGTATCACATTTTTCTTCCATAATCACATCTCTGAATTTTACTCCAAAAACTTATCAGCCATGCACCAACATATAATGATCAGTACAAGAATCATAAACACACATTGAGATGTCAAATTCATAAGAATTAACCATTCCTCATGAACTTCCCATAAATTATTAGTATACATTTACAAAAAAAATCAACACTCTTCAAGATAATTTAGGCACTGAGAAAACACAAGAACTTTATGTGTTTGTTAGATGTTACACATGGAGCCAAAATTCCCCTTATTTAAGGAAACAAAAATTTAATATATTCAAATAACACCTAACTCCTAGATGCGAATGGGAGTTGAAGAATGTAGATGGGGTCAAGTTTGACCAAATCAACAATGCCGGTATGGAGGTTGTGGAGAGTCATTGGGGGACAACGCAGTGTTAGTGGGAGGAAGTCTCCATGAGAGTAACATATTTAATGAGTGGGACCATGGGTGAGGAGGCTCACAAAGCATATAAGGAAGGGGATGTCAGCCATAGAATGCATTCTGATTATTGTTTATGTTTTGGTATTTTATGACTTTCTGTACGCTTCTGCTGTTTAGCACAAGGGTGTTTCCGAGCGGAAATCCCACCCTCATCCTCAGGGGACTTCGAGTGCCCACTAAGGATAGGTTCATTGCAATGCATTTCCACCATCCAACATCAGGCCAAGCTTCAGCCATTATCCACGGCGTAGTCTCCTTCAGGATTGTGTTGTTTTTCATGGCAGTAGCAGAGGAGGGTTGATAGACCCAATTTCTGAGCTTGTTTTCCAGTGAGGGGAGAAACCCTTCATCTGGGAGGCTAGCAAGGAGGTTCATTGAGCATTATTTCAGCATCCGGCATCAGGCCAAGTCCTTTCCTTCATATACAACGCAGTCTCCTTCAAAAATTGTGTTATTTTGCAAGGGAGTTGCAGTGGAGGGCCTAGTGCCCAAGTTTATGAGTTAGATTTACAGTGAGGGAAGGAACCCTTTATCTATGATATATATTCTAGGACTATCAGCCATTTCCATATCAGATCAACCAATTCCTACTAGTTATCCATTTGCAGAGTGTTGTTCAGCCCTAGGGCTGCATTTTCTCATTTTTGTATTTTGTGTATTTCCGAAAACCCTTTCTGGGTTGTCTTGGAAATGTGCTAGAAGGCCTAGATCTCTGATCCCGACATTTTATAAGCACCATATCAGAAGATCCATGTACTTTCATCTACAACAAAAGTTACACCTTGCAAAAACTGTGTTGTCTTAGCTTCTGACATTCTTATATAGCAATTGTTATTCATATTTCTTGTATTGGGTCCAGAGAGGCTTGTTTTGCCTAGCTTGAGTGTCTTTTTCCTTAAGCTCTTGTATACATTTTCTGCTATATTAGCTAATAAAATGGCTCTATGATCTTCTCTTATTTGATGTGTTGATATTTCATTGAATTTTCTAATTTTATGTGCTATATTCCTGTCTTTTCCATTTTGGAATATTACAGTGGTATCAGAGCATAATCTTGGCTCAGCCTGTGTAGTACAACAACTATGTCATCAAAAGAAGAAGATCCTATCACATAAAGGGGAAAGCGGTATCTTAATAGAAATTGGGGGTATGATTATACAGACCCCAAAGGAGACAAAGGGAAAACTCCAATATTAGGAGAGATGGATGAAAAGGAGTTTCCCAAGATTCTTCTTCAAACCATGCAGGATATTCCCCGAGAAATCAAGGATATGAGGATGGAGAAACACAAAGAATCCCCTATAGGGTTTCTACATGGAGAAAGCTCCAACATTTCACATCACTGGTATGATCAACCAATAAAGCAGCGAGTTTCCCAACGCTCTACTATGCATACATTTCTAGTAGTGGGAAATGGAGGTGGAGGACCCCAAGAACAAGAAACTCTTGAAGATTACTTTCTAGAGTATGAGTCTCAATCTTAGAGATTCAAAGATAATCTGAAATTTCAGGAGTTTTTTTAGATCAAGGACAGCAGGAGACCCCAACATAACAATAGAAGTGGAGGGTTCATACAAAACATTGATCTACAACAAACCATGGGTAGGTTCTTTTTCGCGCTTTTGATGGGTCATCCAAGTGCACAGCCAAGTCTTGGATGAAGAAGCTAGACATCTACTTCCAGATGAACCAAGTACCAGAGATGGAAGCCATCAAAATAGCAGTGCTGCACCTTGAAGGTGAGTCACATGATTGGTGGTTTCATGGTATTTCTACATTGGGGCATGTCGATGTGACTGCATATTCAGAGTTCACCTGGAGGTTAGTAGAGAGGTTTGACCGAAGAGACCCAGTGGCACCTTTTATTGAGCTAGCCAAGCTCAAGCAGTAAGGTAATCCAGAGACTTATATATTTTAATTTCTAAAACTTTATGTCATGGTTCAAGATTTAGCTGCAGTTAGGAGGGTTTATATGCTCATTGATGGGCTAGTAGAGCCTCTGCATAGGTTGGTTAAATCTACTAAACCAACTACTCTTCAAACTGTGATTGAGAGGGCTAGAGATTTACAGGATGCTTTGCCAAGGGCAAAAGCTCCATTTCAGCAAAGGCCACCCTTTCAGTCAAAAGGGAAAGATGTGAAGGTTCTTCCTTCAAAGGAGAACCCGAACAAAGGGCCTCTTAGTGACGATTTCTGAAGGGACTTGAGGAGAAGGAATATTTTCTTCACATGCTAAGAACCATGGGCACCAAGGCATCAGTGTGCAGTAGAGAAGTCATCCCTAACACCAATGTGATATTGGGTGTGCTGTGGTTGATTACATTGGGGAAAGTCACCAAAGATTGGGAGACTTTGCATATGGAATGGGTAGACAAGAAGAGTGGTAAGCATCAGATGATCAAGGGCATCCACACTTATCCACCTCAGATAACCTCTGCACATAAGATGGAGCCTGATTTGCATAGTAGGAGAAAGGATACTTCAGTCCATTCAGATATGTAGTTGACTCCGAACCATGATGTTGTATTATTTGGACGCATTCCACCAGGAAGGCCCCCAAACTAGGAGTTGGTTAGAGAGTTCTCACAACTAGTTTCACCATTCATAGATATAGCTGAGATGGGAGCCTCGAGTGAGTCTAGCACAATGCAGAGAATCATTGGTAGGATTAAGGAGGAGATGGATATTATCCCAATATCAGTATTACCAACTCTCACCAAGCATCTTTCGCTGAGAGGAGATGTTTCAGGGATGGATGATGGCACAATCATGGTGCAAGGGGGCTACTCCATAGCCTTTGAGAGTCAGAAGATACTTCCTAATATAAAGGAGTATTCCATATATGGTAGAGTGTTGTTGGCATTCATGCATACATTGGCCAAACTCAAGAAGTTTTGGATGGGCAATAGCTTCCAAGTGAAGACTAACCTCCATAAACTTCAACCCTTACTTGAGCAGAAGCAGCTAAAAGGGAGGCAACAAAAGAAGGATAGTGGTGTTTTGACATGTGGCTTTGGCATGGAGCATGTCAAAGAGGGGAGCAGTAAGGTGACATGTGCCTTATCACAAAGGCCAACATCGCTGACATTGTTTAGCATAGATCCATATTGGGAGTCCCAGCTATTGGTGGAGCATTCCAAGAATCACTTCACATGTGAAGTGCTTGATGGGCAGGTGACAGATGAGAGGTATAAGGTGATGGGTGGAGTCATATATTACCAGGATTGGATCTTTTTGACTAGAGACTCTTATCTCAAGAAGAAGATCCTACATGCAACACATGACTCACTCCTTTCTGGTCACCAAGATTTCATTGGGACCTATCAGGCCATTGGGGAGAGATTATCATGGGAGGGTCTCAAGGAGGATGTGCTCCAACATATCAGGGGATTTATGGTTTTCTTGGAGAATGAGGAGGAAAACAACCACCCTGCAAGGTTGTTACAACCACTTCCCTTTCCGGTCGAGAGATGGGTAAGCTCATCTATGGACCTCCTCACCAGATTTCCAACAATACATAGTAAGGGTTGTGTCTTTGCACTTATTTATCAACTAACCAAGTATTTGCATTCCTTTGCCAGTCATTTACAATACATTTCTCCACAATAGGGCAATCCTCTCTTTAGCTTCATGGTCTTCTTGGGGCCACAATCAGTGATGGGAATGGGCACTCCCTAGGAGTCTTTGGGGAGGTGATATCTTATTTGGGGTGTACTCATTTGACACCAAACATCAGTTACTACCCCCAGGCAGATGAGAAGAGAAGGGCAACAATCAGGTGGCTGGGAAGCTACTTTCCACATTGTGTTCCGGAGCAGCAAGGAGTAGAACTGCGCTGGTTCCACTTGAGGGACTATTATCACCCTCCGGTATTTCATATGGTATTCAATGTATCTCTAATTTTGATTCCATATGTTGATGACGTTTTCATCATTATTGTTGGAATGGCACATGGCATTAGGGGAATTTTGTGGTCTAAAATGGGCCTCCTAAGGAAAATGTACAATCAAAATTCACTTTATGAGAACTAATCACATTTTAGGGGATGACATCATCTCTGCTATTTAAGGTGGTATTATTTGAGTTAAAGGTACTTACTTGTCACATCCTCAATGGTGGATAAAAACTCATGGTTAACCATGGTAGTGCTCTAAGTACTTTTAAAGTCAAAGTAAAATACTCATAATAAATATCATTTCACACTTTTTGAATAAAAATATATTATTGTCATTTCATATTTCTTGAAAGAAACAATGAATATCCCTATACATTCATTATATTATATTATTTTTATATAGTATATTAATTACATATTATACAATTTAAATAATATAAATATTAATTAATAAAATATAATATAATTAAGAATTTATAAATTTATATTTATGTTTTATTTTAAGTTATTTAAGTACAAAGGACAAATGCATTAGTTTTTCAATGATAATGAATTTTTCTTGAGAATATCATTCTTATTTATAGTCACATCAATACAATTTTTTTATTAATTTTATTTTGGTACAACTTTTGAATTGAATTTAACTATGGTTACATGGATTGTGGTGCAAAAAGTGAATTGCAAATTCATAAATATTATTATTTTTGTTTAGCTATTATTTTATTATTTCCTTAGGAGACCCATTTTAGACCTCAAAATTCCCCTAATGAAAATGGATGACGGTGGTTTACAATTGTTGACAATAGTTGACCATGGTTGATTTTCATTTTAAGAAATTTTTTGTTTAGGAATATGAACCCTTAGATTAATAAGCCCAAAAAATAGATATTATAAACCCAAGGGGTTAATACTTGTTGAGTCTTTATATAGGTTTATAGATTAAGTCCCTCTTTACATATATTGTTAATCCATGGTCCTTCTGGTTTTTTCAAAGTTATCATGCAATGCCTATTCTCAATAATTCATAAAAAAAGAAATACAAAATAAAGTTTTGTTTCTAGACATGAAAGGAAGATCATCTCGTTCTTCACAGTTGTGTCATACTCATACACAACTTTCATTACATGAATAGAATTATTTACAAAACCCAGAAATCGTGGTGATTTTCCTATTCAAAATTATACAGTAGTTCCTCGAATGCTCAACAGACTAAAAAGATAGTAACAAAATTGGATCTACTAGCTATTTAGGAAGTTGATAAGTTGATGGTTCGGTCCTCGAATAATGCCAACTGTCCGCAAACAATAAAATCATGATGGCTCTCATTCTGCCAAATGATTTTCGAAACAAATTTTTGAGTGATCTGCAAATAATATCTTCAAAAAATCATCCAAGTATTGTTCCCCTATGACTACCACTTCATTAATCAAAAATTCAAGAAGCCATGCCAATATGATATACCTTCCATTAATTGAGATACAAATTAACCTCATGAGAGCTATAAAATAGATGGAAAGGGATAGGTGTAAGTAGGTAAAAATGGTTAATTTCTTTGGCCAACATATCCCCCCAATTGGCTTGGTTGCATATCCTCATGTAGACCGCTTCTGACATAGATTAGTGTAAGACCTGTTCTGACTAACGTGGAGCTGAGTGAGGTCATATTGTTTCACCATATTAGTCCCAAGTAGGTGATACCCATTTGTGTGAATGATTTTCTTCCACCAGTCTTCATTAACAATATAAATTGGATCATATTGATGAGAAGGTAACCAGATAATAGGAAACCAAAACGTTAACCCCAACCAAGGAATCCAGAGTGATGCATGCAAGCAATATATCATGGGATTATTTCCAATTCTCTTGAAAATTTGGGTGTCGTGAAGGGTTCGCGTGCCTGTACTCCTGATGATGAAATTATCCATATTTTTAAAAAGCATCCTCACCCTCTCCCCTAAAGGTATAGATTTGATTTTTTCACAGGTCGACACACCATCGTTGTGTCGTAAGCATCCAATCCTTTCGGCATCCTAATTTGACAAACTAATAATGTTCAATACAAATAGGCCTAGATTGGAAATTTTCCATCCTAACCATCAATGGACGGTTTACTTCATTTTCCTTAAATGTGTCAAAGGCCTTCTTCCATTTGACTTGACTGATCACAAAAGACGTAAAAGCCCTTAATTGGATATATCCTACAAATGGCATTGATTTGAACGTCTGATTAATTTCTAGGATATAATCATGCATGTATAGCTCACATATCAAATGTTGGTTAATATAATTATTAGCTCTAAAAATCCTTAACAATTTCATGGGGTATTCTATATTTTGACTCAAATCCCGGTGAATAATTAAAAAAAAAAAAAAATCTCATGAAGAAAAAGGGAGTAACAGTTAGCAGAGGGCCTGCATGCTAATATTTTTGCTGCTAGATTAAAAATTTCATCTTTATCACTCTTTAGCAACTGAACCTGTTTCTACTATTCTTTGATTCTCTTCTGCAATTTTTCTCGTTGCTATTAATATTTTTCAATTTGAGTTATATAATTTGCGACTACCCTTTTCACATTCTCCCGAATTTCTCTTATCTCTTTCTGATGAGCCCCCGAGGGGATTTCCCCATGCTAGAAACTAAAAGTAGTGGCCTTCCACTTTTGGATTTCTACTAACAAAATAAATTCTCGTGGTTCTTCAAGGTAGGTGATTGCATCAGTATGTGTGGATGCTAAGATTACCTCTCTTTCTTCTATTTGTGTAAATGACGAGATTGTTGTTGGGTCAAGAAGGTGAATGTTTAAGGTAACCTTAATGCTTCACATTAATCATCAACCCAGGGCAAGTATGTTTATTTCAAGAGTGCAAGCAAAGTATATGCGAGTGAAATCAGAGGTCAACTATCCTAGATAATTGTAAGAAATATGATCTAATTCTCGAAGTTCAATCAATAAATTCAAAAGTAAACTATAAAATACTTCACACCAAACAAAAGATGAAACTCTAGTCTAATCTGATGCAGATAGTAAACACACAATGCTGAAATTAAAGATCTTTTGAAATTGAACAACAAGCTTAATGAATTGAACAACAGTAGAAAATGAATACTTAATAAATTGAACATCAATCTTCTATTAACATTTTTCAATGGAATTCTCTATAATTCAATTAATAACAACCTTCAGAATTGAACATCAAACCATACATCCACACTTGCAATGGAAAAACTCGAGAAATAATCAATGTACATAATTGAACAACAACTACTTAGCCATGATGAAATCAATCTAATGAATGTAAAGATGTCACTCAACAATAAAGGGACATTAATGAGAAGTCAAATCTATTTGAAAAGAAAATTGTAACACATCACACTTGTGATTACTAAATTTAATGGTAATTCTAAAAAGCGTAAAGAGTAACTAAATTGCAAGAATCAATAAATCTACTAAGATAAATCTACGCAGTCCTAGAGGATCCACGCAGTGATCTTGGTAAATGATTTATGAAGCTAAGATAAAAGAATAACATAATAAATATTATAATAACTCAAAGAAATCACAAGTAATTATCATCAAGAGAAAATATTTTCACCTTTCTGATTTTCTAACAAATTAGACCTGCCATGATTCCTCATGTGATTTCTTGGCCAATTGGCATTGCTCCATGATTTCTAGGCTAAAATAGCTATAATTAGATCCCAAATCAATTAAAATAGAGATAGTTTGGTTACAAATCTTACCTTCCATCTCAATTATGGATGCCTGATAGTCGGTCTGTCTACTGTCCAACGTTACATAGATCCTGGGTACAGTATGGGCTACTTGTAGATTGTTTCGGCCTCCTGAATGTTTTATAGCTTCGAACCATCATTTTTATGCCATGGGAAATCCTTCCTTGGTGATTTTCCTTGCAATTACAACATTTATGTGGTTCTATACCAAAATTATTGATCTCTTCTCTCATGGGATCGATAATTCATCCTCTGTTACCTGAATTAAATTTTTGATGGGGTCAATTTGGATTCGCTAGAGTCAAATCTTCTCTTTTGTTCATAGCTCGCGGCCTCTACTCCTTCTTATGCCCTATTCCTTTATATCTCAAACCACTTATCACCTTTCAAGTTCTCTTGGATTCTGGTCTACATTTTGAATGTTCATAACAATGCTTGAATTTTTGGATCACATCTTCTAATTTTCGTAGCTCATTGAATTATATTTTGTCTTTGAAGGACTGTGGAAGTCCACTGATGAATCTATGAACCTTTTCCTTTTACTTTTTGAGTTGAGGCACATACCATAGTAGCTCCAGGAATTTAGTAATATACTCTTCATATGACATATGTCCCATTCTAAGCTCATATAACTCCTTGGCTTTGCTGTCATAATACTGTTTGGATATATATTTCTTCCTAAAATGTCCCTCGAACTCACCCAAAGAAAGTTATTCTTCTCTTATGCTTTTTACATTCTCTAAGTCTTCCCACTAGATCTCAACTTTTCCTTTCAAGCTAAAGGTATCCATCTTTGATTTCATATTCTCAGAGTAGTCATGAAATCTGAAGAAATTTTTCATCCATAGTAGTCATGCTTCAACATCTTCTACTTTCTTTACCTCACCATTAAATGTGGGAAGTTTGGATTTCTTAAATTCTTTTGGTACATACTCTCTCCGTTCTCTTCCCACGATGATGATGGTGATGACAATGTGGCTTTATGTGAGTAGTATCACACTGCTTTTCATGGGTGCTTGACTTATTTTTAGGAGTACCTAGCAGAGTACCTCCTTTCACGGTGTCTTCACTTGAAAATCCATGCCTCTTTCTATATCTTCTCTCATTTTCCTTGTTGGTTCTTTCTTCTTGTCCCAAATGAATTTGCATGCCCCTATGTCTAGTCATCAACTAATGTTGTGTTGAACCTTTAATTAAACTAAGAGGGGGGGGGGGGTGAATCAGTTTAATACATTCCTGATCTTTTAAAACTTTTCATTAAAGTTATTGACATCTTCATTTCATATCCAATTTAATGTGTGAGTAATCTTATAATGTAAGCAGCAAGTATTAGTTTAAAATAGCAGTAGACTTAATATGAGAACAACAGGTATTAAGAAGATGATACATATCAGATCAATACATAAATATCATGCACAGAGACACCAGATATAAGTGGAAAACCATAAAGGGAGAAAACCACATCTCATTATTGTTGTGATGCAAAGGCAAGCTCCAACTCCCTCTCACCACTATTTTTCTGCAGGCACCAACCTACAGGAGGCTCCTACCTCAATTCTGCAAGCTACAACTTGCAAGGAAGCACCAACTCCCTTCAATTTATCAAACTGAATGTTTGCTGATTTACTTCAGATATCAGCTCTGTTCTGTAGCTTCTCTTTCTGCTCTCCTTCTCTTAATATTCTCTGCCTTATTCTTCTATATTCTGCATTCTCAATATTTGCTCTCTCTCACTCTCTAAACTCTCTTTGTGCATATCAATGTGATATTATATATAGAGTTCATTACATGACTCTTTACATTCCTCAGGGAATTTGAAGTGAGTAGTCCTGACTTTTTGCCTTCTGCCTTTTCATTTATCCAACTCATTTTAAAATTATAGCAATATGTACAAATTTCCATGCTACAGTGGGATTTTGTCTTTTCTTTAGGATACTTGCCTTTGCATCACAAACAATAAAAAATAATTACATCATTTACACTCACATTCTTAATTACATATTTCAATATCACTCAGCTCCTCTTCTGAACTTTGGCTTTACTGGATTTTGTCTTTTTCTACTGCAGTTAAGAAGCTGTTCTGCATCTTCTTTGTTTACTGTCATCTGTACATTTCACTTGTTCATTGCTCTTTTGAATCCTTGTATTTTTCTTGTTCACGAACTTTCATCTCTGTGTTTAATCACCTGTTCACTATCCCAGTGTATATAATATCTGCAATTCGTTTGCACGGATAACCCATCATTCACATATTTAAACTATATTGTAATTGATCAAATTTCAAGACCCGTGGTAATATGTAATATATTTACGAGTTTCAACTTTATTGTCGAACATTATAACCAAGGTTGTTGCCTTATATTAATAACCCGAATGAATTACACATATCTCCGACTTATGTATTATCTCCGAACCTTGGAAATGCGGTTATAACTCTTTTAACATATTCCGTCGAACCTTATATTGACTATAATACATCGAAAAACATAAATAAACCAATTCATTTTGTATGACTTCGCCCCGGGCCCACAATACAGTCAAAGACCAGTCAAACGTGCCCACTGTACCTGGCTTAACCTCCGGACTCCTTCGTGTGGGTTCAACAAGCGATCACCGTTAGATGTCGGCCCGCCAGATCGATGGCTCCTGTCTATTTCACTCCGTGTCCTGGTACGATAATTAATGCGCGAAGGCGCACGTTAAACGGCAGGTTTGGTATGTCGGTCGAGGACACATGTTGATCAATCAATGGAATCGCTGCTCCTCCGGGCAATACCACTTATGGTCGATAGGCGGTGCGATGAAATCTACTTATGGCTTTTACTGTTCACACTAAACCACTTCACAGTTCCTCTCGCAAGTTTCCGTTCTCCACTCCAGGTTCCGATCCAACATTTTACTCCAGGTTCCGTTCTCCAATGATTTCAATTATATATATATATTTGTTACTATTATGGTTCCGCCTCCATTCATACTGCGTATTTCAACACGGTTTGTTGTTATATGTTAGGTCTCAGGATTTTTAAAAACTTACCACAGGGTGAAGAAAGAATTTTTTTGGGATGGCCTTAAATATGATATTCGAAAGTTTGTGGCGGAATGTTTGGTTTGCCAGCAGAATAAAGTGGAAACAATTAAGACCCCGTGACTTCTACAACCTTTATCCATTCCAAGTCAACGTTGGGAGGAGATTTCAATGGATTTCATCACAGGTTTACCTAAGTCCGAAGGAAAGAGTGTCATCATGGTGGTAGTTGATAGACTTACCAAGTATGCACACTTTTGTGCATTATCTCATCCATTTAAAGCAAGCACAGTTGCTACTACATTTATGGACAGAATTCAAAAGCTACATGGAAGCCCAAGGGTTATTGTGAGCGACAGAGATCCCATTTTTACTCGAAATTTTTGGACGGAGTTATTTTCTTGTTTGGGTACTCAATTAGCTCATAGCTCATCTTATCATCCTCAATCTGATGGTCAAACTGAGATAGTAAATAAATGTTTGGAAGGATATCTTCGTTGTTTTGTATCCGATAAACAAACACAATGGGTCAAGTGGTTACCTCTTGCTGAATGGTGGTATAACACTTCCTTCCATACTGCAGCAAAAATGACCCCATTTATGGCACTTTATGGATATCATCCACCATCCATCACATCATCTTTAAGGGAAAATTCGAAGGTTCAAGCAGTGGAAGATCACATCGAGCATCAGGAAGAAGTTCTCCAACTCTTAAAGGATAACCTGAATTTGGCACAAAATCGAATGAAACAACAGGCAGATCAACATCGTAGCGAGAGAAGTTTTGATGTAGGAGATTGGGTATTTTTACTGCTACAACCATACAAACAAATGTCCCTCAAGCAAGCAAAGAAGGATAATAAATTATCGCCAAAGTACTATGGTCCTTACAAGGTGTTGCAAAAGATTTGTACTATGGCATACAAATTGGAGCTTCCTGCTTCTTCGCGAGTACATCCAGTTTTCCATGTTTCATGCTTAAAGAAGGTTATAGGTGAAAATATTCCAGCTCAAACAATATTTCCAGAACTTGATGAGGAAGGAAAAATCATATTGGAACCTGAAGCGGTCATGGAAACAAGAACTCGACAGCTACGGAATCGATCAATTTCAGAGTATCTCATCAAGTGGAAGAACTTACCCACCGAAGATTCTACATGGGAGGATGAGAATTTTATACAGAAGCACCCGGAGCTACTCAAGTGTTGAGGACAACACTTTTTTGAAGGAGAGGGGCATGTTAGGTCCCTATATCACTAGTATAGCCCCTTATTATCGTTAGTGTAAACCCCTTATTGTTATTATTGTACCCTTGTAACCCCCATTTTGTTATTATTGTGCCCTTAAATTATTATTGTTAGGTCGGCTAGGATTACATTGTGGCCCACTAGGATTACATTATGGCCCCATGGACTCCTATATATAGAAAGGAGGTTTTGTGAATTGTATCATCCAAGAATTGTGCATTTATGTAATGTATTGGAGGTTGCCCCCTCGAAGTGGCTTATTTATAAGGCGTTGATATCTCTTTTCTTCTATTTTGGAGTTGGTTACACAACATTATAAACGGTTCTTTTATATTATGATGCAGAGTTCCACCATACATAACACAGTTTCGTTTATTCTTATGTAGAGGTTTATTATGCATTTCTTATAAATACTCTGCTACAGGGTCTCATTCATACAGAATTCTCATCACAGGGTTTGTATATCCTCCCCACAAGCGCATACAGTTTGGACTCTGGAGCATGGAGCATCCAGTTAGACTTCTATTCAGATTACTAAAGACAGAGGCGAAGCCTTTCATCAGGAACACATTCTCATTACTGAACATACAAGCAGATCTTCAAGGATTTTTCTTCATATTTCTGTAGAACTCCACAAAACCCTCACCATAGAGTTTATTTATTCGACACACCAAGGATACACATATGCAATTAAGTAATTAATGCATAGATGGTTATATATCATATCTCTTTCACATAGAATTCTTGTATCAACAATATCCATATAATACTAAAACCAATCCTTCTTCATACACAACTGCCTGCCTCTGCTTCATGTTTTTTATTTTGTATTCATTTCCTCTTTGCTGCCTCCATTGACTGTCTTTGTCTCCTTGTAACTGCCTCCATCTGCTACCTCCTTTTCCATCAATGACAATCATTTCCAACATGTTGCCTATGTCTTTGCAGGTATGATAACCTTTGTAGGATAACCACCTTGACTTCTTCTTGTTTCTCTTGTGCCCTAACAAACCTCTCGTTGTCATCCTTGAAAAATCATGATTTAAACTTTCAATCTCCTCTGTGTATCCATCCAATCAGAAGAATATATACCTCCTTGTTGTCCAACTAACCTTTCCTCTTCATGTCCACGTTGTGATTGATCAAAGCTATACTGCACCATTCTACTATTCTTTCCTTAGTTTGTTGGTTCTATACTGTACCATCCTTTGTTGTTCATGTGGTCTTTAATCTTCATGTGCCGTTATGCACACACATAATTGTTAGATTCTAAAATATCTCAATGCATAATAAATGCTATCACCTTGCCTTGCCGATGGAAATATATTGGTGTATATCTCACTCCATATTTCACCTTAGTTAGTGAATTAGTATCAATAAAGTCAAATACGTCATTATTTCCATGCTACATGCATACAAAGATAAACCACACCATACACACAATCAATCCATAACAACAATCATGTTTCTAATACTTATCACAAGGCTTTAAGGCCTCACTAGATCTTCAAGGTCCAAGGTTGAAACTTTTCTTGGTTACTTTTGTGATGGAGCTTGTCCAATCCAAGCGTGGAACCTGGAACCTCTGATACCACTCTATAGCATACCCCCTACTAACCTCAACCCTTCCTGAGACAGTGAGAGGTAGTTACTATGAGAACCCAACCTCCAATCTCTCGTTATGGAAATGGGGTTTGCATTTTTTTGACCCTTTTAAACTTTCTTAAAACTTAAAACAGACGAAGTTATTGCATTCGTATCATTGAGACATTTTGAATGATAGAAATTTTGTCTCAATCCGACTCCCAGATCAAAGGATATGGTTGATTGCAGTCTTGGACAATTAGCTAGCGTTATATCATCTACCTGCCATGTGGTGCCTGCATGGTTCCCACGTCATTATCCAAGTCATAGCCACATAAAAAACGTTGAGCCGATCATTCTTATTAAACCTCTCTTAGCATGTCCCATTTACATATATCATGGGCATAGTACATGGTGCGGGCCCCTCTCCCTACCACCGCATCCCAAAGATTAAATTCTGGGCATCACTTGGGCAGTCTCCTTGACAATTCTTCTGGGGTAAACCTTCTAGGACTGCGTGGATCCTCACTGCCAACAAGTCCATTCCTTTAATTACTCACGAGACACAATACGTATATGAATGAATTACCTTGCTTGTAATGGCTCTTACATTGGAGTTGGGCCCGTAATGCCACATTGTTAGTTTTTGGTAGTAGCGGACATGTGTTCTAGTCTCTATGGTGTCTAAGAGACTAAGGAACACAAGATATCCAAAACCCAAAAAAGGTTTTGTACTAAAAGCCTTATAAACACCTCAATTAGATTAATTAGCCAATAATTAAAATTTCCATAAGTCTAACTTAGGAAAACTGGTTAATTAAATAAAATTAATTGAGGAAAATCAAATTTTCTCTAGAGACTTCTGGAAAAGTGATTTGATGGAGTCGAGATGATCTTAGCCATCGATTGAGATTAGATTTTGGCCATTGAGATTCCAATAAAAGATTATAAGAGCAAGTTGATGGGGCTTTGAGAGTGATACACAAGAAGTTCAAGCAGTGCAACTTACCCAGTTGCAGTGATTTAGCAAGGGTGAAGTTGAGGCAGAGGAAGACACCAACAACAGGGTTTTCAATAGTGAGAATTCCCAAAGAAATTCTCATGAGTTTTCCAACATTCCAATATGAGGAAAGGAGGCCCAAATTTCCAATATAAGAGGCCCAAACAAGAAGCGCAAATTACCAGTGCAAGATAGAAATTCAGCTAGTGCGAGTTACAAAGGATACATATCATATGCTAGTGTTGGGAGATGATCGAGAAGAAGAGCAAGTAGCTTCAAGGAGCAACAGGAGGCAAAGTGTCTGCTGGAAATAGTTTTTGGAGGCTATGTGAGTTCACGAGAAACATATCTATGCATTCCAGTTAGCTAGTGCAAGTGCCAGGAAATAGTTGGAGTGGCTAGGAGGTGTCCAAGTTGATTTTCTCAAGGGAAAAGGGATTTCCTAACTAAATTTCCAGTGATATAAATTTTCCAGAAAATTTTTTAGTTAATATGAAAGCAATTGTATTCTCTATTTTGATGAAGAATTGATATGAAAACCCTCATCTGTTGCAATGGTTTTCCCTTCAGGTTTTTTCCAAGAACTATTGTCCAAAAATAACCATGTCAACATTATTGTGTGTGCATGAATTATTTCTCAGTTCCTGCATTTGATTTTCCACAATGTTTTTACTTGTCAAGAATTGTAGTAGTGAATTTATCATTGTTTGACATAAAGTAATTTATAGAATACAAATAAACTACATAAGTTAGGAGATAAATATATGGTTATTGCATTCTTGGAAATTTCATATGGTATCAGAGAAAAGTTGGTGCAGATCAGAGAGATCAGTGCATTGAAGAGAAGATCTAGCACATAGGGTTTGCAACAAAGAGTTTGTAGGGTAAATCAACACAGAGAAGGTCTAGCGCAAAAGTATTTCGGAAAAATGGTTTTGCACGAGGAAATAAACGACAAACAAAAAAAGAGAAAGAACACAAGGTTTTATAACCAAATTTTTTAATTTCTCTAGAGACGAAATTGCAATGGAAATTTGAGAGAAGCTGAATGACAACGAGATAATGCATATAACAATCAATGGGTTTACCAAGGAATGACGTACGTTCATCTAGTTGATTTATGGGCATGAAAAGCTTTTAGATTTGGATTTCCTAGGGAGTGATTTCACTCAGGAGGATCTTAGGCTCAACTTGGTCAAAGGAATTATCGACAATAGTGGAAAGGGACATAAGATGGAGGAGCAAGAAAATGTCACTCTAGAAAAAAAAGGTAAAGCGAAGGGTTCCAATAAGGGACAATACTTGAAAGGAGAAAAGAAGAAGGAACTTTTGAAGGTAAAATGTTTTGGTTGTGGCGAACTTGGTCACTATGTCAGACAATATCCTAATAAGAAGAAGGACAAGAAGTGGAAGCAAAAAAATACTTCAATAAAGATAGAGGATTTGTCTTCTAGGTTGGAGGATGAATTCACACTTATAACGATGGTATCCTTAGGAGGAGTATGACACTCCAATATTCCAAACCAAGTAGGGTATGCGGAAGGAGAAACAAGGGGATCTAAATCATAGCCAAGGAAGGCTTGATTAGTATATCAAATCCAATTGCTCTATATATGATTTCTTAGTTGGACCATTACACTTGCTACAGGAGCCCAAGTATTAAAGTAGTACTGAAATCAAGACTCATGATTGGAGTGATAGAAACAACATAGAGGCAATGTATGGGCATAAATAGTGTGAGATCAGATTAGTGCAATGGAAGCAAATATTAGTTCAAATACAACATGTAGCAAAATAACCAAATTAATATAGCGATAATAGGGTAGACAATGATTTCCGAAGGATTTTCTTCACAAGATTTCTAGTTTCTTAATGGAAAAGGGAGATCATTTTTTATTTGAAGAAGAGGAGTGCAGGTTACTCCAGGAAGGATGCAATATCTCCAAAAGTGTGAGTTGACTAAGGCAGAGGGAGTTAACAGGGAGACATGATACCTCTCTAATCATATTGATTTACAGAGGAGAAGAAATTCCCAGTTTGTGGCTCAATTTTCCAGTGGAGGTTGTGGTTATTTCTAGCAGTGCGAGTTTGCTAGAGAGGATGTGGTAAATTAACGGTATGCAACTGCAAAGTTTAGTTTAGGATCTCAGAGGGAGGCCAAATTGATTTGGAGGGGTCGATTTTCTTCCAGGAAGTAAGATCAACTAGCATAAGTGAAGAAATGAAATTTAATAGAGGTTTGCTAATTCATGGCAACTAGTTGTAATAAAAAATGTTGGACACCAATAACATGGATTAGTTCGGCTACAACATGTTCATACATATCAAAAGGTTACAGATATTCTCATGAAGGCCTTGGGTAAGGAAATTTTTTTCTACTTTAGGGATAAGATGGGACTGAGTTGAGAACACCTTCCTCGCTAAGAGGGAGTGCTAGTTTTTGGTGGTAACGTACATGTGTTCTAGTCTCTATGGTGTTTAAGAGACTAAATAACAAAGGATATCCAAAAAACATAAAAGGTTTCACAAGAAATGTCTTAGAAACACCTCAAATATATTAATTATCCAACAATTAAAATTTCCCGAAGTCTAACTGAGGAAAATTGGTTAATTAAATCATATTAATTGAGGAAAACCTATTTTTCTCTAGAGACTTCCGGAAAAGTGATTCGATGGAGTAAATATGATCTTATCCATTTATTGAGATTATATCTTGGCCATTGAGATTCCAATAGAATATTATAAGAGCAATTCTATGGCGTTTGGAGAAGGCACACATGAAGTTCAAGCAGTTCGACTTACCCAGTTGCAGTGATTCAACAAGGGTGCGATTGAAGTAGAGGAAGACACCAACAATGGGGATTTCAGCAGTGAGAATTTCTGGAGAAATTATCAAGAGTTTTCCAACAATCTAGTGTGATGAAGGGAGGTCAAATTCAAATATAAGAGTCCGAAACATGGAGTGTGAATTTCCAGTGAGATCTCGACAGTCAACTAGTGCAAGTTGTAGAGGTTATAGATCGTGTGCCCGTGCTATGATGTGATTCAAAGGAAGAGAGAGTATCTTCAGTGAGAAACATGAGGTAGAGTGACTTCCTGAAAGAATTTCTAGATCATGTGTGATTTCCCCAACAACAAATATACGTATTCCAGTCAGCTAGTGCAAGTTCCAAGCAGGGGTGCGAGTGGCTAGGAGGATCCCGAGTGGTTTTATAGAGGGAAAATGGATTTCCCAACTATGTTTCAAGTGAAATAAATTTGTCGGAATATTTTTTAGTGAATAGATAAGAAATTATATTCTCTATTTTTCTGAAGAATTAATAATAAAACCATCATGTGCCACACTGGTTTTCACTTTGGATTTTTTCCAGGAAAAAAATGTCCAAATATAACTATGTTAACATTATTTTGTATGCATGAATTATTTCTCAGATCCTGCATTTTATGTTCTGTAATTTTTTTATTTGTTAAGAATTGCAGTAGTGGATTTATAATTTTTTGTCATAAAGTAATTTACATAAGATAAATAAACTACATAAGTGAGGAGATAAATATCCAGTTATTGCATTCGTCAAAACTTCACACACATCACCCCAGGACTTAAATATCGGGTATTAAATTTTTCCCTTCGTCTGAAACCTCTACGGTCTAAGTATCCGACGTGATGTCACCAAAGCGAAACTTCGGGGTGCAAAGCATCTGAGATGATCCAACAATGTCAATGCTTTTCCCAAATCAATGGTCCATATCTCCTTTGCACGATCTACCATATAGCCCACCTTGTCATATCACCTCGTGGATTTAATAATGGGAGTTCTATATGGGCCTCATTTTTAAATCCCTGGGGTAGAACCTTTAGGGTCATCCAATGGTGTCAAATGCACTACGACCATTGACGTTCCCGAATTTCCTCCACTTGCGCCCTTGGTCAAGACACCTGGTCACATAGTTTAGATGGTTTAAACAAGGTTCGTCACTTTTTTCCAAGGTGTTAAGGTTCCAACCACATGTACATATGAACATATGTAGATATAGGTGGTACAACCCCTTGGAGCTATCCATACCGAGTTTAGGCAAAACTTGAGCTACCTCTCTCATGCCTATAAGTCAGAAGTTAAGACTTGATAGTCAAATGATTTCAGTCAAACTTTAACTTAATATGACAAAGATAGTTTATCTCTATATACCAAAACCATTTGGACCAATTTACATACCTAGGATGAAGATAGGAATAATCCCATTCTTGAGAAGATGTTCAAGACACTTGTACCACATTTTTGTTCCATAATCACATCTCTGAATGTTACTCCAAAAAATTATTAGCTATGCACCAACATATAATGATCAATACAAGAATCATAAACACACATTGAGATGTCAAATTCATAAGAATTAACCATTCCTCATGAACTTCCCATAAATTATTAGTATACATTTACAAAAAAAATCAACACTCTTCAACATAATTTAAGCACTGAGAAAACACAAGAACTTAATGTGTTTGTTAGATGTTACACATGGAGCCAACATTCCCATTATTTAAGGAAACAAACATTTAATGTATTCAAAAGCATCTAAATGGAACATTAAACATATGTTAGTATTCACTAGCATATGATACATAAAAAAACTTATCTTTTAGTAAAGGGTTTGGTAACTGAGATTGGGAATCTAAATTTCCACCCAACCTTATATGTAATATTCCTAATTAGCTTTCAGCTATTTGGAATATTAATTTTTGCTTTTTTCATTTAGATAGATGAATAAGAGGGTAGGGAGACCCATAAATCTCCTTAGAAGGAATAAAAACCACTTCTAGTGTGAACGTGGATCATCTTATTAGTTGGATCAAGCACTCCTAGATGCGAATAGGGGTTGAAGCATGTGGATGGGGTCAAGTTTGACCAAATCAACAATCCTGGTATGGAGGTAGTGAAAAGTTATTGGGGGACAACGCAGTGTTATTGGGAGGAAGTCTCCATGAGAGTAACATATTTAATGAGTGGGACCAAGGGTGAGGAGGCTCAAAAAGGATATAAGGAAGGGGATGTCAACCATAGAATTCATTCTGATTATTGTTTATGTTTTGGTCTTTTATGACTTTCTATACACTTCAGCTGTTTAGTAGATTCTGCTGTGCTGTTTAGCACAAGGGTGTTTCCGAGCGGAAATCCCACCCTCATCCTCGGGGGACTTCGAGTGCCCACTCAAGAGAGTTTAATTGAGCTGCATTTCCACCATCCAACATCAGGCCAAGCTTCAGCCATTATCCACGGCGTAGTCTCCTTTAGGATTGTGTTGTTTTCATGGCAAAAGCAGAGGAGGGTTGATAGACCCAATTTCTGAGCTTGTTTTCCAGTGAGGGGAGAAACCCTTCATCTGGGAGGCTAACAAGGAGGTTCATTGAGAATTATTTCAGCATCCGGCATCATGCCAAATCCTTGCCATCATCTACAATGCAGTCTCCTTCAGAAATTGTGTTATTTTGCAGGGGAGTTGCAGTGGAGGGCCTAGTGTCCAAGTTTATGAGTTAGATTTCCAGTGAGGGGAGAAACCCTTTATCTAGGATATATATTGTAGGACTATTAGCCATTTCCATATCAGAACAACCACCTCCTACCAGTTATCCATTTGCAGAGTGTTATTCAGCCCTAGGGCTGCATTTTCGCATTTTTGTATTTTGTGTATTTCCGAAAAACCTTTCTGGGTTGTCTTGGAAATGTGCTAGAAGGCCCAGATCTTTGATCCCGACATTTTATAAGCACCATATAAGCAAATCCATGTACTTTCATCTACAATAGCAGTTACACCTTGCAAAAAATGTGTTGTCTTAGACTTCGACATTCTTATATAGCAATTGTTATTCATATTTCTTGTATTGGGTCCATAGAGGCTTGTTTTGCCTAGCTTGAGTGTCTTTTTCCTTAAGCTCTTGTATACATTTTCTGCTATATTAGCTAATAAAATGGATCTATGATCTGCTCTTATTTGATGTGTTGATATTTCATTGCATTTTCCAATTTTATGTGCTATATTCCTGTCTTTTCCATTTTGGAATATTACAGTGGTATCAGAGCATAATCTTGGCTTAGCCTGTGTAGTACAACAACTATGTCATCAGAAGAAGAAGATCCTATCACATAAAGGGGAAAGCGATGTCTTAATAGAAATTTGGGGTATGATTATAAAGACCCCAAAGGAGACAAAGGAAAAACTCCAATATTAGGAGAGATGGATGAAGAGGAGTTTCCCAAGATTCTTCTTCAAACCATGCAGGATATTCCCTGAGAAATCAAGGAGATGAGGATGGAGAAACACAAAGAATCCCCTATAGGGTTTCTATATAGAGAAAGCTCCAACATTTCACATCACTGGTATGATCAACCAGTGAAGCAGCAAGTTTCCCAATGCTCTACTATGCCTACATTCCTAGTAGTGGGAAATGGAGGTGGAGGATCCCAATAACAAGAAAATCTTGAAGATTAATTTCTAGAATATGAGTCTCAATCTCATACATTCAAAGATAATATGAACTTTCAGGAGTTTTGTTAGATCAAGGACAACAGGAGACCCCAACATAACAATAGAAGTGGAGGGTTCACATAGAACATTGATCTACAACAGACCATGGGTAGGTTCTTTTTCTCGCTTTTTATGGGTCATCAAAGTGCACAACCAAGTCTTAGGTGGAGAAGCTACACATATACTTCCAGCTGAACCAAGTATCGGAGATGGAAGCCATCAAAATAGCAGCACTGCACCTTGAAGGTGAGTCACATGATTGGTGGTTTCATGGTATTTCTACATTGGGGCATGCAAATGTGACTGCATATTTAGAGTTCACCCGAAGGTTAGTAGAGAGGTTTGATCGAAGAGACCCAGTGGCACCTTTTATTGAGCTAGCCAAGCTCAAGTAGTAAGGTAATCCAGAGACCTATATATTTGAATTTCTAAAACTTTATGTCATGGTTCTAGATTTATCTGCAGTTAGGAGGGTTTATATGTTCATTGATGGGCTAGCAGAGCAACTGCATAGGTTGGTTAAATATACTAAACCAACTACTCTTCAAGCTGCGATTGAGAGGGCTAGAGATTTAGAGGATGCTTTGCCAAGGGAAAAAGCTCCATTTTAGCAAAGGCCACCCTTTCAGTCAAAAGGGAAAGATGTGAAGGTTCTTCCTTCAAAGGAGAACCAAAACAAAGGGCCTCTTAGTGATGATGTCTGAAGGGACTTGAGGAGAAGGAAGCTTTGCTTCACATGCTAAGAACCATGGGCACCAGGGCATCGATGTGCAGTAGAGAAGTCACACTATATAGAGGTATTCTCTGATATTGAGGAGGAGGAATAAGAGGAGCCATAAGGGGATAAAAATGATGTGATAGCAGGGGAGGATCCACTGCCACCAGGAAGTGGGAATGGGGCATTTTCTCCAGTTGGAGGGGCCCTTGCATCTTTGCGGGGAGTACCCAAGTATCTGACTTTGAGAGTCCGAGGTACAATTCAAGATCAGAGAGTATCAGTGTTGATTGACAGTGGGGCTACCCACAACTTTATTGATGCTCAGTTAGTACAAAGGAGTGCAATACCCATTGATGATTTTGAGAGATTTTCAGTTTTAGTCCCAAGAGCTAGAACCATGCAGTGTATGAAGTATGTTACGGAATTGTTAGTAACCTTAGGGACATATACTTTTACTGATCACTTCTTTGTGGTCATCCTTCACACCAATGTGATATTGGGTGTGCTGTGGTTGATTACATTGGGGAAAGTCACCACAGACTGGGAGACTTTGCAGATGGAATGGGTAGACAAGAAGAGTGGTAAGCATCAGATGATTAGGGGCATCCACACTTATCCACCTCAGATATCCCCTGCACATAATATGGAGCCTGATTTGCGTAGTAGGAGAAAGGATACTTCAGTCCATTCAGATATGCAGTTGACTCCGAACCATGATGTTGTATTATTTGGAGGCATTCCACCAGGAAGTCCCCCAGACTAGGAGTTGGTTAGAGAGTTCTCACAACTAGTTTCACCATTCATAGATATAGCTGAGATGGGAGCCTTGAGTGAGTCTAGCACAATGCAAAGAATCCTTGGTAGGCTTAAGGAGGAGATGGATATTATCGCAATATCGGTATTACCAACTCTCACCAAGCATCTTCCGCTGAGAGGAGATGTTTCAAGGATGGATGATGGCACAATCATGGTGCAAGAGGGCTACTCCATAGCCTTTGACAGTCAGAAGATACTTCCTCATAGGGAGGAGTATTACATATATGGTAGAGGGTTGTTGGAATTCATGCATACATTGGCCAAACTCAGGAAGTTTTGGATGGGCAATAGCTTCCAAGTGAAGACTAACCTCCATAAACTTCAACCCTTACTTGAGCAGAAGTAGCTACAAGGGAGGCAACAAAAGAAGGATAGTGGTGTTCCGACATGTGGCTTTGGCATGGAGCATGTCAAAGAGGGGAGAAGTAAGGTGACATGTGCCTTATCACAAAGGCCAGTAGCACTGACATTGTTTAGCATAGATCCATATTGGGAGTCCTAGCTATTGGTGGAGTATTCCAAGAATCACTTCACATGTGAAGTGCTTGATGGGCAGGTGACATATGAGAGGTATAAGGTGATGGGTGGAGTCATCTATTACCAATATTGGATCTTTTTGACTAGAGACTCTTAGCTCAAGAAGAAGATCCTACATGTAGCACATGAATCACTCCTTTCTGGTCACCAAGATTTCATTGGGACCTGTCAGGCCATTGGGGAGAGATTCTCATGGGATGGTCTCAAGGAGGATGTGCTCCAACATATCAGGGGATGTATGGTTTTCTTGGAGAATGAGGAGGAAAACAACCCCCTTGCAAGATTGTTACAACCACTTCCCTTTCCGGCCAAGAGATGGGTAAGCTCATCTATGGACCTCCTCACCAGATTTCCAACAATACATAGTAAGGGTTGTGTCTTTGCACTTATTGATCAACTAACCAAGTATTTTCATTCATTTTCCATTCATTTACAGTACATTTCTCCACAATAGGGCAAGCCTCTCTTTAGCTTCATGGTGTTCTTGGGGCCAAAATCAGTGATGGGAATGGGCACTCCCTAGGAGTCTTTGGGGAGGTGATATCGTATTTGGGGTGTACTCAGTTGACACAAAACATCAGTTACTACCCTAGGCAGATGAGCAGAGAAGGGAAACAATCAGGTGGCTGGGAAGCTAATTTCCACATTGTGTTCTGGAGCAGCAAGGAGAAGAATTGCGCTGGTTCCACTTGAGGGACTATTATCACCCTCCGATATTTCATATGGCAGTCAATGTATCTCTAATTTTGATTCCATATGTTGATGAAGTTTTCATCATTATTTTTGGAATGACACATGGCATTAAGGGAATTTTGAGGTCTAAAATGGGCTTCCTAAGGAAAATGTATAATCAAAATTCACTTTATGAGAACTAATCACATTTTAGCGGATGACATCATCTCTGCTATTTAAGGTGGCATTATTTGAGTTAAATGTACTTACATGTCACATCCTCAATGGTGGATAAAAACTCATGGTTAACCATGGTAGTGCTCTAAGTACTTTTAAAGTCAAAGTAAAGTACTCATAATAAATGTCATTTCACACTTTTTGAATAAAAATATATTATTGTCATTTCATATTTCTTGAAAGAAACAATGAATATCCCTATACATTCATTATATTATATTATTTTTATATAGTATATTAATTACATGTTATTATACAATTTAAATAATATAAATATTAATTAATAAAATATAATATAATTAAGAATTTATAAATTTATATTTATGTTTTATTTTAAGTTATTTAAGTACAAAGGACAAATGCATTATTTTTTCAATGATAATGACTTTTTCTTGAGAATATCATTCTTATTTATAGTCACATCAATACAATTTTTTTATTAATTTTATTTTGGTACAACTTTTGAATTGAATTTAACCATGGTTACATGGATTGTGGTGCAAAAAGTGAATTGCAAATTCATAAATATTATTTTTTTGGTTTAGCTATTATTTTATTATTTCCTTAGGAGACGCATTTTAGACCTCAAAATTCCCCTAATGAAAATGGATGTCAGTGGTTTACAATTGTTGACAATAGTTGACCATGGTTGATTTTCATATTAAGAAAATATTTGTTTAGGAATATGAAACCTTAGATTAATAAGCCCAAAAAATAGATATTATAAACCCAAGGGGTTAATACTACTATGGATATTCCGAGTCCTACATCTGAAAAACTACACCAAAAAAACCTCCAATCTAGCGTCTTTATATAGGTTTATAGATTAAGTCCCTCTTTACATATATTTTTAATTCAAGGTCCTTCTGGTTTTTTCAAAGTTATCATGCAATGCCTATTCTCATTAATTCATAAAAAAATAAATACAAAATAAAGTTTTGTTGCTCCACATGAAAGGAAGATCATCTCGTTCTTCACAATTGTGTCATACTTATACACAACTGTCATTACATGAATATAATTATTTACAAAACCCAAAAATCGTGGTGATTTTCCTATTCAAAATTATACAATAGTTCCTCAAATGCTCAACAGACTAAAAATATAGTAACAAAATTGGATCTACCAACTATTTAGGAAGTTGATAAGTTGATGGTTCGGTCCTCAAATAATGCCAACAATCCGTAATCGATAAAATCATGATGGCTCTCATTCTGCCAAATGATTTTCGATAGAAATTTTTGAGTGATCTGCAAATAATATCGTGAAAAAATCATCAAAGTATTGTTCCCCTACGACTACCACTTCAGTAATCAAAAATTCAAGAAGCCATGCAAATATGATATACCTTCCATTAATTGGGATACAAATTAACCTCATGAGAGCTATAAAATATATGGAAAGGGATAGGTGTAAGTAGGTAAAAATGGTTAATTTCTTTGGCCAACATATCCTCCCAACTGGCTTAGTTGCATGTCCTCATGTAGACCGCTTATGACATAGATTAGTGTAAGAACTGTTCTGATTAACATGGAGCTGAGTGAGGTCATATTGTTTCACCATATTAGTCCCAAGTAGTTGATACCCATTTGAGTGAATGATTTCCTTCCACCAGTCTTCATTAACAATATAAATTGGATCATATTGATGAGAAGGTAACCAGATAATATGAAACCAAAACCTTAACCCCAACCAAGGAATCCAGAGTGTTGCATGCAAGCAATATATCATGGGATTATTTCCAATTCTCTTGAAAATTTGGGTGTCGTGAAGGGTTCGCGTGCTTGTACTCCTGATGATGAAATTATCCATATTTCAAAAAAGCATCCTCACCCTCTCCCCTAAAGGTATAGATTTGATTTTTTCATAGGTTGACACACCATCGTTGTGTCGTAAGCATCCAATCCTTTCGGCATCCTAATTTGACAAACTAATAATTTTTAGTACAAATAAACCTAGATTGGAAATTTTCCATCCTAACCATCAATGGACGGTTTACTTCATTTTCCTTAAATGTGTCAAAGGCCTTCTTCCATTTGACTTGACTAATCACAAAAGACATAAAAGCCCTTAATTTGATATATCCTACAAATGGCATCGGTTTGAACGTCTGATTGATTTCTAGGATATAATCATGCATGTATAGCTCACATATCAAATGTTGGTTAATACAATTTTTAGCTCTAAAAATCCTTAACAATTTCATGGGGTATTCTATATTTTGACTCAAATCCCAGTGAATAAAAAAAAAAAAAAATCTCATGAAGAAAAAGGGAGTAACAGTTAGCAGAGGGCCTGCATGCTGATATTTTTTGCACTAGAGTAAAAATTTCATCTTTATCACTCTTCAGCAACTGAACCTGTTCCTACAATTATTTGATTCTCTTCTGCAATTTTTCTCGTTGCTGTTAATATTTTTCAATTTGAGTTATATAATTTGCGACTACCCTTGTCACATTCTCCCGAATTTCTCTTATCTCTTTCTGATGAGCCCCCGTGGGGATTTCCCATGCTGGAAACTAAAAGTAGTGCCCTTCCACTTTTGGATTTCTACTAACAAATAAATTCTTGTGGTTCTTCAAGGTAGGTGATTGCATCGGTCTGTGTGGATGCTTAGATTACCTCTTTTTCTTCTATTTGTGTAAATGACGAGATTGTTGTTGGGTCAAGAAGGTGAATGTTTAAGGTAACCTTAATTCTTCACATTAATCATCAACCCAGGGCAAGTATGTTTATTTCAAGAGTGCAAGCAAAGTATATGCGAGTGAAATTAGAGGTCAACTATCCTAGATCATTGTAAGAAATATGATCTAATTCTCGAAGTTCAATCAATAAATTCAAAAGTAAACTATAAAATACTTCACACCAAACAAAAGATGAAACTCTAGTCTAATTTGATGCAAATAGTAAACACATAATGCTGAAATTAAAGATATTTTGCAATTGAACAACAAGCTTAATTAATTGAACAACAGTAGAAAATGAATACTTAATAAATTGAAAATCAATCTTCTATTAACAATTTTCAATGGAATTCTCTATAATTCAATTAATAACAACCTTCAGAATTGAACATCAAACCATACATCCACACTTGCAATGGAAAAACTCAAGAAATAATCAATGTACATAATTGAACAACAACTACTTAACCATGATGAAATCAATCTAATGAATGTAAAGACATCACTCAAAAATAAAGGAACATTAATGATAAATCAAATCTATTTGAAAAGAAAATTGTAACACATCACACTTGTGATTACTGAATTTAATGGTAATTCTAAAAAGTGTAAAGAATAACTAAATTGCAAGAATCAGTAAATAAACATATAACACAAAATAGTAGGAGAACTCCCAGGGACTAGGCCTGTAGCCTCCAGAAGTATTCTGCCAAGAAACACTCAGAATCCACTTATAACAAAAATGGTAAATTTTTCATTAATTAATGGAACATGTACATCATCACGAGTTCACAGACTTTGTCTCAATAAAATGTTTGTTACAGAAAATTACAATACATGGGGAAAAAATGTCTCCGCTATCTTTCACCTACAACCTTTTATAACTTAAAGGAGAAATAAAACATAGGATAACGAACCCTCAGGATCAGAAGATCCTGAGGCTTCGTAGTCATCAGCCGAATGCTCCAAAGATAGTCGTGTCTTTTCATCTCTTGCTGATTTTCATGAATCAGATGTGATCGCATTGCTTTTCTTGGCTGTTGCCGTTTGGTCATTTGGTTAATAGTTATTTTTTTCGGATTCCCTATTAATAAAGGCAACAAAAGTTAGTTTTTATACTATTAAAATAATTATTTATTAATAATTCATTTTACCCTACTTTTACATTATCCTCCCTTGAATTATTTCTAAAAGGAAGGAAAAATATAAAAGTTAATAATAAATCATGCTAAAAATAGGGGTAAAATTTACCTTTTCCTCGACCCAACATACTCCCCTTCTTACCTTTTTGCATTTACTCGTGAAAAAAGATGATTGAGGTGTAGTTGAGTTAAGGAATAGGCAGGATATACTTCTTCCTTGTAAAGTCCAAAACCATGCTTTTGTTTCAGTTTTGAAAATGCTAAGTTCGTATGTGCCTCTAGTAATTCATAATCATGATGGTAGTATTCAGGAGGGTACCATATGATGGGGAATATATATCTGCATCCTATCCATGTAGGACTCATGTTTAAAATTAGATTACTATATAGATGAAAAAGAGAAGTAGCAGCTTTAAAATTCCTATAACCAAATGGCTCTCTTTTCTTAATGTTATTGGTAGAGGCTTGCCATCTTTGTTTAGGTGCTAATAAAGCTTCTTCCTAAATATCCTGGAAGTATGCTTTCCCATTCTATACAATATCTTTGTGAATTGTCCCTAGCTTGGCTATCAGTCATTCCCGTTACATAAACCTCTTATATTGAGTGAATAAGTGTAGAGGTTTTGTAGGTTCCCCTCCAACCCATAAATCTAACCCATGTTCTCTTTTCTAAGAGATATTGTAGGCTTTAGCCCAACCAATCTAATTTTTAGAAAAAGACTGAAAATCTTGGAACTGAATGTCCCCAATGAAAGGACTAGGACTACTATATCTTTCCTCTTCTAAAAAGAATTTGTGCAAGTACAACTGCACATAAGGTGTTGGACCTGTTCATCATGATCATTACAACATTGGAAAAATTCTTCAGTGGATTTAAATGTAGCAGGCTTCCCTGCTCTGACAGCTTTGATCTTCAACAAAAAATACATTTCTACTAAAAATAAGGAATAATTGATGGCCGGTGCTCTGCAAGACAATACACCTGAGTAAAGAGAAAAGACAACACTGGTTTGTTTCTTAGCCTGTTCCAGTTGATCCTGTGCCCTTTTCACTTTTACTCTTTCTTCCCTAATTTGGGCAAAGGTCTCATCTTCTGTTGCAGTGAGGTCATTAAATAATTTTAGTACTGCCTGATGTTATTGTAAAGGCACTACTTCCTTCCGATACCGAACCAATTCTTGTTGCATTTGAATCAATTCATTGCGAAGATTTTGATTGGCAGCTCTTTGTACCAAGGGATTAAAATTAGGTGTTTCCTCTGTTTGAGTTTCTTCAACAGCCTCTACCATTTGTGTGACAAATTTTTTTTGGGTCTCCATAATATATAATTCCTTCTTAGGCTTCTAGGCCTTGTTTGCCTATTTCAAACATTCCCTTAACTGTTTCATTGTTTTTCTCAATTTTCTGCATTTCCAGCGCATTTTCCTCAACTTAGCCCAAACTAATTTTTCCTTCAAAGGGATTATGGCAGGGGAAGATGCAGCAACAAGTTCGGGTTCAGGAAGGGCTGTGCTAGTATTAGGGTTATCATTGAATGAAATAATTTTTTCTTCAGGCACTAAAGAGGTTGTTTCAATATTGATGTCTTGGCTAGGTGGAGCAATATTTTCTTCAGGTGTCAGAGGAGATGAATCAACATTTTTGTCTCGTTCTAATAAAACAATATCCCCTGACTGATTTCTAGACTCAGATGCTATCTCTATCTGGTCTTCCTTATTCAAACATTCATTATCATAGGAAGATAAATTCCTCAAATCCTACAATTCATCAGTGGAAGGTAGGATTTTAGTGTCACCAGAACTGCCAGCAGAGGAAGACTGGTTCGAAAAATCCCTCTGCTCCTCAATTTGTTCAAGTGGGCTCCTAGCTTCATAAGATGCTCTCGTCTGTTCTAATACTTGAGCCATTTCCTCCTCATAACCCTGTAAAGGTGCATTATGAGGGCTCGGAGGGGGTGTATATGATGGCTCTGTTTCTTCTGGAAATGCTGAAATGTTTTGCTGATGTTTTATTCTTTCGAACCATCTCCATTTTACTAGACCTGAGGTCAAGACATAGGTTCTCTTCCCTCTATCTTTCTTAGGGACTTGTTTACGAGAAAAATTGTCTGGCCAACAGTAAGGGATCTCCCCGGTAAAAAGTCTCGATAAGACTCTGAACCAATTGTGATAGGGATCCCGTCCGGGGTGTGGGTCCGGCTACCACTGAATACTCCTTCTCTTGGACACAAATGAGCCCTGCAGAGTTATAGACATACAATTGTCGGATGATACAAGGAAAAATATCGATGATTGTCAATGAGCATAAAACACTACAAATATAAAGATGAATAAAAACACGCAGCCGAAGGAGATGCTATTAGCAGCATATCATTAGGGTCGTGTTTGTAAAAGGTGTTCGAACCATAGAAGAAAACTAGAAAGAACATCCTATACTTACTTAAGCATTTTCGTGAATAAGATAAATGTCAATAATGAAGTTACAAACATCTCCTAGGTAAACAACATCCCATCATTAACACATTCAGTGAGCTGAAATGCATGAAGAGTATAAGAAAAAAACACAGATCAGTTAATCATAAGATATTAGACATATAAGAGAAAATATTCACAGTATTAACACATCTATTCTCATCAGATCCATAAGTGGATTTAATACAAATGCTTGTATTCATTCAAAAGGGTCTATTCAATGCTTTACAACTCTCCTATATCATTTGGATTCTAAAAAAAGATCACTTTACAAGTCCCCGAAGGGAGTATTTATAGGACAAAATTGACCCTTGGGTGCCCTGAATTTTCGCCTTCTTGACTGTTGGCATGCTTTGTGACCCGAAGGGAAAAAGCGACCTACGACCTTGTGCTTCGCTGTGACCTGCGACCTGCGACCCCTCCTGTAGGCTGTGACTTGCGACCTGATCATGGGAGCATGTGAGTGATTGCGAGGTCGGGAACATCTACCTGTTGCTCTTTAAGGAAATTTCGCCATGCTTGATAATCTGCAGCAACTGGGGAGATCAGAGGAGTATCTTCCCTTAACCTAAGCAGGCGTTCTAAGGCGTTTAGGATCAAAGTTTCTCTTTTGATCGTGACTTGGTTAGATAAGGAGGCTAGCTTAGTATAAATCCATACTGGCGTCACGATGAATTTAACCAAGTTATCCTGTGATTCCGGAAGATCAAGAGTAGCGACGACTTGTCTAATAGGTTGCAGAAACACCTGAATATCTTGGTTCACCTGTTCCCATGTTTTTTCTTCGCCCAACGTTCCTAGAGAAGGAATGTGGTGTAGTTCAACCATTGAGACAATGCCGCTAATAAAATGTTCGTAGGCAGTCATTACCTTCTCTAGGTCTTTGAATAACTTCTCCTTGGATTGCACCTTCATGCGTATTTGGACTTTGTCATTCTGAGTGCAAATCCAATATTTTCTGGGTAAAGTATCTGGAGCCTGCAGAAACCTATTTTCCCATTCTAGCATTCTATCCAAGGCTGTGGAGGCTTCTTTCAATTGTTCGTTCCTCTTCTTGGTTTTTGCTTGAGCTCTCAGCATAGGTGCAACCGTTTGATTTATTGTAAACAACTCCTCATATACCTGCCTCATGGTGGCTTCCAGTGTCACCAGCTCTCTTTGAACAGTGAATGGTACTTCATTAATAAGGGCATACCTATTCTGAAGCTGTTGAAATTCTTCCTCTAGTGCCCTTTTCTCTTGCTCCGATCTAGTTGTCCTTTGTTCGGAGTCTTGTAATCTATTCTTTAGGGATAGAATTTCCGTGGCTACGGCGAAAGCAGTGCCGGCTGATGCTATCATTACTGGATTGGTCCTGGTGTCTAGGACTATATCCTTTTCTATTGTGGTTGTGAAGGGTGCGACAGGATTCTGTGCTAAGCATCTCCTCTTTTCTTGCCTGATTTTGTATGTGAACTGGTCATAGGTGAGTCTTGTCAGATTAAATACTTCTTCCTCCTGCTCTTCGGAGGTACCCAGTTCTGAGAGCGCAAAACGCGTATTTTTTGCAGGAAATTCGATGGCTAGCAGCTCCGTCTGTATCCCTGTCACTGGAGGAGGTGTTCTACTGCCTTCGGTGTCTTTGGAAGAATTTTATTTCGACCTTTGATTCTCTTCCTCCCTTCTCTTTCGCTCTGCTTCTTCTTCTAGCTGTCGCTCTGCCTCTGCCCTATCTTGTTCTTCCTTTTATTTGCGTCTAGCTTTCACCTTATCTATTTCTATTTTAAGATGATGCTCAGCCTATGCTTTTTTTTCCTCTTCTTATTTTCTTTGGCATTTAGCTTCCACCTTATCTAGTTCTATCTTAAGCTGATGCTCAGCTTCTGCTTTCACCTCCTCTTCTTCCTTTCTTTTGCGGGCGTCTTCTGCCTGCTTCTTCCTTTGCTCTGCATTTAGGTGTTTCTTGCGTTTATCCTCCTCCTCTTTTTCTCTCTCTTCAGCTTCTCGTTGAGCTTTTTCTTCCTTTTCTTTTCGTTGGGTGGAAGAGTTATGGCCTATTTTGGTTCGTGGCTTCTTGGCATGGGAAGACGAGGCTTCTCCTAGTTCGTGGATTCTCTCTTCCAAAGTTTGATTATCTTGATCATCCTGATCGGTCAATTCCTCTGGAGCAATCTCCCTGTCCTTATTGTACCAGTTTCTTACCCCATATTCAGCTGGGCAGTCAGTATGTTGGTAGCTCCATTTAAATTTGGCTCATTTGCAATGGGCAGGGACTATCCTCTCAAGATCATACATCCGGTGATCCAAAGGCGGCAGACATAATCCTCTGATTTGCTTAGCTTCCGCCTCTACTTCTCTGAAATCCTTCACTGTATAAGCGCCGATAGTGAGCAGCAGTGTGGGCCATGGCTTCTTCTTACCTTTAGTAAGAACCTTCAAAAAGCCGAATGTCATCTGAAAACATGTTTCCTGAAGTAGTAGTCTATCAGTGACGAATTGGGGAAGTGCATGGGGAGCCTTGCGTGAACTTAAGACTTGGATGAAGGTGCCTTCTACAAAAGTAAACCAATGTGCCACCTTGGTTATTGTTTCCATGGGCCTCCAAGACATGCATGGGGTATCCTTACCAAACGGTTTTCCGTAGAGTGTAGGGATGAAACTGTGTGAGATCGGCTATATATCCTGCTTATATTTGGAGTCCCAGAATACCTGCAACTCCTTGTGAATTGGGCGGGTGCGCTCCTGATCCCAGTTGTGAGCCCATCCCTCAAAATGGCACCTGGCACAAACTGCATCCAATAGATAGGAGGCCATGTAAAATTACGACGAGTACCCCTCCTCGGGCGCTAGTGCTATAGATATGTTTGTTTTGAGGACTGCTATCAATAAGCTGGCCCAATTGAAGCGAGTGCCATGTATGGTAACAAATTACATAAGAGATACCCAAGAGACACTGAAAGTGGTGGAATTGGGATGACCATACATTCTACACAACATAGCTGCTACAAGCTTATAGACCTTCCTAAGGCCTACTACTTGATACTCCTGGTCCTTCTTGTCGTTGAACTTCTCTGGTTCTTCCCACCATCCTCTAAGGGTTTCAGATATGGGAACTACATGGGTAGTGGCCCATTCCTCTGTGAATGTTTGCTCTCGGGTCGAAAGTGCGTAATAGAATTCTACATCTTAGCCCTTTAAATTACCAAATGCTTTACCCTCATGATCCTGAATCACCCAAAACCTAGGGTTGACCCTTTGTAAGATCCATTCAATAATCTCCGCGCATGGGAATATAGGTGGGTGAGCCCCTGCATAGTGAAGCTTTGATCTCTTAACTTGCACATATACCTGCCGATTTGGGAGGTCCTTTGGAAACTCAGGTTTTGCAAACTCTTGGTACACTTGATACTAATTCATGCTCTCTCCTTTGCTGAATATACATGCGGTATCTCCATAGATAGGGGGAGGAGACATAGGTATTTCATCTTCCGAGATTTATATCTTCGAACTCTTGTTTTTTCTGCGAACTGACAGAGGCCCCATATCAATTGAGGCTAAAGAGATGGAAACACACTCTAGTTCTGCTTCGAGGTTCCCTGGCATGTTCATAAAACAATCCCATGATAAGACAGATGCCATGTTAATAAATGCTTAAACTGCTTTTACCTCTGCCCAACTAAGGTCAAGAAAAGGGGTGAACGTGCGACCTAGCGATCTCTTGCCTGGGTCGTTGAGTTGCACTGGTTTAAAACCTCAGAGAAAAGTGACCTTGCGACTTGGCGACTTGCGACTTGGTCACGAGGTCGCTGAGTCGCACTGGTTTAAAGTTTCATGAAGACGCAACCTTGCGACTTAACGACTTACGACTGGGTCACTAGGTCATTGAGTTGCAAGGTCGCGACACTTCGATTTTTAAGTGATACACGACTTGGCAACTTAGCGATCGGGGACCGAGGTCACAATATTGCGGGGGTCTCAAGGTCGCGGGGTCACAGGTCGCACTAGGGCTAGACGGACGATTCTCCACGGCGACGCGGTCCTTTATCATTCTTTTACTTAAAGTGATAAAGGGAAAAGGGAGAAAAAGTAACACATTAAAGGTAAGCAGACATTGAGGAAGAGACTGAAAAAGGGGAGTCTGGTTAGCTGCATCTATAGGTTTCTGGATGAGTTTGATAGAGTTAGGAAACTAAGAGGGGAGTGTAATTTCTACCAAGTGGGTTTCAATAGTGGGTAGTCTGTGGTTTTAATAGGCTTAAATGAGGGGGGCAGAGGGCAACAAATAGAAAATAAGGAAACAACAGAAGGATCAGGAAACTTACCCGAGAAAATCACGTTCCAGTTGGCTTGTTAGAAGCGTTTTTGTTCTCCGTCGCGTAGGTGAAATGCGACCTATGCGACCCCTCTATGTATAAAGAGGTCATGTGTGTGGGCAATAAATGAGGTCTGAAGGTTGCAACGAAGCCACGTTGACAATATGTGCGACCTCGTCACCCTGTGACCTTGCGACCTAGGGATTGCGGCGTCGTGGGGTCACATGGTTGCGATTGTTTAATTTTGAATGCGATATGCAACTTCGCCACTTGGCGACCCGATGGGTCGCAAGGTTGCTAGGTCGCTCAGTGGAGAAAATTACCTATTCCACGACTTAGCGACCTAAGGCTTTTGAAAGATCAAACTTCAGTCTTGACTCCAGATTTCAATGCATCAGGGGCTCAAAAATTTAAAAAAGGTGAAATTTTGGAGGGTGTTGTAGTGGCTACAACAAGTGGCAATTCACTGGTAGGGTCCAGAATCTCTGCTGGTGCTTCATTTTAAGGGGTACAGGTGGTTTTAGCGTGCTGTTACTTCCACCTTGTGGGTCCCACTACTTTCGTCTTCAAGCCTTGCGCATTTTCTCCTTCCATCTGCCTGCCCTTGGGTGTTGGTTCACCATGTTTTTTACTCTTGGAGGCGGGACAAAAATGTTCGGAGTAACCTCAGGGATTTCCAGGATCCAGTATAGTTTATTTTTTCCTTGTTGTGTTGCTCTGTTGCCAGTGAACCTGATGGTCCTGATGGAGTCAATGCCTAGGAGTCACGGACGTTGCTCCATTTCCAGTGAGCCTAGTCAGTACCCCAGTGGAGTCGCTTATTGCCTCTCTGCGCAGGAAGCCTTTCTCAATCCTTTACCATTTATTCACTTGCTAAATGCACTTATTTAAATGTGCTCAAGGCACTTATTTTTTGTGCTCAAGGCACTTATTTAATGTGGCGATAGTTGCCTGGGTGGATGAGGGATCCCGACTTATTTTTCTTGCAAGAGAGGTTGCTCCTGGTCTATACGAGGACTTTGGGTTTTCCCGGATATCCTTTCGTCACTTGAGACTAGTTCCTTCCCTTTCCTGTCTAGTAGTTGAATCAACCAAAACTTTCCTTTCACACAACAGTCCCTTGAGCGAGCATACTGGGTGAGCTACTGCATTTTGGTCCGAGGGAATTTAGTCACATTCTCACCATTAGGTGTTCGTAACAAGTAAGCTTGGGCCAATTTTGCGTTTTGGGGGGGGGGGGATTATACACCAGCACAAAATCTGGCTCAGTATGCCATTTGAGTAAATTCTACATCCCTCTTCAAATTGGGATGCCAAAAATAAAAGGTCAATGAGAGCCTCTGTGAAACAAGCAATTTATTGAAAGCATGTGCGGTAAATAACAACAGAAAATAAGACAAACTATGGTACAGGGTGAGGTGACGGCCCCTAGGGGTTGTCAGGTGAAATAGTGCTTAAGGTCATGCCCATTCACAGGGAGGACCTCAATCCTCCCCTCAAGGGTTTGTAACCTGTAAGTGTGAGAACCGACCTTTTCTCTGATCTGGAAAGGGCCTGTCCATAATGCTTGGAACTTGGAGTGTTTCCCTTTATCTTCATGAACTTTATCCCATTTGAGGACAAGTTCACCTACTTCGAAAACCTTATTCCTGGCTGACTTCTTGTCGAACCATCATTTTATCCGACACTAGTGGATGGCGAATTTTTCCTGGGTTTTTTTCCTTTCCTCCTCAAGTTTCAACAATGTGTCTATTCAGGCTTGTAAAGCAGGGCAAGGAGTGCCATGAGTCTCTTGAGATAATTGAAGGGCCAGGAGAGACAAGTTGGGAGGAAGGATAGCCTCTTTTTCATATACGAGGAAGAATGGGGAGGTGCCTAGGGAAGGTTTGGGTGTGACTCGATCAGCCCAGAGGGCATTGTGGAGTGCTTTATGCCAGTTTTGTTGTTGGGATAGCAGAGTCTTTTTGATGATGCGGATTAGGTTCTTGTTGGTTGACTCGGCTAACCCGTTTCCTTGAGGGTAATAGTTGGCAGAGTTTTTAAGCACGATACCATTTTCTAGAGAAAAATCATATAATTTCAACGATGAGAAATATGTTGCATTATAAAAAACAAGGGAGGTTGGAACGCCAAACCTGATCATGATGCATTGGGTGATGAAGGCTATTACCTCTTGATCATTAACTTGGCGCAACGATACCGTTTCAACCCACCTTGTGAAGTAGTCTGTGGCAGTGAGGATGTATCTATGTTGCTTGGAAGAGTGTGGCAAGATTTCCCCAATCACGTCCAACCCCCATTGTTGAAACGACTCTTCCACTACGACATACTGTAATGGGGCCGAAGGCCGTATATCTCTATTTGCGAACTTTTGGCACTATTGGAATTTCCGAACATATGCGTGTGCATCCTTAAACAAAGTAGGCCAATAGAAACTGGCACGCATGATCTTGCGAGCAGTGGTATCCCCTGCATAGTGTCCACCTGCAGGGCCATCGTGAAGTTCTGCCAACACTTTTCGTACCTCATCATACTCCAAACAGCATAGCAAGACACTGCTGTGATGCTTGCAAAACAACTTACATTGCACTAGTTGGTAGGATACATCTTTCAATCTTAACACATGCTTCTGCTGCGTAGTTAAAGTGGGGCACATGGTGCCATGTTTCAGATATTTTTGGAGATCTACGTACTAAGAGGAGGTATCCTACGGGGTTGTGCTATCAGTTTGATACATATCGATTTCGTGTTCCCAATTTTCTTCCTCATTGCCCCGTGAGTCTACTGCCTCTGTAGCCATACGACACAATCATTGGCCCTTTATAGTGTATGCTGGCTTGAATTCTAGGTCATACTCTTGGAGGCATGTCATCCATTTTCCTCATCTCTCGCCCAGCTCCTACTGTATGAATAGTGAGCGCACAACTAGGTGAGGTATGAATACTGTGACATGATTCTTCAAGATATATGGCCTGAAGTGTTTAACCGCCTTGTATACCGCGTAAGATTGTTTGTCAATATCCGGATAGTTTAGCTCTGCGCCTTGTAACCCAGTACTCATAAATGATATAGGTCGCTCATTATTGTTGTCATCTCTCTGAGTGAGGATGATTGCCAAAGATGAATCTGAGGCGAAGGTATACAAGATAAAATCTTTGTTGAAATCCGGACTATGAAGAGTGGGTGCTTCTACAATGGCTCATTTGATGTTATTGAATGCTTCTTTCTCAGGAGGATGCCATTTAAAATTTGCGTTCTTCTTAATCATGCCTTGCAATGGTTTCACGATTTGGCCGAAATTTGATATAAAATTTCGGATGAAGTTGATTTTGTTGAGGAAGGACTGCATAGCTTTCTTACCACTTGGGGGTGGTATTTGAGCGATGAATTTCGCATGTTTTGGGTCCACTACTATGTTGTCTTGAGTTATTATGTGCCCTAACAGGTTTCCCTCAGTGATAACAAAAATTATTTTCTTCGGGTTCAGGGAGATCTCGTACTTCCGACACCTTTCAAAAATTTTCTTGAGGTGGTGTAGGTGGTTAGATCTGCGCTTGGAGAAAATGGTGACGTCGTCAAGGTATACTACCACGCTTTTCCCGATGAGTCCTCTAAAGGCGATGCCCATAGCTCTTTGGAAGGTGGTGCCGACATTAACCAGGCCAAAGGGTATGTGTCTGAATGCGAAAGTTCCCCATTTATTTCTGAATGTGGTTTTGAGCCTATCGGGCTTAGCCACTAGTACTTTATTATACCCTAAAAACCCATCCAATAGAGAGAAAATTTTTGACCCTGATATAGTTTGAAGGATTTGCTCCATAGGAGGGATTGGATAGTTGTCCTTGTCGGAGGCTTTGTTTAAATTCCGGAAGTCTATGCACAGATGGATTTCGCCAGATTTCTTGCGAATAGGGACCAAGTTTGACACCCAGGTTGAATGTATAACTTTGAAAATTATCCGTGCATCCAAGAGATTCTTTAGTTCCTTTTGGATCATTGGTTCTAAGGCGGGGTGTACTTTCCTCAGTTTTTTTTGAAAAGGCTTTACTCCTTCCTTCATGGGTATGACGTGCTGGATGATCTGTGTATCATAAGTTCGAAGCTTGTCATATGTCTAGGAAAACAAATCTCGATATTTATTAAATAATTCAATGAATGCTTTCTCCTCCTGAGGGGTGCACTCGTTACCTAGGTTGACGAGCTTGGGATATTTGTCTGTCCCGAGGTTAATTTGTTGGTGTACTAATGTGGAAATTTTCACCTTCATGTTTGGAGGCGCTCGGAAGCAGTTCTGTAGGTCGAGCAACTTTGCGAGTGACATGATCCCTTTGGGTATGGGATTTCATTTTTGCTCTTGTAGTTCCTCCTGCAAAACTCGATCATGATCTTATTATTCTATGATTGCATATTTAAATACGTCCGTATTGAGCAAGAAATCCAGTACCTATTGGTCACCATTGAAAACACGCAAATTAGTGACGTTATCTGGTATAGATGGCCTGTAAATAACTTCAATAGAAAATCCATCCCTAAGTGGGGTGAACCTAGCGACAGCGTTAGCGAGTGTGTCGGCTGCTGCATTATGCATTGTAAGTACAAATTTAATACCGAAAGCATAAAAAGCAGAAATTAAACTCCATACCTCTTGTTGGTAACCTTTCAGATGTGGAGACAAGCAATGGATGGTGTTACGTACCTGTCGAGTGATAATATTATAATCACCAATTACCTTTAAACAACAAAATTTTAGGTATATGGCCTTTTTGAGTCCGAGTAGCAGTGCCTCATATTCGGCTGTATTATTCGTGCATTGGAACTCTAACTAGCAGGAAATTAGAAATTTGTTCCTCTCGGGGTCTAGCAAGATACAGCCAGTGCCAACCCTGTCTTGGGTTTTGGAACCGTCATAGTATAAGGTCCATGTTTCATCTTTTGACTTGGCGAGGATATCTGAGTGCATTTAGGAACTGCTTGGAGCACCAGTCCATAATAGGTCCTTTGTTGAGGCGGAGGGGTTTTGAGTGACCATTAGCAGCTTAGACTGGACATCTTGAGTGACCGGGGATTGGGGGGTTTGATAGCATCCAAGAAGGGATTCTAAGAAACACGTACCAAGCTCTTCTTGTGCAAAACTGACTGGTTTGTTAGTTGCATCTAGGTCGTTCACAGTATGTTTCATGTATGGTTCACTCTCGACTCGGATGTGGTTATTCCTGCCTTTGTACGGGAGCCAAAGGTATGACCAATCAGTGGAAAAGTATCCCTGGAGCTTACTTGACCAATATATGCTTAACAGAAGACCATAGGCCTCGAGGATATCCACGATTACAATGTTGATGCACTGATGCACTCTGGATTTGGAGGATAGGCGGATGATGACGTTGTTTAAATTGCCTACTATGGGGACTTGAGATCTTTCGAGCTGGATGATCCTGGCATTGGTTTTCTCAGGGCAGATGTTTAACTTCTTGCATACGGATAAGGGCATAACATTCGTGGATGCACCAGAATTGACGAGGCAATTGTGGACATTGAAGTTAAAGATCTCGAAGGAGAGGAGGAAAGGTGGTGTGGTTCCCTTGGAGTTGGCGTTCACAACATTCACGATAGATTGGGGATTAGCAGCAGTTTGGGCAGAAGTGATGCTCACGGGTTTGGTCGCCGGTAGATTGGAAAATGCTTTGAGGATGAGATCTCTTTTGATAGAGATGCGAGCGAGCTTATAGAGAGAAATATTGGCCTGGGTCTTCTTCATATCCTTGATAATGTTATACCCAGAATCTATGTGCGAGGTGAGCTTGGTGGTGTTTTTAGGGGAAGCCAATGAAGCTTTAGCCTTAGGGCCCTCTTGGGGAGTAGTTGGACTAAATTTTTCAGGAGTTCTGTCTTGGTTTTCTGTGTTTGGTGGCAGAATTTTCCTTAAGAAAGCTTTTCTTTTTTTTTCGAAGGATTGATCAGGCACTGAGCCTTTGCTCCTCAAGCCATAGTTTCGAGGGGGTTTAGATTTAGGGTCGTCAGCTAGGTTTAACCCAGTTGTGGAAAGGGAAGACTCTCTACGGATGACCTGAAAAGCGAGGACAGTGGAGCCCATATCTTCATCTGGGGGGAAACTTCTTCGATGTCTGAAATAGCCTCTTCTTCTAGATCCCCGGGGGTTTGATCTTCCTGAAGTTGGTTCACCATGACGGTCATGCTATTAATCCATTGGGGGCAATTTTTCTCTGAGTGAGAGGCTTGATGAAAAGAACAAAAGTTGTCCTTGCCAATTTCTTCAACGTTGAGACCAGCGCTCGAGTTGGACAAGGGCTGATTCACAGCAGGGTTATTCTTTCTGAAGAAAGGTTTCTGCATTTTAGCAGCTGGGGCAGAATCATTGTTTTTCCTTTTCAGGTCGGAGACTTTGTTGGTCAGTAACTTGAGGGATTTTGTAATAATTTCGAAATCAAAGGGGTCCTTATCTTTGTCCCCGGGTTTATGACTTGAGGATTGGGCTCTCTTCGTGGTTGGTTTTTGATCATACTGACCTTCATGGTCAATGGCACCTATGGACAACATTTCCTTTTTAACAGCAAGGGCAGTGGTGTAATTTGCTGCCAAGGTAGCTCTAGCCTCGCGCTTCACAAACACGGTGAAATCCCGTGGGAGGGATTTGGTGTAGTAGTCAATGGTAATGGAATCATCTAAGGCCATGTTTGGAGGGAATTTATTCAATATAGTGGCGAAACGTTGATTGAAGTCCTTGACCTTCTCCTTCTTCTGACATTTCAGCGTGCTGATCTCTGTGAGGAGCATCGAGGGGGTTTCATCTTCTGAGAATTTTTGTAGGAAGGTATGACGAAAGTGTTCCCACGAAGGGATGGAAGCAACAGAGAGTGACTGATACCATGTTGCAGCTTTATTTTCCAGAGTATGAGGAAAAAGCGGACATGCTATGTCGTCATACTGCACTCTCATCATTTGTAAAGACAAGTAGAAGTTGCTAATGTGGTCTTCGGCCAAAGTACCTTTCTTAGGGTCGAACTTAGGGAGATGCTTTTTAGGGTGTCGGGGCATGTCATGGAGGGGACCTTGGATACCTAAGGGGTATTGAGCCATCCAAGCCAATGGTTGTACATGTCTGGTCCATTGGTGGTGTGGTATGTTGATGGCAGGCCAACCCTGCCAAACCCACAATATCTTCACTCTCAGATGCATATGAAATGAATTTCAACTTTTCACTCCATATTTATGCCCAAAATAAAACTTCAAGTCTGGGCAATTTCACACTCTTTCATTCGCGAAAGCTCCTTGTTAACATCATTTCACTATGATTATAAAATCATCACATAAGTATAAGTTCTCTTTCACCTTGAACTTATGGTTATGAAACCATACACAACCAGATTTCAATTAAATGCGGAAGCTCTACTTGTTTCAAATCTATGGTTAAAAACCATGCTACATAAAAACTTTCAATATTCATGAAAGCCTTTTCAAAAGTCTTATAAAAGACTTTGGTTAACCAACCATTTGTTTTATTTCTAAACTCAAACTTTATAATTAGCCCAATTGCCAAAGATTTAACAAATCAACTTTGGTTCCATTATATGTGTGCGCCCTTTTCCTTTTAAACCAAGCTTGACATTGGCTAGTCAAACCAACACATGTGGAATTATATATTCCCACATCTACCAACCTTCACGGTTTATCCAACATGCCAATTGCCTTCTATTCAAAATTCGACTTTATAATGCATTTTAAAATGCATGTCAAACCACCCAAATATTCACTCCTTAATTAAATGTCATAGCATATTTGACCATTACCCACACTTTGATTAAAATCAAAGTCCAGCATAAAACATCAATTGGCCCCACGCATTCAATAATAAACAAAAATGAATGAACGCTTACCATACTTTGAGTTATCTCCCGTGCAGTTTAGAAATTGAGCGCCCTTGAATCTTCCGCCCTTAAGATCGAACGCAAATTGCATTCCAAAGGCTCACGGACTTTAACATTCTCAATTTGAGAGAAAATTGTGGGTTTGTAAAACCACTCAGGGCCACATGTCGGAAGCTAATTGTTATCGCGTTCCAATTGAAGGAAAATGATTACCAGATTTTGGGCATGCGATACCACCGGTATGGGTTGAGAAACCCGCTTTCCAATTCACACGCACAGTTCCAACTTTAACCTCATGATTTTGCCATCAAACTACGCCATTTCTTATGGTTCTATCGTATCAATTCCATTCGATTATAATTTAAGGATCAGACAGGCTTAAAACAAAATCTCTGCACCGATTTTCAATGCTGTTCGAACCTTGAACAACGCTGTTGTGGAGGTAAATCCCCTCTGCGGATAGAGGCGATCCATACTAGCCCAGATCGGGTCTAGCAACAATCAAACACGCTACAGTGCAGGTTCCTAATTGCAAATAAACCAACTAGCAACGAAGGCTTACCTGGAATCCAACGTAGTCATTGTAGAAGAGGTGGCGCTCCCGTTCCTCAGCCCTGGCAGATCACGATCCCTACGATCTCCATGATGGGACACCTGCACATGCGAGAAACAAAACAAACGCAAGAGTAAAATCCAGTAGATGCAACTATATGTCAGTCAGAAAGGACATAACTCATCATCATAAACAACAACAAGAGTGGAACCATAACCAATAGTCGTTTATTAATAATCAATCAAAGGAAAATTACAACCATAGTTCTGACGCTGAATTCTCCTTCGGAGGGGTCGCCAGCAGAACACGTCTCAAAAAGCCTATCAAGGATGGGACAAACCTCTCTCTTCGGATCTTGACGATAGTCTCCTTGCTTGAAATTGGCCTTAAGGGAATTATGGAGGCTCTTGCAGCATAAGGATCTTGGAAATTTGGGAACTTGAAGACTAGCTTGCCATGGAGATGGGAAATCTTTTATAGATGGAGGAAGGGGATTTGGGATCCATATAATCATGGGATTGGCCCTATCATCAAGGAAGATTCCATGAGAGGTGGAAAATCACTTCCTCTCTATGGAAATCCGTAGCCAAACCTCCCAACTCAAGATAGATAGCAGCCCAGGAATTTGTTAGGATGAAACTTCCTCCATTTATTTTTTAAAAAACACCCCTTAAATTGGCTGGCGCGAGTGCGACTCTGGGACAGAGCGCCAATTGGCGCGACCTCTTTGAAGGATTTTCCCCATTGGCGCGGGTGCTGAACTGGCTACCCGCGCCAATGCAAAAAGGGCCATTTTTAGGGTTTTTCACAAGGAGATGTCTTCAGGGCAATGATATCTCATGTTTAGAGGGATGTTATGAAATTATTTTCAAGCCATGTTATTGCTCACAGGCCACAAAATGAGCCCTCCAATGTGCGGGATGGGGATTGCAGGGACGGTGACAAATTACTGTGTAACAGATGCCCCCTAAAGCATGAGGCCCGAGAGAGAGAGAGGGGTGAAATGCTTTACGAGAACGTGTCCAACTGAAAACTCCACCGTTGGAAAACCTGCATGGAGAAGTAAAACCGATATCTCAGATACATGATATATATGCGGTATGGGCGCAGCCATCCATAACAGAGTACACAATAATCCAGATCCAAGGCATGGGTGCAGCCATCCAGTGAGGATAGATAAATAGACTCAGGCATGGTCGCAGCCATCCAGTAAGTGAGTCATGTAACTAATCATAATAATCCACACAATCGCAGCTTGGATTACAACATACACAATCCAGGGTCTTGTGCTCCATCTCAACCCGAACAAAGTACAAGTTCAAGCATGCGAATAAGTGAGTTGAAGTCGAACATGCAAGAACATCGTTTGATTACCAGCCAATGATGAAAGATGTTAACAGACGCGAGAGGTACCACCATTAATGCTAATGGTCCTCAAGGTACTACACGTACAATATACGACATGTGAACAGTGAGCTGACGTCGAACACCCGCAGAATCACTCGATTGGAGGCCAATAATGAAAACCTCACGTCGAATGCGAAGAACCTGCCATTGAGGCATGCAGGCTCCAAGGTACCAGAAAAGAGTCTCTAGATCAGTTTCCTGAATAATGAGCTGAAGTCGACAAGAAGTGACCTTGATCGAAGGTGGGCCATAATGTTTCCCACATCATCGACGCGAGACAGAGGAACATAATGTTTTGTGAATCACGATCAGATGAGAACCAGAGGGAGGTTGATATTTGCAGAGGTCAACTTCTCTTGAACATGTGAACGACATGACAGTGGACTTGGAAGTATTTGAAATAAAAAGATCAGAGGTCATAGCGACGAGGCAAAGAGTAGATGAGAGGTCAAAAGGGATCACCCAAACCCACGGAGGAAAGTGAATTTTGAGATGAGATTTCCCCAACCCGACACGAATGCAGACAAGTGCCATGTTCAAGAGCGACATACTGCCGACACGAAAATGATGTTGGTTCCATTTTCCCCACCATTTCAGTGAGTACCTATTTATTTTTACACAAGCTTGAAGAGGATACCATATGCTTGTCATATAAGTCCGTCCTTCGGACGAATCCATCCTAGTACATTTAACGAGCCCTAGGAAGGAGAAACTCGAATACCATCATGATTGACAATTTCCGATGTCATTTAGGTTTAACGAGTCTGACAAAGGGAGAACTTGGTGTCTTTTCATGTTTAGACAGTTCGAAAAGACAACAGAAAAGTAAACTCCAACGATCCCTTTTCATAAATATTTCCTCAGATCCGAAAAGGTAGAAAACTATGTCTGAGAAAACCTCCTATTTGCGATAGGCTAGGGTATTCCTTTTTTGTAAATAATCTATCCCAGCCCGAAAAAGGGGTAAACGTATATTGGGTAGATGTCGTTTCGTGGCCACTTTAACGAGATCGAAACAACAAGGGACTCGGCAATATTTTCATGTTTAGAGAGTCAGAAAAGAGCTGAAAGATGAATCCTCCTGGAGGAACGAGTGGTATAAAGGGTAGCAACTGGTTCCGGTGATGGTGGAACTTGCTCAAAACAAATAAAGGTTAAGAGGCTGGCTAACAAGACCACTCATCACAGCGGTTCCTCAGGAACGGGTAAAAAAACCAAGTGAAGGCATATGATCGGCCAAGCAGATAATGACAATGGAGTGAGAAAACCAAGGTTCATCTGGAAAAAACAGGCTGATAAAATGGAATTCACAAGAGGTAAAATGGGAAAGGTTTCATTTTTACACAAGCTTGAAATCAGGAAACTCTGCTTGAAGTTGGTTTCATTTTTACACAAGCTTGAAATAAAGATAAACTATGCTTGAAACTGGTTTCATTTTTACACAATCTTGAAACAAAGATAAACTATGCTTGAAACTGGTTTCATTTTTACACAAGCTTGAAACGGAAACAAACTATGCTTGAAAAAGTAAGCATGCCCCTAGCATGGTGACTCAATTCGAGGTACATGCCCCTCAAGCTTCATTCCATATGAAAGGCAGATGGAGTGAAGGTTCAAATCATGAGATCTAAAAAAGACTCGACTGGGATTTTACGAGAACTTATCAAAGACTCGAATTGAATGGGAAAGTGTTTCATTGTTTTAACGAGGTTGACACATTGAAAGAACTATCCTCAGGACACCTTGTTTCATGGTTTAAGGAGCTTGGCACAAGACAAGGAACTCTGCTCCGACAACCTTGTTTCATTTTTTAAGGAGCTTGACACAAGACAAGGAACTCTGCTCCAACTAGCTTGGTTCATTTTTTAAGGAGCTTGACACCAGAAAAGGAACTATGCTCTGACCAGATTGTTTCATTTTTTAAGGAGCTTGACACAAGGAAACGACTGTGCTTCGATCAGCTTGTTTCATTTTTTAAGGAGCTTGACACAAGGAAAAGAACTATGCTCCGACAACCTTGTTTCATTTTTTAAGGAGCTTGACACAGGAAAAGAACCATGCTCTGACCGACCTCATCATAATGAACAAGAAGTCAACGCTTCCAAGAGTTCCACTCCTGATGGAAGGAAAACATCTTGGAAGTCAGGACCTAATGCCCCCAGCACTTGATGCACAACAACATCGTCACTGAGTACAGGCACGGGGTAGGTAGCCACATAGTTGACCTGCGGTGGGGCAGATACAACGAGTGGAAAAAAACCAGGAAGGGATGATGGTGGGCCAGCTGCCACATCAGGACCAAAGAACGAAAGCTGATCAATGGTCACGATCCGTCCTTCATGCAGAAAACAGACCACACGAAAAAGGGAGGAGACAAGCGCTCCCATGGCATAGGTGTAATCGCGCCCCAAGAGCAGATTGAAATCCAAGGGGCCTGGAACAACCATCACGTCCATATGGACGGTTTTACCTCCCAAAGTAATAGGTAACCTTGGAAGGATCCCTAACGGTTGACTCGTTCTTCTATTAAATGCCAATAGATTTTGTGTAACAGGCACAAGCGGCGGCGAACCGAAAGCTTGCCAAGTAGTTGAGGATAGAACACTAACAGACGTGCCTTCGTCTATAATGGTGTTGGGTACAACCAGACCAAAATCCTGTACTGTGATCTCGAAAGGCACATAAGACGGAAGGCGGTATCCTACAATCGACTCCAATCAAAGGAAGCGACCAAACTACTCAGAGGGGATACCATCGAACCAAGATGGTCTTCCCCTGGTGTTACGAAAGAAGGAGCATCCTCCACGACCTCCATCATGGAGTCGGGAAGGGTATCCTCCGAGACTTCCATCACGGGAGTCGGAGGAGCAGCTTCTTGGGATACGGGGACAGGAGTATCTTTCTCCAAGTCCGAAGAATCTGAAGAAACCAGAAGAATATGAGGGGTGTGAGGTCCACTCTCAACGGAAAAGACCTGGTGCACCGTAGACGGGGCCAGCTCAAATGATCCCACGACCAATGGTTGGTCGGGGATGGATTCCTGAATTTGAATTTCCAAGGGAGCGGGATCGACCAAGGATGACTCTTGACCAATCGTAGGATCAGCTGGTGGAGGACTCAAAGAAAGCCGATTATAACCAGCTGGAAGGCATGGTGTAGAACCGGTTAAGTTGTCCAAAACTCTCTTGGCTTCATCCATATACGGACAAAGGTGAATGGCATGGTGCCCTTCACACAACTTACAGGGATTGGTGAGCTTACCATGCTTCTTAGGAGCCTTACCAGCACCAGTTGAAGATGTGCCCCCAACCTGAATCTCAGAAGCCAAAGGCAACAGCGGACGACCGTTGGACCATGCTTCGAGCACCTTGGGAATGCCAGGGAAATCTCGAAGAAGATGGTCTCCCATGCACAACATGTAAGGGTATTTGAATTTCCATGGAGGGTTGGGAGGTTTATCAAGAGGAGATGTTTCAGAGGCAGTAGCTGCAGCCTTAGCCTCTCTCTTATTGGACTTCTTCTTCTTTGTCTTCTTCTTCTTCTTCTTAGCCACCTGGTTACTCGAATCCAGACTTTCACCAGGTGAAGTAGAAGAGGAGGACGCAGAAACAAGCGAAGAAGGGGAGAGGTCCACCTTAGAATCAACATGATGTTGTTCAGGTGGAGGAACTGATTGAATAGTAGCCGAGACATTCGGGACCATAGAGGTTGAAAACAACCAAACATGCAACCCAACAGTTAACCCAGGAAGGGACAACATTGCCATATAAGGAGCACCAACATTTCCAAAAGGAGGAAAATGACCAGGATTCCCTTCGGAGGGGGTTCCTTGGTTGGTGAACTTCGGAAAAGTTGCCATCAGAAACGATCTTGAGAACAGCACCCTAAGGAAACTAACTTTAACCAGGAATATTTCGTGGGCAGTTAATTTTTAAAACATTGAAACAAAACTCTACCGTTTCATCTTTTAAGAGTCGAGAAATAGGAAAAAGGTGACTCTATCACTTTCAGATTGGAAACAAGCGTGAAAGGACAAGCGCTTGATGACCTTTTCAAATTTAAAGAGTCAGAAAAGATCAAAATGACTGCTCAGGAGTACTAGGCAAAGGGTGTACCAAATAATCATGAACTGCAATATACACCTTGGTTTCAAAATGAAAGAGAAATCAACCAAGGAATTAACGTACGTGTAGGAAATCTCCCCGAATGCTGTGTTCGGTGTATCACGGGTATAGGGTGGCAGACTTAGCTTCCTATGGATAAAGGATTGAAACCTAGTGGGGTCTCCCTTTATATACGCGACGGTACGGGGAGCACAAGTCCGTACTAGCACTGTCTAAAGCCAAGAGGCGAACGACAGCTACTAGGTTTAAAGACACCGGAACACGTCTCTAGCCTAGACCTCTAAATGTGTTTCGTTAGATTTCAATGCTGCCTTAGTGTAAATTGAGGAAATTTTATGGTTGATCTTCAATTATGTTTCGGTTTCAAGGCCCTACCGTATGTCATATGACAATCTCCTGTATGCAGCTACATGAGAAAAGAAAGCTTTTCAATTCGATGAATGCTATCTAGTTAAGGGAAGAGCTTCAAACAATGATGCGACATAAAACAACACTGCAAACGAAATCTTTTCCAAACTAGATGACTTTCACTATCCAAAAGTAATTTCAAACATTCAACGATGCAAACAATGCAATGTAATCTATGCAAAATCCTCTTTTCCGAAAAGTATGCAATTGTAATCTATGCACAATTTCCTTTTCTTTTCAAATTATAAGAATGCACTCAATGCATTTTTCGATGAAATGAGAATCTACTTAATGCACGCTTTTAATAAAAGAGAATGCAACCAAAGCGATTTCTAGTTTTCAATCATTAAACAATGTAATCTAAGTTCAATGATGGATCTCAAAAAATACTTTTCAATGCAATATGATCTAATGCATTTTAACGAAAAGCAAACCATGAGACAAAAACTAAAAGAACACAAATCTCTTAAATGAAGGATGAATGCAAAAGAGATTTAAACAAACATTAAGAATGCAATCGTTGTTTCAAACACTTTGTCACGAAATTCCTCAAAGGCGACAAGACATATGAGGTCAAACACAAAGAGGACTTCCAAAGCAAGAGATCAAAACAAGGCATTCATTCCCTTTTACATCAAACAATCATGGAGAGGAGACTTTTCAAACAATAAGCAATGTAATCTATGCTCATATAGTGAAAATACCAGAAGGGGAAGATACACTGGTGAAGGATTTAGGGAAAAAATCTCAATTTACATACATCTTGAAATTGGCTCGACTTGTACATTGACAACTAGCGCCAACTGGCGCGACTTGCACACTAACAACTAGCACCAATGGCCAATTGGCGCGGGTTGCTAACTGACAACAAGCGCCAACGCCTAAAAATGAAAAAACAAAGAATTTCTCCCAACCAAGACCAGACTCACCACTTCAAGCAGAATCTCCAATACTCAAATGAACCATGTGATCTAGGCTCAAAGCGAGACACACACAGATCAAGCTTAGAAAGCTCAAAACTGAGCAAACCCTAGTGCCTTACAGGATTGGCGCGACTGTAAGGCTGAAACTAGCACCAGAATAGAATTGGCGCGGGTAATACACTAGCAACCTGCGCCAATGGGTGCGACTGTCAAGCTGAAAAGCGCGCCAGTCGAGTTTACCAGTCAAAAATAAAAAATATCAATCCGACAAGCAGACCAGTGATAATCAAGCTACCCAAAATCCAAATTCACAGAAAGAGCCAGCCCAAAGAGCTGATCAGGCAAGAAGAATCAAGAATCAACCGAAGAGACAAGATAGTGCTCCAAGTGTTCAGTTTACAAACTAAACTAGAGATTGACTGAAGCAGCTTTGATCTACTTTGCAATTGCAGAGAAAAAGCGTTTTGAAGGCTATCTGGCCAACTTTAGGCTCCGTCTATAGCTTATAAAATGAACAATCAACAAGCTAACGATTCCCCAGTGGAGTCGCCAATTTGTTGTGGAGGTAAATCCCCTCTGCGGATAGAGGCGATCCCTACTAGCCCAGATCGGGTCTAGCAAAAATCAAACACACTACAATGTAGGTTCCTAATTGCAAATAAACCAACTAGCAACGAAGGCTTACCTGGAATCCAACGCAGTCGTTGTAGAAGAGGTGGCGCTCCCGTTCCTCAGCCCTGGCAGATCACGATCCCTACGATCTCTGTGATGGGACAACTGCACATGCGAGAAACAAAACAAACGAAAGCGTAAAATCCAGTAGATGCAACTATATGTCAGTCAGAAAGGACATAACTCATCATCATAAACAACAACAAGAGTGGAACCATAACCAATAGTCTTTTATTAATAATCAATCAAAGGAAAATACAACCATAGTTCTGACGCTGAATTCTCCTTCAGAGGGGCCGCCAGTAGAACATGTCTCAAAAATCCTGTCAAGGATGGGACAAACCTCTCTCTTCGGATCTTGATGATAGTCTCCTTGCTTGAAATTGGCCTTAAGGGAATTATGGAGGCTCTTGCAGCATAAGGATCTTGGAAATTTGGGAACTTGAAGACTAGCTTGCCATGGAGATGGGCAAGCTTTTATAGATGGAGGAAGGGGAGTTGGGATCCCTATAATCATGGGATTGGCCCTATCATCAAGGAAGCTTCCATGAGAGGTGGCAAACCACTTCCTCTCTATGGAAATCCGTAGCCAAACCTCCCAACTCAAGATAGATAGCAGCCCAGGAATTCGTTAGGACGAAACTTCCACCATTTATTTTTTAAAAAATACCCCTTAAATTGGCTGGCGCGAGTGCGACTCTGGGAAAGAGCACCAATTGGCGTGACCTCTTTGAAGGATTTTCCCCATTGGTACGGGTGCTGAACTGGCTACCCGCGCCAATGCAAAAAGGGCCATTTTTAGGGTTTTTCACAAGGAGATGTCTTCAGGGCAATGATATCTCATGTTCAGAGGGATGTTATGAAAGTATTTTCAAGCCATGTTATTGGTCACAGGTCACAAAATGAGCCCTTCAATGTGCGGGACGGGGATTTCAAGGACGGTGACAAATTACTGTGTAACAAGAGCTTAACGCATTCTACCATAATTTTTCCATCATTCAACTTCACAATTTTCCTTCGGATTTGCTTATCAAAACACTTCGACTTCTGATTGCTTGAAATCGGACTTCAACAGAAATTTAGTTCGATTCCAGCTCTGCATTTAATGCTGCAATCAGACTCATGCTAACACATTCACTGACTAGTTATCAAAGTAACATTTATACAAACTCTGTATTAAATTCTCCATCGTGCAAATTCGCCTTCAACAGATTCAATATTTCAAACAATCTTCAACGTTAATCTCAAAAACCTTTGCGCCCACAATTTCACTTTGTGCTCAAAAAGTAATCAAGTCACGTGGTAGCACCAGTACTTGAATTGTGCACCTCTTTTAAATCTGTGCCATGCATCGACCTTTCCATAGCTCCTGTTTAACATTTCTCTTGGTACCCATTTCCATTAATTCCTCACTGAAGTATCATTTAATTAGTCATTAAACTAATCATCACCACACCCAAAATCGATGTGTCCAAATGCCTAATTGAAAATTGAAATTCCATTCTAATTCCACGGTATTATATGGGTTTTCAACCACCATTACCATATGCCCAATTCTGAATGTAATTTCAGATTTCTTCCTGCATCATCGATTTTTGCAATGATCGATGATTGCAATTTCTTCTAATTATCCTCAGAATTATATATAACCTTTCTTATACTGTAATTAACATTAATATCCCAATTCAAATGCACACTCTCACTTCAAACCCCAGTTACAGAAATTAAGCATACAATTTCTCAATCAATCAATACATATAATTCTGAAATGATACTTTCATATAAACAAATTACTTACAAAAATCTTGTTCCTGGCCTGATTTTCAATCATTGGCCCTGTTTTACAAATTCCTGAAGGCTTGACAAAAACTTTATTTTGTCCTTTTCAACTCCTATCTCCTACCTCTCTTCTATTCTCTGATCTTTTTTGCCTTTGAGGCTCATTAATTTATACAAATTTTGGATGAACCAATTTAGGTTCAAATCCCTTCAATAACTCAACAAAGTCCTCAAATATCTCAACACACCTACAATCTAGATTTTATCCCTAAAATCTTGAAACTAAATCTATCTTAGGTTTTATAATTAATTCCTAGATATCTCAAATCTAATTTCTCTCATGTTCTCCAAATAATTTGGGAACATTAACAAATCCTCACATATAATTAATTAAAATCTTTCAAAAATCCCATTAATATTTACATAAAATTAATATTTTTCTCACAAACATAAGACCCCCTAAGTTAATAAAATACAAATTTTTTTCTCGAATCTAATGCTCCTGCATCATATGTATACATGTCCCCTCTCACTTTCGGATTCGCTACCCATGCTAGATCCGGAGGCCTCGCCCTCATGGTGGGACTGCATGTCTTGGTTTTCTCCACGGTTTCCTGTATTTATGATGTTTCTCCAGTTGTAAAGAAAAGGAAACCTGTTCTGGTTTCGGTGGGGCTGGTGGTCGACATTTCAGCCTCGCCCATGGCCTCTGTGTCCCCTGCCTCTGTTACCCCGAACTCTCGCAGCTCCTCCTCCAAGTGGGTCGTTGGCTTGAGTGTTATCATGCAAATTTTGGTTGGGATGGGGGCCAGTGTTGGGTTGATGTTCAATGATTTCGGGGCCGTCTTCTTCTGCCTCCCTAGGGCTATCTGGTGGTGCCTCAGAATTTCGCTCAACTGAATCTACATAATCTTCGATTATAAGACCCAAAAGCTGAGGAAAGGAGTTGACAAGGGTTCCTTGGCGCATATGGTTAGCTGTGGGAGTTCTAGGATTTGCCAAGGAACTAGTGACCGGGGCTCGCTGTAAACCCCTGACAAGGTCGCGGGCGATAGGGTGTAGGGCCGTTAGCTGGGCTAAAGTAACCTCATAGAAAGGGGCTTCCTCCTCCTGGGAGTTTTCCAAAGGGGGAGGACTGGTATTTTCATGCATGGTATTCCCTTGGGGAGTTTGTAACGGGATGTTACTTGTGTGCTGGGAGCTTGCCATCAGGTCCTCCTTCTAGTGCCAAATATGTTGATAGGAAAAATTGTCCGGCCAATAGTAAGGGATCTCCCCGGTAAAAATTCCTGATTAGACTCTGAAACGTTTGTGATAGGGATCCCGTTCGGGGTGTGGGTCCAGCTACCGTTGAATACTCCTTCTCTTGGACACAAATGAGCCCTGCAGAGTTATAGACATACAATTTTTGGATGATACAAGGAAAAATATCAATGATTTTCAATGAGCATAAAACACTACAAATAGCAAGATGAATAAAAACACGCAGTCGAAGGAGATGTTGTTAGCAGCATATCATTAGGGTCATGTTTGTAAAAGGTTTTTGAACCATAGAAGAAATAGTTCTGCCTGGCAAGAACATCCTATACTTACTTAAGCATTTTCGTGAATAAGATAGATGTCAATAGTGAAGTTACAAACATCTCCTAGGTGAACAACATACCATCATTAACACATTCAGTGAGTTGAAATGCATGAAGAGTATAAGCAGAAAACACAGATCAATTAATCATAAGATATCAGACATATAAGAGAAAATATTCACAGTATTAACACATCGATTCTCATCAGATCCAAAAGTGGATTTAAGACGATTGCTTGTATTCATTCAAAAGGGTCTGTTCAATGCTTTAAAACTCTCCTATCTCCTACGACCTACGACCTTGTGCTTGGCTGCGACCTGTGACCTGATCATGCCTGATGCGACCTGCGACCACTCCTATAGGTTGTGACTTGCGACCTGATCATGGGAGCATGTGAGTGATTGCGAGGTTAGGAACATCTACCTGTTGCTCTTTAAGGAAATTTCGCCATGCTCGATAATCTGCAGCAACTGGGGAGATCAGAGGAGTATCTTCCCTTAACCTGTGCAGGCATTATAAGGCATTTGGGATCAAATTTTCTCTTTTGATCATGACTTGGTTAGATAAGGAGGCCAGCTTAGTATAAATCTAGACTGGCATCATGATGAATTTAACCAAGTTCTCCTGTGATGCCGGAAGATCAGGAGTAGCGGCGACTTGTCTAATAGGCTGTAGAAATGCCTGAATGTCTTGGTTCACCTGTTCCCATGTTTTTTCTTCGCTCAGTGTTCCTAGAGAAGGAATGTGGTGTAGTTCAGCCATTGAGTCAATGCCTCTAATCAAATGTTCGTAGGCAGTCATTACCTTCTCTAGGTCTTTGAATAAGTTCTCCTTGGATTGCACCTTCATGCGTATTTGGAATTTGTTGTTCTGAGTGCGAATCCAATCTTTTATGGGTAAAGTATCTGGAGCCTGCAAATACCTGTTTTCCCATTCTAGCATTCTATCCAAGGCTATGGAGGCTTCTTTCAGTTGCTCGTTCCTCTTCTTGGTTTCTGCTTGAGCTCTCAGAAGAGGTGAAACCGTTTGCTTTATTTTAAACAACTCCTCGTATACCTGCTTCATGGTGGCTTCCAGTGTCACCAACTCTCTTTTAATGGTGAGTGGTACTTCATTAATAAGTGCATCCCTATTCTGAAGCTGTTGAACTACTTCCTCTAGTGCCCTTTTCTCTTGATCCGATCTAGCTATCCTTTGTTCGGAGTCTTGTAATCTATTCTGTAGGGATAGAATGTCCCTACTCATCATGCTCACGTTTTCTTCCATGGCTATGGCGAAAGTAGTACCGACTGATGCTATTATTACTGGATTGGTCCTGGTGTCCAGGAATATATCCTTTTCTGTTGTGGCTGTGAAGGGTGTGACAGGATTTCGCGCTAAGCATCTCCTCTTTTCCTGCCTGATTTTGTATGTGAACTGGTCATAGGTGAGTATTGTCAGATTAAACACTTATTCCTCCTGATCTTCGGAGGTACCCAGTTCCAAGAGCACAAAACGCGTATTGGTTGCAGGAACTTCGATGGCTAGCAGCTCCGTCTATATCCCTGTCACTGGAGGAGGTGTCTTACTGCCTTCGGTGTCTTTGAAAGAATTTTCTTTCGACCTTTGATTCTCTTCCTCCCTTCTATTTTGCTTTGCTTATTCTTCTAGCTGCCACTTTGCCTTTGCCCTATCTTTTTCTTCCTTTTGTTTGTGTTCAACTTCTGCCTTATCTAGTTCTATTTTAAGCTGACGCTCAACCTCTGCTTTTGTTTCCTCTTCTTATTTTCTTTTGTGTTAGCAACCTATGAATATAGTATTCATAATTTTGACTTGAATGATGATAGTCTTGTAAATATGTACATACTTTTCCTTCTGCAAGTTTTATTCCCATATTTTGTAAAAAATAAAAAAAGAAGAAATTCAAAAGGAGGGTAAAAGTCCTAAAAGAAAAATCAAAGGACTTAGAAAAAATAATATACCCCAAAAGAAAAAAGATGAATAAAACATGAAAGTGTGCAAGTCCAAATGCCATTAATTTTACTTTTTGCAGATGATTATGACAGAGTGTCAATAAATGCCATAATCCATGATGAGTTGAACAATTTAATCTTAACTTGTCATGTTTCAATTTTACTTGTTGTAGATAGTGAATAAAGAATTGTCATATAGTTTAATCATGAAAATTAAGTAGTTAGGTAGAGAATAAAAAGAATCCAATAGTTTAATCTGGATTCTTGGAGGAAATAAGTTAGAATTAGATAGTTTTACTGCTTTCAAAAGAATAAAATGTTGTAAGGTTGCTAGCTCAAATGCACCTGATCAAAATAGAAGAAAAAATGTTAGAAGATATGATTTGGTAGGTAGAGGAAGGAGAGAAATCCATTGTAAATATCTTTCACCAAGCTACAATAACTAATTTCCCCTCCCCATAGCTATTTGACATTCTAGACTATCAGTCAAAGAGGCTCAGGGAATTTCCCTGACTTCTATTGGGATCGGACCCAAGGCTCAATGACTGACTAGTTGAAAGCATTAAGTTTCTATATTAATCCCAGAAATCACATCATTTTCTTTTCATGCATTCATTACCATGAAAAATCATAAGTAAAGACCCTATTTTTACTTAATGATGCTTAAACCCTCATTTGATTAACTTCCTACATCTCATGAAGCAAAAAACCCTCAAAATGGCATTTTATCCTAAGTTGAAGTGATGAAATTATTACAATGAAAGCTTGGTTTTAGTCGTCACTTTTCTTGGTTATAATTGTATGTTTTGAGTATTCACTTTCCCTTTTCATATTAATACATAACTTATTTTATTAACTCCCTATATAAAATCCTAGTCCTATTAATATAACTCCTTTATATTTAATTATCCCTAAAAATCCCTTATTATATGCTTTTTATGTCAAAGATATTACTCACATGTTGAAATCACATCTCGAAATTATCCCTTTGACATAAAACTACCAATAAAAAAATATACCCCGCTCCTCTATGGTTTTAGACCTTTCAATAAATCTAAAACTATATAATAAAGTTAAAATAACATAACAGGGGGCATTTTATTTACATACTGTGTATTTAAAACAATGTGGAAAAAAGAGTTTATTGCCCATTTCTCCCGTTCCCTCCCAAGTTTTATCCAAGATTAAAACTTTAACCTTACCCCTTTTCTCTCGGTATATATCCCTTTACCAAAGTCTGTACCCTAGTTAAAACCTTTATTAACCTGCCCCCATTTACTTTATTCTATGTATAACTCCTTTTGTACATAAACTTCATCATCCAACACAACACCCTCGGGTTCATCCCCAATCGTTAGATCTTCTTTTCATTCCTAATCCAACGGTTTTCATTGAGCGTGATAAACTATCCTTGTACCCCACCATTCCCATTGCGTCGAGTTATGACCGTCGATCCTTTACTTATCAAATCAATGGCCCATATTAAAAGCCCGGTCTCACCTTACCTTTCCCCGCAGCTTCCCGAGACATCCTGACTGTTCGCATCGCCTTTCAAAATATAATGGTGCGCATTCCATATCGCGTGCCGAAAGTGATCGGATGAACTTTGTCAAAAAACACACGATAAGAGTTGTTTTATTAAACTGCCCATTGCGACATGTCCAATTTCAATTGGATCGCATTCCAAAAGTTAAAAACAGCTTACTGCTCAGAAGCAACACGATAACCACCAATGGTTTTTGTATTCAAAGCAAATCCGCTCCCGCCATTGACTGGACCTGGCCTCACATTTGGCCTCAACGTCATAAACCCTTTCAATCAGCCAGATATCTACATTTAAGGTATTTTCTGATAGATTAAAGCCTGCAAACTCAATTTTTAACCATCAATAATTAAAACAAGCTTTCAATTAAAATATCTCACTGAGAGAAATTGCCTGAAAACACCAAAAAACATGCCAAACCCTGGCCAATTTTTCCCAGAAAGCCCTGTTTTCGACTGTGAACCTTTTTAAAGCCAATTTCCTCAATTTTCACAGTTTAAAGATTAAATTCAAGGATCTGAACAACTAAAACCTCTTAATTACCTTGATAATCCCTGTTTCAATCAAACCCATTTAGAAAACCCCTGTTTCTATTTTATGCCAGTTTTACATCTTCAGATAAACCTAATTGAGAAAAAAATTCCAAAAGAAGCCATCCTTAGCCTAAATTGCTCAGTTTCATCTTTGTTAAAGTAAATAGCTCCTGCAAACAGTCTGATCTTGCAGTAGCTACCCAAAATGCCTAAAAAACAGAGTTAAACCTCCACAGACAGATCTCATTCCACAGGTCTTTCAAAAGCCTTCAAACACCTCCTTGTAGACCTCTGTTTCATTAACAAATTGTTTGATTTTTGCAAGTTATTATTAGAATATGGATTTGGGCCAACAGTTTCAATACTACTTGACAAAATTGTTTGCTCCAAATTCTCAGATTTTAACTCAATATCTTCATTCAAAAAATAGTTTGTATACAAAGAAAGAACAAAATCAAGTAGAGAGATCAGAATGATGAAGTTTTCACAGTGAATGGTAAAAATGAAATTAGAATTCACAATGACATTTGAAACATAACAGTCAAAGAGTATTAGTGGTTAAAGTGTATCAGGTAAAAGTCAGAGTGAAAGTTAAAACAAAATTACAGAGAAGTCAAAGGTAAACAGTAAAAGTAAATACAGAGACAATAAATGGTAAAAAGAGATGAAAATACTTTCACCAACAATGAAGTTTATCCAAAGTGAAAGTAAAACAGTTAAAAGAACAAAAAGGTGAAAAGATGAAAAAGAGAGCAAGAAGGGACATTTTTTTGCACAAATTTCCTATTTAATTCATTGTTTTGTAGAAAATATTGTGACCAATCCAAGATTAATTTTGCAAAATTGAAGGAGGTTTATGTTATTAATAGGTCTATCTACAAAAACCTCTCTCACTTTTCTAACATCCATTATGGATTGGGAAATATTAAACAATATTGGAGAGCACTGTCTGCAGAAAATTCCTGTTAAGTCATCATGTTACAGAGAAGATTGTAGCCAATAGGAAATAAATCTTACAAAACTGAAGGAATTTTTTGTTCCTCAGGGACCCATATACAAAAACCTATCTCACTTTTTTCCCAGGTGTTACAGAACAAGAGATACATGTGCATCTTTACAGTCTATTTTTTAGACTCTGTAAAACTCTGTTTTACACTTCTTTTTGTAGAGCCTATTGTGCATAGCTGGAGAGGAATTTTAGGATTGGGAAATACAAAGGTATCATTGGACCCCAAGTTTGTAGAAAAACTGGAGCAAAATGCACAAAGAAAGGAAACAGTTAGTGACTTGGATGCCTCATCATAAACTAAGAGTTGGATCAAATTTTAATTATCCTCTTTGTCATCAAATATCCATAAAAAATAGTGCCAAATAGATGCATTAGTTTTGAGTTTCCTTTACTTAAGTTCTATTTATGTAAAACAGTTGGAGATATTTTGTAAACCAATCTTGATATTTTTTCAAGATATTCTAGTTTAGAATTTGTATAAATACTTCACTCTTTGAAGTATTTTAGGGTGGAATAAAATTAGTCAAGACTACTATAGAAATTTTTGCTGAATACGTTGGGTGTTAGTGTGAGTGATTTGTTAGCAGTAGACTGGAACTAAGTCAAACAAAAATCATAACTCAAGATTCTTGTGCTGATCAGATAAGTCAAGTATTTTACTATTTTCACTATTTATCTTTCTAAGTTCCATACATACATTTACATGTTTTCTGTCTTAAATGATTGACTAGGAAATTTTATACAGGATTAGGGTCAAAAGCTCCTTGTGTTTTACTAGTTATTCATTGATATGTTTTCTGCTGATTTCCGGACTTAAGAATCCTTAACTGCTCTTAGTCCCATTTGATCCCTTTCTTTCATCTTCTTTTCTGTAACTTAAGGATCCTTCATTGCCCTTTTGTTCAGATTTTACCATTTCATCAAAAAGACTATTTCCAAACCCTTTGAAGGTCATCTACCCTGCCCTTAGTACATTTGCTCTTTTGACCTTATTTCCCAGCTCTGCTTGCCAAGAAATTGATTCCATAGCCCAATGGTCTGGTAGATCCCTCTGTTGTTTACCTTGAAGTAATATTATTTCCCACCAAACTTTCAAACAAAAAAAAAATTTCCCAATCATACCTAGCCTAAAATTTAATCCAAAACAAAGTTAAATCATAAAGAGAGATCCCTCTCTGAAATTTAGGAGGGCTAGATCCTAGATTTCAAAAGTAGGTTTTTGGTTACCCCTGGTTTTCTTCAACTATAAATCCTAATCCCACAACCTGAGAATTACTAGGGTGATAACATTTTGCGTTCAACTTCCACCTTATCTAGTTATATCTTAAGCTGGTGCTCAGCTTCTTCTTTCGCTTCCTCTTCTTCCTTTCTTCTGCAGACGTCTTCCACCAACTTCTTCATTTGCTCTGACTTTAGGTGTTTCTTTTGTTTATCCTCCTCCTCTTTTTCTCTCTCTTCAGCTTCTCGTTATGATTTTGATTCCTTTATTTTTTTTGGGCGGAAGCGTTATGGCCTGTGTTGGTTCGAGGCTTCTTGGCCTGGGAAGACGAGGCTTCTCCTAGTTCGTGGATTCTCTCTTCCAAAGTTTGATCATCTTGATCATCCTGATCTGTCAATTCCTCTGGAGCGATCTCCCTGTCCTTATTTTACCAGTTTCTTACCCCATCTTCAACTGGGCAGTCAGTATGTTGGTAGCTCCATTTAAATTTGGCCTATTTGCAATGGGCAGGGACTATCCTCTCAGGATCATACGTCCGGTGATCTAAAGGCGGCAGACAGAATCCTTTGATTTGCTCAGCATCCGCCTCTACTTCTCTGAAATCCTTGACTGTATTAGCACTGATAGTGAGCGGTAGTGTGGGCCATGGCTTCTTCTTACCTTTAGTAAGAACCTTCGAAAAGCTGAATGTCATCTGAAAACATGTTTCCTGAAGTAGCAGCCTGTCAGTGACGAATCGGGGCAGTGCATGAGGAGCCTTGAGTGAACCGAAGACTCGAATGAAAGTGACTTCTACAAAAGGAAACCAATGTGCCACCTTGGTTATTGTTTCCATGGCCCACCAAGACATGCATGGGGTATCCTTACCAAACAGTTTTATGTAGAGTGTAGGGATGAAACTATGTGAGATCGGCTCTATATCCTGCTTATATTTGGAGTCCCAGAATACCTATAAATCCTTGTGAATTGGGCGGGTGCACTCCTGATCCCAGTTGTGAGCCCATCCCTCAAAATGGCACCTGGCAAAAACTGCATCCAATAGATAGGAGGCTATGTAAAATTCTAACGAGTACCCCTCCTCGGGTGCTAGTGCTGTAGATATTTTTGTTTTGAGGGTTGATATCAATAAGCTGGCCCAATTGAAGTGGGTGACATTTATGGTAACAAAGTACATAAGAGATACCCAAGAGCCGCTGAAAGTGGTGGCATCAGGACGACCATACATCCTACACAGCATAGCTGCTACGAGCTTATAGACCTTCCTGAGGCCTGCTACCTGATACTTCTGGTCGTTCTTGACCTTGAACTTCTCTAGTTCTTCCCACCATCCTCTAAGGGTTTTTGATATGGGAATTGCAAGGGTAGTGGCCCATTCCTTTGTGAATTTCTGCTCTCGGGTCGGAAGTGCGTAATATAATTCTGCATCCTGGCCCTTTAAATTAGCAAATGCTTTCCCCTCATGATCCCGAATCACCCAGAACCTGGGGTTGACCCTTTGTAAGATCCATTCAATAATCTCAGTGCATGGGAATATAGGTGGGTGAGCCCTTGCGTAGTGAAGCTTTGATCTCTTAACTTGCACATATACCTGCTGGTCTAAGAGGTCCTTTGGAAACTCAGGTTTTGCAAACTCTTGGTACAATTGATACCAATTCATGCTCTCTCCTTTGCTGAATATACATGTGGTATCTCCATAGATAGGGGGAGGAGACATAGGTATTTCATCTTTCGATATTTCTATCTCTGGACTCTTGTTTTTTTTGCAAACTGACGGAGGCCCCATATCACTTGAGGTTGAAGAGATGGAAACACACTCTAGTTCTGCTTCAAGGTTCCATGGCATGTTCATAAAACAATCCCATGTTAAGACATATGCCATGTTAATAAATGCTTAAAATGCTTTTACCTCTGCCCAACTAAGGTCAAGAAAAGGGGTGAACCTGTGACCTAGCAACCTCTTCCCTAGGTTGCTGAGTCGTGCTGGTTTAAAACCTCAGAGAAAAGCGACCTTGCAACTTGGAGACTTGCCACTAGGTCACGAGGTCGATGAGTCACACTGGTTTAAAGTTTCATGAAGACGCGACCTTGCGACCAGGTTTCCAGGTCGCTGAGTTGCAAGGTCGCAACACTTCGATTTTTAAGCGATACGCGACTTGGCGACTTAGCGACCGGGGACCGAGGTTGCAAGATCGCAGGGGTCGTAAGGTCACGGGGTCGTAGGTTGCACTAGGGTTGGACAGACGAATCTCCACGGTGATGCGGTCCTTTATCCTTCTTTTACTTAAAGCGATAGAGGGAAAAGGGAGGAAAAGTAACACATTAAAGGTAAGCAGACATTGAGGACGAGACTGAAAAAGGGGAGGCTAGTTAGCTGCATCTATAGGTTTCTGGATGAGTCTGACAGAGTTAGGAAACTAAGAGGGGAGTGTAAGTTCTACCAAGTGGGTCTCAATAATGGGTAGTCTGTGGTTTTAATAGGCTTAAATGAGGGGGGCAGAGGGAAACAAATAGAAAAGAAGGAAACAATAGGAGGATTAGGCAACTTACCCGAGAAAATCACGCTCTAGTTGGCTTGTTAGAAGCGTTTTTGTTCTCCATCGCATAGGTGAAATGCAACCTATGTGACCCCTCCATATATAAAGTGGTTGCGCGTGAGGGCAATAAATGAGGTCGCAAGGTCGCAACGAAGCCGTGTTGACGATATGTGTGACCTCGCGACCCTGCGACCTTGCGACCTAGGGGTTGCGGGGTCACAGGGTCGCAGGGTTGCGATTGTTTAATTTTGAATGCAATATGCGACTTAGAAACTTGGCAACGTGATGGGTCGCAAGGTCGCTAGGTCGGTCATTGGAGAAAATGACCTATTCTGCGACTTAGCAACCTAAGGCTTTTGAAATATCAAAATTTAGTCTTGACTCCAGATTTTAGTGCATCAGGGGCTCAAAAATTCAAAAGGGTGAAATTTTGGAGGGTGTTGTAGCAGCTGCAATAGGACTGATATGTCTATTCTTGGACACTAAATTTCTTCTCTATCAAGGTTTTCTTCAGGGGCAGGTAAGGCAGGTTTGAAAAAGCTATCCCATGCTAACTGATGTTTTTTTAACTCATGAATAATGATCATTTTTACCAGGCCATGACGATTGACAACTGCCTGAGGGTTTTTAGCTTTCCTAATCCGAACAATAGTGTCATGTAATATAGAATTCAAGAAAAAAGGTAAATTAACTGAAATATTTTGTTTAAGTACAACTAACAATTTGAGTTGACGAGACTTTACCATGTCCTCGTGTCCGTCACATGTGATATATCTTTGGATGATGACTGCCATTTCTCATCAAGGTTGTAGGGTCCATACCTTTTCATTTTCGTATCAATTGCTCATCTAGGTATTGATATACTGACATTGCTTCTTGTATGAGGACATGTTTATCAGTCCACTTTTTCCCTTCCATTGGAAGTCTGGAGACCTCAAAAATAACTTCTTTGGAGACTGGTATAATTCTACCTTTAACTATGGTGTGCCCTTCCCGCGGGTTTTGTAGGAATTCAATTGCTATCTCGGTATTGAACCCTTGTATCTTGTTTAGGTATGAAATCCAACCAGATTGCTAGAGAATAGAGCAAGCCAATTCTGTATCTTGAAAGTTTGTGGGTTCATTGTGAAGATAATTTCCACCCATAGCTACTGTGTTTTCAGAACTGGTTTCTTCACCCTTCTGCATGCGCTTCTCTCGGCTCTGTTAGTTAAAAACAATAAAAACATTGCATGCGGCTATTATAAAATATATTATTAGAAATGTGACTACATGACATTAATGCAATGATTCTATTGTCCAATCAGCATACCCAAATGGAATCTCATAATTAATTCGCATGCATGTTTATTATAGATATTCGCACCCCCTCCAATGAGAGAAGGGCCTCCATTGCCTTTAAGCACATGAAAAGAAGAAAGGTGGCAGAAATAATTAATGCACATGAAGTAGAAGTCATAGGTTGGCAATCATCGCAAATGTACATAAGGTGGAAATGAATAGAAGGGAAGAGAAGTGGAGAAGCAATAATTATGAAAAGTATTTCCTATTTTGACGGCATAATATGATGGAAGCATGACAGGTGATAGATTATGACTATTGTTGTTATCACTCAATTCAGCATAATAAATATAATTCATCAAAAATCAAAGTTGATTATGCATAAAGGTTATTATAATGATAACACTTAATCAAACAGTGCATTCTGATTCATGAATGGGTCAGTAGGAGATAGGGGCATGTAAAATAATTGGCTGTTGTAAAAAATAATCCAATACCACAGGAAAAGCCATTGCTGCCAACAGGCATCCATAGCCTTGACAGGGTTGTTGTTTCAACCCAAAAAATGAGCCAGAATCCACTATTTAAAAGTAGACACTTTGCTTGTTTTGTGGAGAGGCCATTATGTTGGTGTGGTGGCTAGATAGTCATTGTGCCATTCACTGGGACTTAATAGATTGATTAGGTCAGCTGGTGATGAGACCTTCTGTCCTTCAAGCAGTTTTAGTTGTCGAGAAGGTCACTACCCTGGTGTTGTGGCCATTGTGGGAATGTCACGTATTAGATCCTCATGATCATGGTAGGTTGGCTCGTAATGAGACCCCCTATCCTCTCTTCTTTTTTAAAATTTTGCACATAGAGATATATATTGTTTTAATTACAAATGGAGGGAGGCTCATTAACTCCTTAAGAGATAGGGATGGTGTAAGATGTAAAAATAAGGCCAATACAAATTATGCCCTTATTCCTATATCCTCATTCCAAAGAGAATTACCACTTGAGAATGTAAAAAGATAAACCAGCGTAAAACTTATGATAATGAATTGTGTGATAATATGTCTGAATAGGAGATATCTAGCCATTCATTATATAGGTAAACCATGTCAGCTTTCGAAGTAAAGATATCCATCAGAATTTCAAAAAGAACATAATATTAGTAATATCACTGCTTTACCTTCCTTTACGTGCAAATTCCTCATTCAATAAAATGGTTTTTATGGAAATAATGTGTAAAGGAAGAGTGGATATTAAAAGGAAATCATTAAAAGACAAAAGACAAAAGTTTGCTACTTTGAACAACAAATTTTGTAAAAACACACAACAACAAGAATGCAACTATTCAATGGGTTCGAACAATAGTTGTTCACTCAATTTAACAACATCTATTCAATGAACAACAAAATTATAAAACACACACACACACGCACACACACACACACGCTAATAAAAAAAACAACCATTCAATTGGATTGAACTACAACTGTTCAATCAATTGAACAAAAACTGTTCAATAGATTGAACAACAAAAATAATAATAAAAAACATACTGAAATTAGCTGTTCATTTGGTTTGAACAAAAATATCAGTAAAACACACAAAATAAAAATAACGCAGTTGTTCATTTAATTCGAACAACAACTGTTCATTTAATTGAACAACTGTTCGATTGTTTGAACAACAAAAATAATAAAAAAAAAGAAAGAAAATGGAATTATTTTATACAATGATGAAAAAAACTGTAAATGACAATCAAATGCAGGAAACATATATACACTATTTACAAGAGGAATTAACAAATTTCTATGAACTTGAAGTTGCCGGGTCATTACTCCCTGCAGCTAAAATTTGGATAGTGGGATTGTAATGCACCTGCTACCAGAAGGACTCATTTGTGAGTGGTTTATAGAGGTGCACCTGGTGTCCATTGACTCGAAATGCAAAGCCAGATCCATCTATGGTGGTCAAGGTAATGGTACCATTGCTGTGCACTTCTTGAATTTCATATGGTCCTAGCCACCTTGTTTGTAACTTACCTAAGAAGTCTTGGAATATGGAGTTGTAGAGGAGTGCCCAATCTCCTTTCTAGAATGTCTTCTTTTTGATGGGGCTGTCATGCCACTTAGCTCGTTGTTGCTGAATAATTGCAGTGCGCTGTAGAGCAAGTAGCCGTGCTTCATCTAATTCATTTATCTGTTGAAGTCTTTTAACTTGGGCCTCTGTCAAATCCAACCCCAATTATTGGGTTTTTCTAAGAGTCTTTATCTCAAATTCAATGGGGAAAATTTGTTCCTTTCCAAATACCAGGTGGTATGGAGAATATCCAGTAGTGTTTCGCCAAGTTGTGCGATAAGCCCACAAGGCCTCTGGTAGTCTAGTAGCTTAGTCTCAATGATGTGTTGAGACTATTTTAGTGAGATTTCCTCAATGAATTTATTGGTGCTTTCGACCTGTCCATTCACCTACGGGTGGTAGGGAGAGGTGACTCTATGAGTGACATGGTGGTTCCATAGAGTGGCTGTAATTTTATTTCCTAAAAACTGTGCCCATCCATCAGTTATCACTTCCATAGGTAAGCCATACCGCACAAATATCTCAAAAATAAAATTAATCATAGACTCTTCTGTAGCTCTTGGAAAATCCACTGTTTCTACCCACTTTGTCATGTATTCTGTGGAAACCAATATGTAGGCCTTCTCTGATTTGATGGCAGGTTGAATGGCCCAACAAAGTCCAGTGCCCATCGTTTGAAAGGCTATACTACCAACTTTAGATGCAATGGAATATCATCATATTGGTTAGGGAAGCCCATTCTTTGGTAGCTATCGCAGGCTTGCACATATTTCTTTGCATCCTTAAAAATTGTGGGCCAATATGTAATATTCCAAATATGGAATAACACAACAAGCCTGCTGAAATAACGCACTCCTGGGAGATTTATGCACAGAAATGATTTTACAACCCTTGGATCCCTTAGATCAGTAGATTTGGGGTCTAGATCCAAAAGGGGAGCAAAAAAAAATCAAAGTAGGTGTGGTAAACAGATCCCCCACCATCTAGTCTAGCTGAAAAACACCCTACAAGAGGGGCTGTAGCTATGCACAACAAATTGCTTCAGAAATAATGTAGTCTTGGACAGTATGAGTAGGAGGCCATCAAATATGATTAAATTATGAAAATACAACAACATATCAGAATTATCATGAAGCTCTTTCAATATACAATAGAATACATGAGACAATAGAGTAAGAAATCTTCAGAAAAGAAGGATGCAACACATATATAACTGCAGAAATGGCTCAAAAACGTTATTTTAAGGAGCTGCAGCAGCTTAATATTACAACTCAAATCTAGGATATATTTGTGGACAAAACATCAGATCTATTTCAGATCTGGAAACTAAATAGTCTTATTTACAAGATCCCTTTGGGGTTTTGCCCAAATCATGCATAAACAAGAGTAGATCTAAGTTTTAAGTTGCAGATCTGTAAAATGCTGTAGTAATTTCTGAATATAAATTTATAGTGTAATAGATCAGATCTAAATAGAACATGGATCAGCAAGCTAATCCATGGATCACCAAAGTGAAAGGCAAAGCCCAACACCAGAGATCTCTCATCAAAACTGGGATCAAAACACCCTGTAGAATCTCATATGAAAATAACACAGTTCCTCAATGAAAACTACGCTGTAGCTTGAATAACATAGGTGGCCAACTGCCAAGATACCAATATGAAGTACAAACAGGAGAGGCACTCTTCCAGGAGGTTAAAAGACACACTCCATGAGAAGAGGCTCCAAAAACAAGCTAGATCTCTGTAGATCTAGAATCCCACTTGCTGCAGCTTGCAAAAGCAGACAAACCCTCACTGGATCTACGCTGCAATTGGAAGTAGAGCTTGGCCTCAAGCCTGATAGTGGATCGAATCAACAAATACTCCTCCAAGAATTCTCAAAGGAAGAGGTGAAATCCCTGCATAGGAACTCCAAGTGCTAAGAAGCACAATTATCTACTAAACAACAGAGAATAGTATTTGTCTAAGCAGACAAGATACTCAGAAATATAATCAATTAACAACCTTCTCTTGTTTCCTTCCCCGTCCTTTTATAAGATGAAAGCCTTTGCAAACCCTAAACCACCTTGATGAGTTAGCTCCTTTCACATGAGGGGCCTCCTTCTAGAACTACGCTGTCCCTTCATGAGATACATTGAACCTAGACAACACTATAGATTTGGTCAAGGTTGACCCAGTCTCACAGCTCAAACCCCTTTCACACCTGCAAGTGATTTATTTACATGGCCCTAATTTATCTATGTTCACATGGGCATTGATTTATTCAGTATTTTCAGGAGTTTTACATGTCCTCCTTTATTTATTCATGCAACAGAAAGTAAAAAAAAAATGAATATTCCTCTTAGCTTAGGCTACGTAGGAATATTACAGTCCTCCCCTCCAAAATGTTGCTTGTCCTCAAGCAACTGATAGGGTAAGAGTTGTATTACTTCTCCTCCTCCATTGATGGCATCATCAAGGATCAAGTTCTCATCATAGGCCAAGTGCTCAACAAGCAAATACATCATGAATTGTTCCTCCAAGGTCAACATAATATGTGCATATTCCATTCCTTCAGGAGTGAAAAACTCAACAGAAATAAGCATGGTTGAAGAAATGCTACATCTAAAACATGTATCATGAAGTACAGGTAGAATTTCTAAACCATGTGGTACATACAGAATGCCCATCCTCTGTCCATACAACCCCATAAACATTACAACTATATTATCCAAGTATGGAAGCAAGACCACATATATGCAAACTGAAATCTGAACTTGAGGAGGTGGGTCAAAATCCCACATGTGATGCCAGCGCAGTGCACCTCTTGTCTTTATTAGATCCAGGTGTGGCAAGTGGCATTCCCACCACACATTTGCTGCATGAGTCACCTTAACATGGCTGAAGGTGTTACATAAGTTTGGTGCCTTTGGGAAGCACCCATCATGAAAAGGAATCTCCTTTTGCACAACAAGGGAGTGGCCAAGTTCAGAATTTCTATTGGCCCCCAACAAGCTATGAGATCCACATAATCTCTCACTCCCTTTAGGATTCATATCCTGCAAAAACATGGCAAAGTAATGTAATAGATCAGAAAGTACTTGCTTGACATGATCAAATCCTTTACCATCATAGTCCTTCATCCACATGGAGTTGTGCATGAGCATTTCCCTCCTCTCAAGCAAAGGAAGAGCTGGCTGAGATGAATCTTGCAAAGAGTCCATTGGCTGCCCCAATCCTCCATAGCTATTGCACTCTTGAAAGTGCTGATGTAAGTCTTCTCTCATGCCTTCCCAATCAAAACTCTTCATGATCAGGGTATAGATCTTCATTGAATACATATGGTTGAGGAAGAATTCTTCATGTGATCCTTATAGGATCTTCTGCTTGAGCTTGGAAGCTCTAGTCAAGAATACCTTAACATGATAATAGATGACTCCCCCTTGGACTAAGTAGCCCTCCTCTTGCTGCATGCCATCTAGCATCATACCTGTGTGGAGAAATTTGGAATACTCTACAAGAAATTGAGATTTCCAATAAAGATCCACACTTCTCAACAATGACAGCACTGCTAAAACATCCATGGAAGTGCTTGTCATGTTGCTGATCTCCTTTTTGACATTACTTATGCCAAAATTGTTTGTTGGAAGGATGATCCTCCCATTCTTCTCCTCCCACAGCGCAGATTTAGAAAAGAGAGGGAGATAGTGATGCAGGAAGAATATCTCCCTCAAACTTGGGTTGTCCCAAGCCCTCTAATGCTGTGACGTAGTCTCTCATTTCTCCAATCCTTCCTTGATATAGATTTGGAGCAGCACTTTGTGGTGCCTTCCCCACAAGATCTGAATCTGATGGAATTCCAAGTGGCTTTCCATTAGATAAAAATTTCCCTTGCAGCATCCTCATGAACATGAGAGGAGGAACTATGATATCCCTGCTTCCACTGCACAAATCCATCTCTGTTGTTTGTGTGGAAGTACTAGGTGAAGGATAAGTGTGCATGCCTTGAATCATTTGTGGTTTCCCACTCTTCAAGTACGCCCACTCCATTTGAAAATATTTCTAATCAGTGGTAACCTTGCCCAAGGTAATCAACCATTGGACACCCAAAATGATGTTGGTGTCTGGTATGTCAACTACAAAGAAGTGATCCACCAGAGTGTAGGATCCCATAGTGACAGAGAGTGATGGAACATATTGCATGAATTGCATGGTCCTATCTCCTGGGACCAAGACAGAAAATCCCTTAAAAGTATCAGTAGGGATTTCTCTCTTTTGCACAAAGTGAGCATCAATAAAGTTGTGGGTTGCCCCACTGTCAATCAGGACAGATACTCTCTGATTCATGACTAAACCTTGTACTCTTAGGGTCAAGTTCTTAGGTACTCCTCTCAAAGATGCAAGAGTCCCACTTATTGGAGCAAAGGCTCCATCCCCATCTCTGGATGGTGTTTGACCTTCCTCATCATCATTAGCACTGTGACCCCTCCTAGGTTCATCATCTTAATCTTCCTCCTCAAGATCTGAGAAGACTTCTATGTAGTGTGCTTTCCCTGCAGCACATCTATGTCTCAGTGCCCATGATTCTTGGCAAGTGAAACATAGTTTATTTTTCATCAATTCCCTCCTATGATCAATATCAAGGGGCTTCTTCAAAGAGCTATCCTTGGGAGGAGAAACTTTTCTTTCCTTCCCCTTAGAAAAGTGAGGGGCATTTCTTTGGAAAGTTTCCTTTGCTTTTGGCAAGGCATCTTGGAGGTATCTAGCCCTCTCAATGGCATCATGCAAAGTGATGGGCTTGGTAGATTTAACCAACCCCTGCAAATGTTCCTCCAGGCCATCGATGAACATGTAGACTCTCCTTGCTACAGATAGATCAAGGACCATGACTGATAATCTCAGAAAATCAGAGATATAAGTCTCTGCATCTCCTGATTGCTTCAGTTTTGCAAGGCTTATGAAGGGTGCTTTAGGGTCCTTCCTGTCAAACCTCTCCACTAGTCTTCTAGTAAACTCAGAATAGGTAGTCACATTGATATGTCCCAATGTAGACAACCCATGGAACCACCAATTGTGTGCTTCTCCTTCAAAGTGCAGCGCTGCAATCTTGATGGCTTCAGTCTCAGGGACTTTGTTCAATTGGAAGTAAATATCCAGCTTTTCTACCCATGCCTTGGCAGAACTGGAGGATGATCCATAAAAATTGGGAAAAACGAATCTGCCCATAGAGTGGTGTCTATCCTAATTATGAAAGAACCCACGATCTCTATACTGCTGCCTCGGTCTTCTTCTCTGCTTGAGGTGACAAAAATCTTGGAAACCCAAGTGGTCCTTGAATCTCTGACTTTGAGAATCATACTCCACAAAGTAATCTTCAAGGGAAGATTTCTCTTGTGGTCCTTCATTCTCCACAGCCAATAAAGTAGGCATAGTGGAGCGTTGTGGATCTTGTGGCAGATTCACTGGTTGACCAGGCCCATGATGAGACATGTCAGAGCTTTATCCCGGATGAAATACCCCAGGATATTCCCTCATTTTGTCCACCCTCATATCTTTGATATCTCTGGAAAGATCTTGCATGGCCACCAAAAGAGTTCTTGCAAACTCTTCTGCTTCTTTATCATTTACAGTTTTAGGGGCTTTACCCTTGTCTTGACCCTTGTCAGGATCATCAATGGTGTAATCAAAATTCTTGTGACTTTTGTTCTAATACCTCTTCTCCATCTTAGTAAGAGGTTCAGCTTCCTATAAATGAAACATGGCTATGATGCTCCAAGGAAAGCACAGGCTGTGCCAAGAAAGGAGCTCTGATACCACTGTAATACTCCAAATCTGGAATAGCACAACAAGCCTGCTGAAATAACGCACTCCTGGGAGATTGATGCACATAAATGAGTTTACAACCCTCGGATCCATTAGATCAGTAGATCTGGAGTCTAGATCCAAAAGGGGAGCAAAAAAAAATCAAACTAGGTGTGGTAAACAGATCCTCCACCACCTAGTCTAGCTGAAAAACACCCTACAAGAGGGGCTGCAACTATGCACAAAAAACTGCTTCAGAAATAACGTAGTCTTGGACAGTATGAGCAGGAGGCCATCAAATATGATTAAATTATGAAAATACAGCAGCAAATTAGAATTATCATGAAGCTCTTTTAATATACAATAGAATACATGAGACAATAGAGCAAGAAATCTTCAGAAAAGAAGGCCGCAACACATATATAACTGCAAAAATGGCTCAACAACGTTATTTTAAGAAGCTGCAGTAGCTTAATATTACAACCAAGATCTAGGATAGATCTGTGGACAAAACATCAGATCTATTTCAGATATGGAAACTAGATAGTCTTATTTACAAGATCCCCTTGGGGTTTTGACCAAATCATGCATAAACAAGAGTAGATATGAGTTTTAAGTTGTAGATATGTAAAATGCTGCAGTAATTTCTGAATATAAATTTACAGTGCAATAGATCAGATCTAAACAGAACATGGATCAGCAAGCTAATCCATGGATCACCAAAGTGAAAGGCAAAGCCCAACACTAGATATTTCTCATCAAAACTGGGATCAAAACACCCTGTAGAATCTCATATGAAAATAATGTAGTTCCTCAATGAAAACTGCGCTGTAGCTTGAATAAAATAGGTGGAAAACTGCCAAGATATAGATATGAAGTACAAATAGGAGAGAAACTCTTCTAGGAGGTTAAAAGACACACTCCATGAGAAGAGGCTCCCAAAACAAGCTAGATTTTTGTAGATCTAGAATCCCACTTGCTGCAGCTTGAAAAGCAGAAAAACCCTCACTGGATATGCGTTGCAATTGGAAGTAGAGTTTGGCCTCAAGCCTGATAGTAAATCAAATCAACAAATACTCCTCCAAGAATCCTCAAAGGAAGAGGTGAAATCCCTGCATAGGAACTCCAAGTGCTAAGCAACACAATTCTCTACTAAACAACAGAGAATAGTATTTGTCTAAGCAGAAAAGATACTCAAAAATATAATCAATCAACAACCTTCTCTTGTTTCCTTCCCCTTCCTTTTATAAGATGAAAGCCTTTGCAAACCCTAAACCACCTTGATGAGTTAGCTCATTTCACACGAGGGGCCTCCTTCTAGAACTGCGCTGTCCCTTCATGAGATACATTGAACCTAGACAACGCTGTAGATTTGGTCAAGGTTGACCCAGTCTCACAGCTCAAACCCCTTTCACACATGTAAGTGATTTATTTACATGGCCTTGATTTATATGTGTTCACATGGGCATTGATTTATTCAGTCTTTTCAGGAGTTTTACACGTCCTCCTTTATTCATTTATTCATGCAACAAAAAGTAAAACAAAAATGAATATTCCTCTTAGCTTAGGCTAAGTAGGAATATTACACAATAGTAGCCCATTTGTAACACTTTGTGTCCTGTCCTGCGATCTGCAAAATTTCCGCCACATGGTTTGTCATGGCAGGCCTTCAAGGTTTCATGAATCTCGTCTTCTCGAATGCATTTGCGTATATGCATATTAGCTCCTGCATGGAAAATATATCCACCAATCTAGGAGAATCTAGTACTGCGTCAAACAATCAGCTTATGTTCCTTTGTTTTCAAGTGTCTCAACAACTTTCCTACTACTAGATAATTCGCTACATCTATGTACCATGGCACTTTTATTGTGACAAAAAACAAATTCTCATCAACGAACTGATCATCTATCGCCAGTGGGTCATATTTCTTTGGGAGTCGAGACATGAAATCTGCAACTACATTCTCCTTCCCTGGACAGTCCTTAATATTTATATTGAACTCCTGTAAAAGCAACAACCAACGAGTTACTCTCCCATTTGTAATAGGCTTGTTAGCTAAGTATCTAATGGTAGAATGATCGATATACAAGAATACTTAATAGCCAGTTATGTAATGTCTAAATTTATTTATAGCATAAATTACAACCAAGAATTCCTTTTCGGTCATTGTGTAATTTAGTTCAGCAGGAGTGTGATTCTTACTGATATAGTAAATAACGTAGGGCTTCTTGTCCTCATCTTGACCGAGAACCTCTCCTATCGCTATATCTGATACATCCGAAGAAATATGAAGGGGAAACTCCCAGCTGGGGCCACACAATACTGGTGCAGTCGAGACCAATTTAATTCAAACCTGAAAAATCAATGTCACATTTGTCAGACCAATGGAATTCAACATTTCCAATTAATGCATACAAAGGCGCAGCAATTTGTGAAAAATTCTTTATAAACCTATGATAATACCCTGCATATCCAAGGAAACTATGTACCTCTATCTGAGTACAAGGTGTGGCTAATAAGAGAATTACATCTATCTTTTCCAGATCTACCTGTATTCTAGCTACAAAGATGTAGTGTCCTAGGATCATCATCATGTGACACTTTTCATTTCTCAAGCATAATATGGTAGCAATACAATGTTCCAATAACTTTTCTAGTGTTTGTAGTGCCTGATCGAAGTCATCTCCATATGGATTAAAGTCATCCATGAAGAACTCGAGCCCTTCATTTATTAAATCAGAAAAAATACTAAGTATGGCCCTTTGAAATGTTGCTGGGGAATTGCATAAACCAAATGGTAATACTCTATAGGAAAATGTACCCTAGGGGTAGGTGAAGGTTGTTTTATCTTGGTCTTCAAGGGCTATCTGGATTTTATTATAACCACTGAAACCGTCAAGAAACAAAAATAACCACTTTCCTGCCAATGTATCCAGGACCTGATAAATAAAGGGAAGGGGGAAGTGGTATTTCTGTGTGGCTTTGTTCAGATCTCTGTAATCCACACAAATTCGCCACTTACCATTCTTTTTAGGAACGACCACTAATGGAGAGACCCATTTTATTTCTGAAATAGGATAAATGAAGTTTACATCTAGCATCTTTTGTAATTCGTCTTTCACAATGTCTTTCAGATGTGCGTTAACCTTCGCTGAGGCTGTTGAATAGGGCGAGCATCCTTTTTAGTGTAAATATGATGCGTGCACAGTTGAGGATCTATAGCCTTCATGTCTGGGTAGTCTCAAGAAAAGGCTCCTTTATATTTTTGCAAGACTTTAACGAGATTTTTCTGTTGGTCACTATCCAGACTGCCATTGATATTCTAAATTTTACTTGGTTCGATTTCAATTGGTATGCTATTACGAACATCACTTGTGGGTATGTGTCGGTCATCAGTATCTGCTAGAGGGTCTTCTTGTGCTTCGTTATCAAGAAATGATTTTAACATTTGGCACTTTAAATTCCCTAAAGTATATGGTTGGATTATAAAGTTATTAATCACATCATCTTCAATTTGATCTTTGAATTCGAGTGCTTTAACTATTGTCAATGGTGAACGAATTTTTTGTTCCCATTATGTATGTGGTTGTTTGTGAATATTTACAATGGGAAGACTTGGTTTGGCAGGGGGATATATAGCAATATTATTTATGGCATCTCCTCTAGCAATGGTCATGCTGCCTATTCGACAGCCTATGTAAGCATCAGCCGTCGCTAACCAAGGTCGTCCCAATATCAAGGGATGTCTGTCTAATCTACTTTTTGGGTTAATAACTAAAAAATATACCGGGTATTCCCATGAGTCCACAAAAACCAAGATATCCTGTAATGTACCTTCTGGTTTAACGATAGATCTATCAGCAAGTTCTAGCAAGGTAGAGGTGGGTTCCAAGGCTGTTATACCCAATGTTTCACAGGTTTCTATAGTTAAAATATTAATTTCCCCCAAATTGACTAACATGTTTGAAAAGGAGTGGCCATAGATCTGGACTATGAATATTAGGTTTCTTGGATCCTCATATTTTATTGGTGTTTCTTTACCCAAAATTAAATCTGACAGTGTCCCTACTACATGAACGGTTGATAAAGTCTTTGCTTTCCTCACAAGTTTTTTTACACAAAATTCTTTAATTTTTTTAGCATAGATATGGATGTCTTGTATAACTTGTAGGAGAGGAATTTTAATGCAAATAATTTTTAATTCACTTATGATATCAAAAACTGAAGAGACAATTGGCTTGGGTATTACTAATCTCTTAGGGAATGGAGGAGAGAAAATAATAATATTTCCAGGATATTTTTGGTCGACTGTGTCCCTCCCCTGTCCTATCTTTGTTTTAGTCAAAGTTTATTAGTTAGGTACTATTGGAATTTTAGACTCATTTTGTGGCAGGGAAATATCTTATTTAGGTGAAATAACGTGCCCGGGTCTCAGCCTAAGTTCATTTCACTCCTTTTGTTCAGTTTTAGAGTCTGGATTCTCAATAATCTGGATCAACTGAACTGATTTGTTATTAGGATTAGGATTTTGGTTGAGCTGGAAGTTGAGGGCATATTATAGGCTGAGGATTTTTTTGTACTGGTAATGTGGGTTGAGTTTGATCCCTTGTTCCCATAGGTAAATTCGTCATTCCAGGGCTTGCTGCCATTTTTTAGACCAATTTGTATTTTGTGAGGTGGAGGTAGGCCACTGGGACTGATATGGATTGTTTTTCCAGTATGGAGGAGAGAAAGGAAAACTCGGCCAACCATTACCTGGAGAGGATTGAGTCGACGAAGGGGGCATGGAGAATGATTGGCATGGCCAAGAAAAAAAAGGTGATTGGCTTTGCCATGCTGTTCCAGTGTTCTATTGATTAAATTATGAAGAAGGAAAGAAATGAGACAGGTCTTGTGACATACCTGGTCGTGCTTGCCAATGTCGACGTTGATTCATTAGATACACTGGTTCTATTTCTTCTTCTGCTTCTTTGAAGACCTATTTCAACACTGGAAGTGAAGGGCACTATTCAGTGGCGTGGTCCTTGGTACAGATAGCACATGTCTGGACCATGTCTAATGGACACTCCCTCTGGTTGTGCTTCTTCCAACAACGTGGAAAAAAAATAGCCATGTTATGTTATGCTAAATCTTGCTTCTTCTTGGCTTGTAGGACATATAGATATGTTGTGAGGGTACCTAAGATATTAGTTTTTAAATCCTCCAGGAGATTACTGAATGCTTCTCTGGTTATGCTGCCACCTGAATGTTTTTAATTCCTAGTAACTGAATCCTGTCCATCTGGTCTATTCCGCGTACTACCTCGAGAGCACATGATACACAATGCAATAATGTCATCATAATATTCTTGATATATGTCTCCTTTTCCCATTATATTAAGTGTTTCTAACCATTGTTCTTTCATTCCTTTAATCATTGTTGCTTTTAGGATATCTTTAGACAATGTAGTATATGGAGATCTTTGCAAATTATATTGAAATCGTTCAACATATTCCTCTAATGTCTCATTGTCTTTTGCAACCATGTTGAAGATTTCATTTTTCAGTTCTCGAGTCCAACAATAATATTGATATTTATCAATAAAAGAGTTTTTCATTTGATCCCAACTATTAATGATTCCCCCACCGAGCCCCATAAACGAGTGTAGAGTTTCCCCCTTCAATGTAGAGGGGAATAGTTTCAGTTTCTGAGGGTCAGTGGTACAGTAATATCCCCTACACAAAACATCAAATTCAAATAAAAATGCATCCAGATCTTCTGAGGTTAGTCCATGGAAGGTGGGGATCTTTTGTAACGGGATATATTTCATAGGGGCATTTTTAGCCGGATCAACAATGGGATACTCCAATGTTGATGTCTGTCTATGGTTTTGGTTATGTGCACTCTCATCAAATATGTGCCAATAACCTTCAGGAATTTCCTGGTCTGGGAGAATAATTTGAGTGGAATTAGGAGGTGGCCTTGCAACACTACCTCGATCTGGAATATTAGGTGTCTCTGTCTCAACAACTATTTCAGGAGATCCAGGCTCTGGAGTTTTTATCTATATCGTACTACTGGTTTCTCCCTCTCCTTCTTGCAAATTGCAAGAATTTACCTCTTGCAAAGGGTCAGGACTCAAATTTTTTATAGTCTGAAAGCTTTGTTCAGACCCTTCTGTTTCGTTGTGAATCTTAGCGTGGGATGCATATGGTGAGGTTTCTGCCTAAGGGATTATAGTAGGAATCTTCTAAGAAATGATTTTGGGTCCTAAAAATGCCTGGGATTCAACATTCCTTATGATTTCATCAATGAATGTTGTTCCACCAAGGACCACTGATCCCTTGGGTTTTGTGGATTTAGACGGGGGGTTTCGATCTAATTAATCTTTTTCTTCCTAGTCATTCATAAAAAAACAAACACCTATCCTATTTAACCTCTGCACAATTGCTAAGAAGCGGGCTGGAGAGAAAGCGTTTTTCTTGCTAATACGCAGGTTCTTACCTCTCATTTTCAATACCCAATTCTTTCACAGCAAAAGGAAAAATAAAAATACATCACTCCTAAACACTCTCCCCGCCAACAGTGCCAAAATGTTGGGTCAAGAAGGTGACTGTTTAAGGTAACCTTAATGCTTCACATTAATCATCAACCCAGGGCAAGTCTGTTTATTTCAAGAGTGCAAGAAAAGTACATGCGAGTGAAATCAGAGTTCAACTATTCTAGATCGTTGTAAGAAATATTATCTAATTCTCGAAGTTCAATCAATCAATGCAAAAGTAAACTATAAAATAATTCACACCAAACAAAAGATGAAACTCTAGTCTAATCTGATGCATACAGTAAACAAATAATGATGAAATTAAAGATCTTTTGCAATTGAACAACAAGCTTAATGAACTGAACAACAGTAGAAAATGAATATTTAATAAATTGAACAACAATCTTCTATTAACATTTTTTAATGGAATTCTCCATAATTCAGTTAATAACAACATTCAAAATTGAACAACAAACCATACATCCACACTTGCAATGGAAAACTCAAGAAATAATCAATGTACATAATTGAACAACAACTACTTAACCATGATGAAATCAATCTAATGAATGTAAAGAAGTCACTCAACATTAAAGGAACATTAATGATAAATCCAATCTATTTGAAAAGGAAATTGTAACACATCACACTTGTGATTACTGAATTGAATGGTAATTCTACAAAGCGTAAAGAATAGCTAAATTGCGAGAATCAATAAATAAACATATAACACAAAATAACAGGAGAACTCCCAGGGACCGGGCCCGTAGCCTCCATAAATCTTCTACCAATAAATACTCGAAATCCACTTATAATAAAAATACAAACTCTTTCATTAATCAATGGAACATGTACATCATCACAAGTTCATAGACTCTGTCTAAATAAAATGTTTGTTACAGAATATTACAATACACGAGAAAAAATATCTTTGTCCTCTTTCACCTACAACATTTTATAACTTAAAGGAGAAATAAAACAGAGGATAACGAACCCTTAGGATCAGAAGATCCCGAGGCTTCGTAGTCATCAGTCGAATGCTTCAAATATAGTCGTGTCTCTTCATCTCTTGCTGATTTTTAGGAACTGGATGTCATCACATTTTGTTTTCTTAGCTGTTGTCGTTTGGTCATTTGGTCAACAATTAGTTTGTTCAGATTCCCTATTAATAAAGACAACAAAAGTTAGTTTTTATACTATTAAGTACATTATTTATTAATAATTCATTTTACCCTACTTTTACATTATTCTCCCTTGAATTATTTCTAAAAGGAAGGAAAACATATAAAAGTTAATAATAAATCACGGTAAAGCTAGGGGTAAAATGTACCTTTTCCTCAGCCGAAAAATTGCCTCTCTATCTTTTGTTTGTGTAAACACCGAGACTATATCTCTGTCTTCTGTATGGGTATTTACTGAGACTATCTCTCTATATTCTTTTTGTACAACCAATGAAAATGTACCGTTGGTTTTTGGGGTTGCGAACGTTCGTCCATGTTTTATTTTTTGCTTTCCTTTTTCCTATTTACACAATCGCGTCACCCATTTCATTAGATTTCAATCTCCACTCTTAACTGAACATTCTGTTTTAAAAATAGTCGGTTCTAGCGCTAACTGGAAATTTTTATTTTACAAGTTCTTCAAGAGGTTCTTATTTTATCAAATTCTCCTCCATCTATTCTGAAGTGGGTACTAGTTCTTGGGTAGCAGTGTCGAAAAAGTCTTCAACATGTTGCAGTTTTAATAAATTGTCCTCCCTTGTTTCTGAAGCCAGTATTGGTTCTTGTGGAGAATTATCGACAAACCATGCAGCAAGTTCTAGTTTTATTAAATTATCCTCCATTTTTTCTGGAGCTAGTACTGGTTCTTGTGTAGAAGTATCAACCTCACTCTCTTCTTCCATTTTTTCTAAAGCCGATACTCATTTTCGTGGAGTAGTATCAGCCTCATGCTCTTCTTCCATTTATTCCGAGTCCAATACTCATTCTTATGGAGTAGTATCGACATCACTCTCTTCTTCCATCTATTTTGAAGCTGGTACTGGTTCTTGTGGAGTAGTATCAGCCTCACTCTCTTATTCCATCTATTTTGAAGGTTGTATTGGTTCTTGTAGAACATTATCAACCTCACTCTCTTCTTCCATATGTTCTAAAGCTAGTACTAGTTCTTTTCAACCACAACCATGATGGAATATTGTTGTTTGTATGTCCTCTAAAAACCTATAATGAACTCCATGGAAACAACCTCCCATTTCCATTTTGGAATTGTAATCGGTTGTAATAACCCATATGGATGCTTACACTCTGACTTTACCTATTGACAATCCAAACATCTAGCCACAAACTCTACCACTTATTTTTTCAAGTTTGGAAAATAGTAGAAATTATTCACAGCTTTAAATGTCTTTTGATACCTCGAATGACCTGAATACGGATTAACATGAAATTCTCTCAAGATAAGCTTCTTGAGCTCGTTGTTTTTCGACATTTAGATCATGTCCCTAAATCTGACCAAACCATATTCCATGAGATGATAGTCCACATCTTGTTAACTTGTACCATGCTTCTGTAACATGTTCATAAGATCCATGTAAATGTAATCTTGATGTCCTTCCTGTAAGATCTGATCCTATAAATCTATCTCATAAGAAATCATAGATGTTATATGATTTATTTTTATTCTTCTGCTAAGATAATCTACAAACTTATTATCCTTTCCCTTAATGTACGTGATATCAAAGTCAAACACATTGATCCTGGCCAACCATATAGAATGTATGAAATTCCTATTCGGTTGGTCAAACAAGTATCCGAGCCCACTATGATCACTCATCAAAACAAACCTTCTGTCAAGAATATAGTGCCTCCACATCTTCAATGTATGAATGATCCTTGCCAACTCAAGATCATGTGTCACATAATTCTTCTTGTGCTTATTCAGATTCCTTGAGTCATACCATACTACCTACCCCTCTTGCATCAAGACTCTACCAAGCCCTCTCTTGCAAGCATCTATACACACCACAAACTCTTTATCTAGAATTGGAGCATTTGTAAACAACTCCTTCAACTACTCAAAACTTGCTACACATTCCTCTGCCCATTCAAATTTATTTCCCTTTCTCTAAAAAAATGTAATAGGATATGAAATTCATGAAAATTTCCTGATTAACTTCCTATGGTAACCTGTTAACTTCATGAATGTTCTAACCTCATCCACAATTCTAGGAGCTTCCCATTCCATGACAATTATTATATTTTCTGGATCCATTTCTATGCCTTCTTTGGAAACAACATGCCCCAAGTAATGTACCATTGTCTCAAAGAAACTGCACTTACTAAGTTTGGCATGTAGTTGATGCTCTCTTAGAAATATCAATACTATTGCTAATTGTTTCACATGGTGTCCCTCACTCATAGAATATATCAATATATCATCAATGAATACAATAAAAAACTTGTTCAGATAAGAACACAACACATTATTCATCAAACACATGATAGTAGTTGGAGCATTAGTCAAACCAAAAGGAAGCACAAAAAATTCATAATTCCCATACTTGGTCTAGAAAGTAGTCTTGTATATTTCTTCTTTTCTGATGCGTACTAGATGATATCGTGATCTCATATCAATCTTTGAGAACACCAATTGTGCCTTTCAATGATCAAACAAGTCATTAATCCTCGATGACGGATACATGTTCTTTATGGTTACCTTGTTCAATTGCTTGCAATAAATTCATAACCTAAGAGTGACATCTTTCTTATTCACAAAGAATATGGGTGCACCGTAAGGTGACACACTTGTCCCAACGAATCACTTTTCAAGCATTTCCTTCAAATGCAACATCAATTCAACTAGCTCTCGAATGCTCATCCTATACGGTTCCTTTCATGTTGGTGCTACCTCTGGAACCAACTTAATAGAAAATTACACCTCCCTGTAACGAAGAAAATATGAAATAGCGGCTGGAAATACATCTTGAAATTGTTGTAAAACAAGATATCTCTGCAAGAATTTTGCATCCTCAACATCCTCACCTTTATCACTGGAGAAATTCACTTCAAACAATACACACCATTTCCTACTACTCTACTTTGACGACATAGATGTATCTATTCTAACTCATATTTCCTTTTTATTACCCTGCAAGATTCTATGTTCTCCATTTTCATCCAAGAAATCAAAGGATTTTTCATAACAATCCACCTTAGTCCTCTGAAGAGATAACCAATCCAACCTAGAAGATTACTGTATGATCCCAATGGAAGTACTTTCGGATGTAGTAATGCAGGCATACCTCTTAGGTCCCTATAATACTAGTATATCCCATTATTGTTATTGTTATTATAGCCCCTTATTGTTATTGGTGTGCCCATGTAGTCCCCATATTGTTATTATTATGCCCTATAGAAGCCCAGTTATTGTTGTGCCATTACATTGTTATTGTTATGTTAGCTAGGATTATATTGTGACCCCTTGGACTCCTATATATAGAAAGGAGTTTTTTTCATTTGTGTCATCCAATAATTGTTCATTTATGTAATGTAAAGGAGGCTTCTCCCTCGAAGAGGCTGATTTATAAGTCGGTTATCTATCTTTTCTTCTATTTTGTGACCTGGTTTAATAACATTTGGTATCATAGCTTGGGATATTAGGGTTTTGCTTCTTTAAACAGGTCATCTTGGAATTTTCACTATAAATTTTTTTATACAAAGGTTCAGAAGCTGGAAAAAAAACCCATATGAGTCTAAATCCTATGGAACTTCATGTAAAAATTTTAGATCTTAGTTCATTGTATTTTTGGAGATATGATCTGAGGAAGTAGGGTTTTTGCAGGCTCCATAATTTCATCTCAAACAAGTGGTCGAGGTAAAATCGTCATAACGTTCGTTTCAAACATCTAATTGGAATTCTGCAAAAATAAGTTGAAAGTGAATAGAATTTAGTTTGTTTTGCATCGATTTAAGAGCCGAAGGACAACACAATGACACTTGGCATGTCGTACAAATTCTCTCTTCTGAACTATTCCATAATTAGGTCATTGTGGCAGATTGGGCATAACTTTGCCTTGAAGAATCCAAATCAGGTCTGACCTATGGATTTGTAAAGGGGACTCAGAGGGCTATGATACAACCAAATTTTAGATCTTGAATATTCAAAATCGCAGAGATAAATTAGGTTCAATATAGACCTCCTAAAAAGAAAGAAAAATGTGTGTATTTGTTTTTTTTTAATTGCATAATTTTTATTTGAAAACACAATTTGAAGTGATTCCAAGGGAATATGGAAGCATAGATATAAGTATTGGATTCTAAAATGCCTCCAAAAAATAATTCTACACCCATTAAACCCTCAGAAAACTCTACTATGATGCATGAAGAGGAAAAATTGCAGCACATCATATCACAATTACGGGACCAAGTGCAACAAATTTTTCTCTCACAAAGAACAACCAAAAATTAACTAAAATGTGACATGGATGGTTTAAAAGTATACATGGAAGATAAGATGGATGGCATGGAAGCTAAGATCGATGGTATAGAAGAAAAACATGAAGCTTTGATAAAATTGCAATAAGAAAAGCTTCCTAATGGTGAAAAGGTAGTAGAGGAAAATCATGATGAGAAAAAAAGAAATGTTAATAATGATTTCATAGACTCTAACATTGGATTTAAGACACACCATATTCTAAAGATAAATATGAGGAATTTGGATGGCAAGGATCCGATAATATGGATACTACAGATGGAGCAAGTCCCAATTCAAAATATATAGCCAGAACTTCAAGAGCAAGGAAAAATAATATTGGAAACTGAAGCAGTCACAGAAACACGAACTCAACTGCTCTGAAATCGGTCAATTTTAGAGTATCTCATAAAGTGGAAGAACTTACCAGCTGAATATTCCACATGGGAGGATGATAATTTTATACAGAAGCATCCAGAAGTAATCATGCATTGAGGAAATGACTTTTTTGAAGGAGAGGGGCATGTCAGGACCCTATAATAATAGTGTATCCCATTATTTTTATTTTTAATGTAGTTCTTATTGTTATTTTTGTGCCCATGTAGTCCGCATATTGTTATTATTGTGCCCCATAGAAGCCCACTATTTTTATTGTTGTGCCCTTACATTTTTATTGTTATGTTGGCTAGGATTATATTGTGACCCCTTGGACTCCTATATTTAGAAAGGAGGTTTTATCATTTGTATCATCCAAGAATTTTTCATTTATTTAATGTAAAGGAGGTTTTCCCCTCGAAGAGGTTTATTTATAAGTCCTTGATCTATATTTTCTTCTATTTTGTGAGCTGGTTTCATAACAATACCATTCAACTAAAATGCACAAGCTCTTGCCTAGTGATGATGTAATAGTCATGGTGAAAATTCCATGTAAAATGTAATAAAGGAAAAAATAATAACCATGGTTGATGGGACACTTATTCCAATATGAATGTTGGGAAAAACATCCTAGTGGGCATTCATTTCAATTAATATGGCTAAGGAAATTGGAAAAGGAAATGGAAAAGGATTTGGAAAGGAAAACTGTCATTAGTTGGCATTTATTTATGAAAATAATAGAAAATAAGAGAAAATGGAGGTGAAGGGTCACAGGTTGCATGTGAGGAGGAAATTGAAGGAAAATAATGTAAAATGAAGAAATTATAGGCCTCATTTCTAAAAAGGCTTATGAGGATCAATTGGAAATATTTTGGCTCAAAGATTTTGTCAGTTCATTTTTGAAGTTCTCTCATTATTATCTCCGTATCTCTCTCACTCTTGGACACTTAGAGTTTCTTGGAGAACTTTGGCATTGGAGCAAGAAAGGAAAGAAAGCGAGAAGAAGGAGGAAGCAAGCAAGGAGGAGCAGGAATTAAGCCAATACAACACGATTCTTGGCAGGTATCGAATTGCATGTGTTTTCCTTGCTATATCTGGCATGCATGGTATTGAATTTGGTTCTTTTCTATCATGGCATGGGTTTTGCAACGTGTGATAGTGTTTTCCAGCCAAGCCTTGTCATTTCTGTATAGATTTGATGAGATGGGTTTCTTATACTTTGGTTGAGCTGGATTACCATATGGATTCAAAGTTGAGTGGGGTGGATATCCTGAATGAAAAACACATGGACTAGTGGTCCCTGAATCAAATTGTGGATCATGGTAAATCCACTGGCTTATTAACCCTTGAACTAGACTATGGGTTGTGGTAAGGCCAGGATTGTGCGCCTTGGTGGGCCTAGGAATGATCACTGGTGAATGGAGGGATATACGGTAAATCCAAGAGGTGGATTGCTCTCCATAGGGCCTAGTTGTATCGGGATGGGATGTATTTTAAATATTGGAGAGTGGGTCTCGGTGTAGGGGCTAGTGATCCCTAGCTCAGACTGTGGATTATGATAAAGCTTTAGAGACTAGGAGGCACTCAAATTCCTCACAGTGTAGGCAGAGAACTCCGGTTGCATTCATGTTTGTTTGGTTCTTTTTAGTTGGTTGAGTCCCACATTCATGTTTGGGATATCGCGTGGGGGTAATTGGTTGGGGAGAGATTTGGATAAGCCAATATATGGTCGGGTGGAACATGGAAGTCCCATCTGGTTGGTTTCTACATTCATTAATGAGAAATTCATTCCTTTGGTATTTGATGTATAAATTTATTGGTTTATATGTGGATTCTATTGTTTTTGTATCCATGGTATTTCTGTTGTTATTATCTTGGTTATTAGCATGTATGTTGATAGTGATGATATATGTATCCATCCATGTTTTTACATGTAAATGAATGCATAATGTATCTATGGTCAAATAGATTGTATTGTAGCTAATGATGTAGCCTGAGAAATGCTTCTTAGTGATTCTCAGATAAGTATGAGACCCCTATGCTCATTTATGTTGTTGATACTTGTAGTTTTCATGTTTGTGAAATGTTAAAAAAAATGGTTGTCATGGCTAGGAGAGATATATATGAGTTCTTAATGATGTAATTTCTTCTGTATCATTTTCCTATTATTATTTATCATCTCTAAACTTTTCATGAAGTTTTGGGCATAAAACTGGGTTTTGGTCCTAAAAAGGTGGCTCAAATCTCGGGGCCACTAGCACAAAACTGAGTATTTGGGGCCTTGGCAACTAGAATGTAGTGTTATGCATGTGCATATAGCATCTTGACCAATGGCATGCAGTGTTATTCCTGCTGCTATGGCTCGAAGGGGGTCAAAATGTCAGTGTGACCCAGGGGTACGAGGCCTGAATGATTGGGTTACCTCCTCAGGGTGTTGTGGTTGATGTACAAGGTCTGTAGGTTGTGTTTTCCATCGGTTACACTTCCTTAAGGTCATATAGGAGATTGAATCTCATTATAGTAGCCTCTCATTGCATGTTTACCCCGGTTGGATGGTTACTTGGGTAGATGTGGGAAGAGGGTGTTACAAAGTGGTATCAGAGCATGGTTACGCTCTCCTTGGGTGGTGTTTGGTTTATGTTATTTTTGTGTGATATTTGATACCATAGAATGGTATTAGAGCATGGTCCAACCCTTGGACTAGATGGGCGATGTGTTATTTATGTTTTTATGTTGATTGCATATGTGTTTAGTATGCTTGTGATCGATATGTGCTTGTTGCATCTGTGTTGTGTTGGCCATGGTGGAAATGGTGTCACCATGGAAGTGTTCATGGTGTTGTTGTCAAAAAATTTTCATGAGTGTATGATTGGCTATCGATTTTTCATGCTTGTGTATTTTTCATGCACACTTACATATTTTACATTAATTGCTTGCTTTTGTTAGGGTTATATATTCGTCATGCTTCGGTGTTATCCATGTATGCTTACTTGTGTGATGTCATATGTTGAACAAGAATTGCTCATTCAAGATTGGTTATACATGTTAAGTGGGTGCATATGGTCAAGTCTGCATTGGTTTGATTGATGTCGTGCATAAGGTCATTGTATGCAATTAGGTCATCATGAGTACATTGGTATGATATGATGCTAATGTGTTGTCTAAGATAGAATAGGAGATGCAGATCATTAAGGTAATGTTGCAACAGTGGACTTTGGGGTAAGAGCATATCTTCATGCATGTTGTATGCCTGGCATGCAGGTCTGTGATTCATTATTGTTGTAAGCATTAAGGTTACTTATATATTTGTCATTCTATTGTTATTATGGTTACATGTGATAAATGCTAGTTGATCAACGTAGTCATATGCATTATGGTTATGTGTATGAATTTCAGTCTATTGATTTTATGGTTACATACATGATATATGTTAGTTAATTAGTGTGATCATATGTACATGCATTGTTTAGTCAAACATGGTATTAACTTGATGGTTATGTTATATGTTTTTGATGAGCATGTTATATATTAACTTGTAGTTAGCTCGAGGATTATGTTATATGTTTATTAACTTGATGATTAGGGTTATGGCATTAATACACTTATGTTATATCTATCATGCTAATTTGGATTGGACTATGAAGTATGTTAGGGTTATGAATTTCAAGTATGATTTGACCTAATTATGATATTGTGTTGTATTACTCTAGACTGACTATGCATATGTGATTGTTACACATGAATGACAAATTTTTATGAGTTTATGATGTGAAAATTTTAGCTAGTTATTGTTATGGATATCATGACTTTATTTATGTTTGAGTCGATATGTTGAGAAGTTATATTTTTCTAATCTAGATTTATTTTGCACACAAGATAGCCTGCCCTCAGAAAATCGAGGTATGAGTTTTATTATATTGTCTACTTGGTGCTTGAATGTTTGATTATGTTGTTTATTTGGTTTTTGAGTGTTCGACATGTCTATTATGTTGTTTATCTATTGTCTAATGTTTGATTAATCAAATGATATGAGTATGTGTCTATAATATTGCATGCAAAAATGATCTTGTTTTAAGATGGTTGTACTAACACATATGTGTTGAGATAACTACTTTGTACTTGAGTAAAAGTAGGTGATAATTGTGGCATTATGTATTATTACTTATGACTGTGAGTTGATTGTTGATTATGACATGGTTTTAGACTTGGTAAATGTTGATTCCAAATTAATATATTTGTTGTCTTGATATTTGGTACATAGGCTGACATGTGTGTTCAGTTACAGGTAAGCGTGCTTGACACAAAAAGGTATGATAAGGTTATATTAATTATATTTATTTATGCACTGATAGTTATATAGTTATGGCAGTATGATGCATGGAAAATATATTTCCATGAAATATTAAAGAAGGCTCGGGTTGAGATTTCCTTTCGAAGTATTGGGATCCATGGGTATTGAGTCATGCTGTTTGTTGCTAGTCTTATGATTTTTGTACTTTGTGATTTTTTGAGCATGATTTGTGGTTTTCTTTATGTATGGTGCAGGGCCTTGCCACTTTGTTTGTGGTGTCATATTGCTATTGGTTCTCCATGGTTTTCTTCTTTTGTTTCTTGTTCTTTCCTTTTATGTTTTGATAGTCTCAATAATTGGTTGGGAAAGAGGAAAGTAATGGAGCTCGGGGAGAGTTGTGTGGTACCCAACAGGTAATGAAAGACACAGATGATGCTCGGTACATGAGTAAGTGCAATGAAAGGTAAGAATATGACAGTCGGTTGGAATAATTGCGTTCATTGGGGTAAATGAATGGTGGTAGTACTAACATGAGAAAGGAAACAAAAAAGGTAAAGAAAATGGATTTGAGGTTTTAGATGCCTTGGCTATATTGGGAACTTTTTTTCTCAACGTTGTGCATGTTGTGCATGAATAAAGGATGTTCTCTTAACCTATACCTTATGATATCTAGAAATTATGACGCGATCGTGATTATGTTGATGTTTATATACGTATACATGTGAGTATGTATGTATTTCGTGTCCAACAGGGTCGTCAGGGATCATGGTTGTTTAACGCTAAATGTTTATATGTATATATGTGTGTATGTATGTCATTGTATGATAGGATGATGATTTTTTTGATGCTAATGATTACATATGTATGAATCTATGTATCTATGTCACTGTCTTACAAGGTTGTCAAGGATTGGTCTTGTGGAGAAATGATTCCTTGTGAAGGTGAATGGCATGAAGAGGTCCTTGGTTTTATGAGGAATCAAGTGGGAAGAGTAACTTTGAAAGATCTATGAGGTCCATATCATGTGAACATGAATTGATATTATATTCTTGTACTATGCCTATGTTCATGTTATGGAAAGGTAATGTTAAAGGGCACGTTAGAAAATTGAAAGTAGTGTGATATGTGACACGCTAGGATAAGCATGGATAGTGGAAAGACACTATAAGCAAGGTTGATTTGTGGAGTTAGTTTATGGTCTATGGATGTGCAGTACTATTGTTGTGTATATGTTGAGCATGTTGTATATTCACTGTTTGTACCTATGGTCGTGTGTACATGTAACATATGTATTATTGTATACATATGATGTTGTATTCCTGTTGTATATATGTTTTGTGTACATTGCATATCCAATGCTAGGTTTAGATGGTGCTACGTACATGTTGGATATGTGGTGTTGTATGTGTTCCTACAATACTGCGTGCATGTTGGATATGTGGTGTTGTGTGCATATGGTGTTGTGTGCATGTCAGATATGCGGTGCTGTGTACGTATGGTGTTATGTACATATGGTGTTGTGTGCTTGTTGTGCATATGGTGCTATGTACATATGGTGGTACGTGCATGATGGTACATGTGGTGTTGTGTATATGTTGTACATGTGGTGTTGTGTGCAGGTGGTTTCATGTACTTGTCATGCATGTGGTGTTGTGTACATGTCGTAGATGTTGTGTTGTGGACATGAAGTATGGTGTATGTGCATGGTGTAGTTATGGTATCATGACATGTGTATCATTGTGTTGTACTCTGTATATGTTTATGTATTATGTTGTATTGTACACTGGGTGTAGGTGCATGTGTTGTATTCTGGTGTAAGCGTAAGTATTTTGTTATATTGTACACCGCGTGTAGGTGTACGTGTCATATGTCAGTATGGGTGCATGTATTATATGGTGTTATATGTCGTATGTGGATGTACGTGTTGTGATGTACACTATTTGTATGTGTACATGATTGAAGAGAAGAAAAGGCATTGGGTGCTTGCTGGGTGTGGGAATTGATTCGGTATGGCTACAAAATAACAAAAGAAATTGTAACGACCGATGAAGAATAAGTATCGGTATTTTATTTCAGCTTTATTATGCATGTGATTTATGATTTTAACTTATTATGGTTGCATGTGATTTATGATTATGTTTTATGGTGATTTCATGTGATTCATGTTTTTAATCTATGGTGGTTGCATTTTGAGCTAACCAGATGTGATATGTTTATACATGATGATTGATCAAATAACTAGTTTGACTTGTGTGACACGAAGTAAACAAAAGTGCAAGTGTACCTTGTTGAAGAGGTACCAATGAGGTATGATGTGAATTTACTTCAATTTATTTTGAATTTTATGGCAATTATGTTCTTACTGCAGGAAGCGTGGAAATGCTCGGTTGAGTGGTTGAAACTGACTGCAAGAATTAGCAAAAACAGCAGAAGGAAATGAAATAATCAGTAGTATCTAGGTAAAGAACTTAAGGAGCAAGGCCATTGTGGGGCACTAGTACCCAATACTGTCCATTGATTGCCATGAGCATGTTATGACCGATATGATTGTTTTTAGAAAAGTATATGCCTTGGTTGTTTGAACTTCCAATGCGAGGAAGCCTTTCCAATGGATGGGTAGCCCAGGATAGGGGATTTTGGAAAACTTGGAAGGTGAGTGACTGCACAGAAGGGGATTACCGAATTTCTTGAGGGACTGTGTAGCAAAGAAGGGAAGGTTAGGGATGGATTTGGTTTGGTCATTAGCATTACCAGATAGAATCAGATACACATTGGGAGTGTACCCTGGAGAAAAGAGCCGATAACTATTCACTGAGGGTATAGTAGTACAGGATTGTAGCATTGGACCTTGGATGCAGAATTTGACTCTGACAATGGATTCTAGAATTCTTGGGAAGGAAGTGAATCCTAGTACTACTTTGATGGTGGAGGTGTGAGCCTCTGGATTCCCTTGTTACTGATGTGAGAATCGTATCCTTTATTTGTTGATTGCGAAAATGTGTATATGTGTATACTATTGTAAATATGGTAATTATTAGCACTCCGTAATTTCAAGGCTGAAGAGAAAACCTAGAGGTAACATAAAAAATGATTTGGAAGCTGGCATCTAGTCCTACGAACTTCAGAGAGGGATCTCTCTATAAAATTTAGCTATGTTTCATGTAATTTTAGGCTAGTTAATGGGCTCAGAGTTTGGTTTTTGAATTTTTTTGGTTGGAACAACAAGGGAGGGCCATTGGGAAATGGATTTAGAAGAGATAACTGGATCTACATCAAAATTTGAAGGAATTTCATAGAGCAAGCTAGGTTGCACTAGTTGGATCTTTCATAATTTTAAATGAATATGAAAAAGAAGAGATGTAAGGTTCAGTAGAAACTAAGGAGAAATGAAGTATTCCTAAATTTTAATTCAACATAAAACATATAAATTACAAACAACCAGAGTAGGGCGCTCTTTATAACATATCCTATTCGTCATAGTTTCTGTTATGTAATTAAGCTTTTCAGAAATGATAGAGAATACAACTATGAAAAAACACATTAACAGAGGAAAAACATCACCAATTCGTACACCAAATGAATCCCGTGAAGAATGTCCTTGTATTATTGATGAAGGTCACTTGAACTCAGTGAAAAAATTTACAATGAATGGTAGTATTTCTCACTACAAATCCCAACGTCTATTATTTCAAATGATGAAGTATTTATACAAATTCTAAACTAAAATATCTTGAAGAAATATCAAAATCTATTACAAATATATCTAACAGTGTTACACAAATAGAACTGAAACGTAGGACATTAAAAACTAATAACTCTAATTAGAACTATATTTTTGGATTGTTGGTGACAAATAAGAGCAATTCTAATTTGATAGAAACTCTTATTTGATGAGGTGGCCTCCAAGTCACTAACTGTCTTTTAACTTTTACCTCCCGAATTTATGAAAAATAGGGTCCAGTTATCCCTTTAATATCTCAATTCGAGATAGATATGTAAAAATTGAAAAAAATTATTGTATATGAAGATGTTTTTTAGGTAAACCTCTCTCAGTTTCCAAAAATTATGCTCCAAGTGTTCACAATATTCTCTGCAAAAAGATATCTAAAACAAGACTTTGCACAACCAGAAAAATAGGCTGTGGCAATGTGAATGTATATCTTATTCTATAATAACATTGTGAAAATTGAGATAGGTTTTTGTATTTTGGAATTTTAGGAACTTAATTTCCTTTAGTTTCTCAATTTTCATCTCGAATTGGCCTCAATCTGCTATGCAAAATGATGGCTAAAACTAGATATTGTTGGAAAACGTGCCTTCAAATGTTCTTTCAAATTTCCCAAACCATACTGTATATGTACAAATGAAGAGAGGTTTTTTTAAATATGTATGTTAGAAACAAAAACCTCATTCCATTTTTGAAAATTCATTTCCACTTGCTCGGGAACCATATTTGAAAATAATGGCTAAAAACATGAAGAATTGGGAAAATATGCCTGCACATATTTCTCCGAATCTCCCAAACCATAATAGATGTTAGAAAACTGAGGGAGGTTTTTTCAAATGAGGATTTTATCAATGAAAATTTCTTTCAGTTTTTTAAAATTCGCTCTCATTTGTTTGTAAACGATGTTTAAAATTACTGTGTTGTATAGGAAAAAAACATAGTTTTAATTGACCATGAAATGAACATATGACGTGGAGGCGGGAGGTGACATGGAGGTGGGGAATGATGTGGAGGCACATGGTTGGGAGAAATATTTGACATTTGAGCACAAAAGGAAGGTGCGAGAATGGAATGGTAAGAGGGAGCAGGATCAGACAGGAGGATGTACGTGGCAGTAGGGGAGTGGAGGTGGAGGGTGACATAATCGAGAGTGCGAGTTATGGTGGGAGGGGAAAAAACCATTTTTATATTGGGGTAGGAGTGGTATATGGTATTGAGAGTGGGGGGGGGGGTGTGAAATAATTCAAGGCTGACACATCACGTGGGATTGGGGTGAGTGAAACCACCTTTTCAGACACCCACCCACCCCCCCCCCCTCAGTCGATAAAGTGAGGATGGGAAGGGGGGATGAAAAGCACTCTCAGTCATTGATCTCATGAGGCAATGATCAGACATCAGATAAGAGCATGCCACTTAACCATATACGAAAAAATTCTTTTGTCGCTTTCAAATTTTTAATAAAATCAAACTATACTTGGAAAAGCCTTATTACAATTTATTTAATCACATTTAAATGATCTGATTAATTTAATCTAAACATAATTAATTATCATCTAATGATACATTTATAATTTCAACCATATTTGTTTTTATTTTTCTTAAGTTTTTGACCTTTTTTGGAAATAATTTACAATATGGAATATTATTTACATCATCTGAAATGTAATAATCATCAACTATAATCAAGTGACCATATAAAAATTTGTAGGACCCTAACATAGGCTCCAACTAGGGATGGCACTATCCTTATGAAGTTCCATGAGCACCATAGACTAGTAGCCTGATCCACTGGGTTGATCCCAAGCCTACAACATGATCTGCCATAAAATCTCTATGACTAAAAATCTCAAATTGAAATCAAAACCATTCTACAAACTGAAATTTGAAACACACTGAACTAAAATTTGAAATGCAATCTGAAAATGAAACTTGAAAGAATGTTTGGAAAAAATCCTCAAAGAACTGAGCTTATTTTCTCACTACTACCTACCCTATACTTTTGAAAATGATGTTGAATCAAGTAATACAAAAATTCCAATGAAGCTAGTCAAGTACCTTATGAAACAAATGGACTAATTGAATTCTTGTTAGCATAATCAAAAGGAAAAATTGACTATTTGTCCACAAAATCAAAGTTGTAACATGTAATGGCAACTGCTGATGGATCTGGTCTTTATAGTGAAAACATGGCCTTTATAGTCTTTAAATAATCTCCATGTAGTCTGCTATAGGATCAATAAAAACATGATTTATTATGTTAGCTTTCAGGCCTTCAATGACCAGTGGATCATGAATGATTTCATCAATTGTATCCTCAAGGTTAAAACCTGATTCTAAATCTACAATTTCAGTCTTGTACTTGAAAACATAATTCTCATCAATCTGCAAATCAAAGGGTAGTACAATCTCCTCTTGTTTTGGAGAAGGAAGATTTTCCAAGAATTGTTTAGGACCTTGGAAATTATATGACTGAATCTGAAAATCTAAATTTTCAATACCCTTCTCGAATCTTTCAACAAATAACTCAAGAAATTTTTTTTTACCTTCAGGAGAAAATTTTCTCGATTTCAAACAACAAAAAACAACCCTTAAAGAATCTTCATCAATTTGAAACTCTACTTAATTATTCATGAATTCTTTTAAAACTTCACAAGACAGAAGATTTAGCACATACCCTGTCATATTTTTCAGCAATAAATCTGATCAACATGTAGTGGAGTCGCTATGAATTCTCTAAAACATGGATTCTCTGACAATGTAGTCACCCTGAAAACTTTGAAGCTCTCAATACTTTGGACATGGATTCACTAGGTGAATAATTCAACCTTCTTGTGTCTGATCATTGTACATCATCAGTAATCAGATCTGGAACTGATACACTTTTATGAGGAAGATAAATTTTTTTTCTCCAGTATGGTCGCCACTATGTTAGCACTGTAATTTCAAGGTTGAAGAAAAAACCTCAGAGGTAACATCAAAACCACTTTGGAAGCTAGGATCTAGTCCTGCCAGCTTCAAAGAGGGATCTCTCTGTAAATTTAGCTATGTTTTATGTGAATTTTAGGCTATTTAATGGGCTCAGAGTTTGGTTTTTGAATTGTTTTGGTTGGAACAACAAGGGAAGGCCCTTGGGAAATGGAGTTAGAAGAGCTAACTAGATCTGCATCAAAATTTGAAGGAGTTTCGCAGGGAAAGCTAGATTTAACTAGTCGGATCTTTCAGAATTTTAAATGGATATGAAACAGAAGAGATGTAAGGTTTAGTAGAAACTAAGGAAAAATGAAGTATTCCTCAATTTGACTTTAGTAGAAAACGTATAAATTAAAAATAGCTAGAATAGGGTGCTCTTTATAACATATCCTATTCGTCACAATTTCTGTTATGTAATTAAGCTTTTCAGAAATGATAGAGAAAGAAAACAATGAAAAAACACATTAACAGAAGAAAAAAATCACCAATCCATACACCACATGAATCCTATGAAGAATTTCCTTGTATTATTGATGAAGGGCACTTGAACTCAGTGAACAAGTTTACAATCAATGGTACTCTTTCTCATTACAAATCCCAATATCTATTACTTCAAATGATGAAGTATTTATACAAATTCTAAACTAAAATATCTTGAAGAAATATCAAGATTTATTACAAATATCTCTAACTGTGTTACACAAATAGAACTGAAACATAGGAAATTCAAAAATAATGAATCTACTTGGCACTATCTTTTTGGATTGCTGGTGACAAAGAAGAGCAATTCAAATTTGATAGAAACTCTTATTTGATGAGGTGGCCTCCACGTCACTAACTGTCTTTGAGCTTTTCCCTCCCAAATTTATGAACAATAGGGTCTAGTTATACCTTTGAATATCTGAATCTGAGATAGATATGTAAAATGTGAAATTTTTTATTGTAGATGAATATTTTTGTGAGATAAACCTCTCTTAGTTTCCCAAAATTATGCTCCCGTTGTTCACAATATTCTCTGCAAAAGATGTCTAAAATAGGACGTTGCACAACCATAAAAAAAGGTTGTGAAGATGTGAATGTATATCTCATTCTGTAATACCTATGTGAAACTTGAGATAGGTTTTTGTATTTTGGAATATTAGGAACATAAACCTCCTCTAGTTTCTACATATTAATCTCTGATTGGCTACAATTTGCTTTGCAAAACGATGGCTAAACGTAGATATTGTTGGAAAATGTTCCTTCAAAGATTATTTCAAATTTCCCAAACCATAATGTATTTGTAAAAATGGAGAGAGACTTTTTTACATACGTATGTTAGCAACAAAAATATCTTTCCATTTTTGCAAATTCATTTCCACCTGTGTGGAAACTGTATTGGAAATACTGGCTAAAAACAGGAAAAATTGGGAAAATGTGTCTGCAAAGATTTCTCTAAATCTCCCAAACCATTACAGATGTAGAAAACTGTGGGAGATTTTTGTATATGAGGATTTAATCAATCAAAATGTCTCTATGTTTTTTAAATTTTTTTCTCAATTGTTTGTAAACCATGTTTAAAATTACTATTTTGTATAGGGAAAAACATAGTTTTAACTGACTATGAAAACAAACATATGACGTGGAGGTGCGAGGTGACATGGAGGTGGGGAATGATTTGGATGCACATGGTTGGCATAAATAGTTGACATGTGAGTGTGAAATGAAGGTGTGGGAATGGAATGGTAATAAGGAACAGGATCAGGCGAGAGGAGATACGTGGCAGTAAGGGAGTGGAGGTAGCGTGGAAGTGGAGAGTGACATAACCAAGAGTGTGATTTATGGCAGAAGGGGAAAAAATCGTTTTCAGAGGGGAGTAGGAATGGTATATGGTATTGAGAGGGGGATTGCAAAATAATTCAGGGTTGACATGTCACGTGGGACCAGGGTGAGTGAAACCACCTTTTCGGACCCCCCCTTCTTCGATAAAGCTAGGATGGGCAGGGGGACCGAAAGCACTATGAGTCATTGATCTGACGAGGCGATGATCAGACAATGGATATGAGCGTGCCACTTAACCAAATACGATAAAATCATTTTTTCGCTTTCAATTTTATAATAAAATAAAACTATACTACCAAAGACTTATTACAATTTATTTAATCACATTTAAATGATGTGCTTAATTTAATCTAAACATACTTAATTATCCTCTAATGCTTCATTTCTAATTGCAAGAATATTTTTTTCATTTTCTTAAGGTTTTGACCTTTTTTGGAAATAATTTACAATATGGAATATTATTTACAACATCTGAAATATAATAATCATCAGCTATAATCAAGTTACCCTGTAAATAATTATAGGACCCTAACAGTAGTGAACTTTGTTATAAAGCTCCAATACATGGTATGATTGTCATGTTTTCAGCAAGTTATTCATTGTAACTATTGCAACGAGATGTGTTGTAAAGCTCCATAGGAAATATGTTTTATTTTCAGTAGTTTTTTGGTTTGTAGGTGTCATTAAACATTGAGGATGGTGTTCCCCCAAGGGGGAGGGTTCTGTAACAACCCAGTGAAAATTCCATGTAAAATGTAAAAAAGGAAAAAATAATAACCACAGTTAATGGGATGCTTATTCCAACCTTAATTTTGGGAAAAATATCCTAGTGGGTGTTCATTTTGGTTAATATGGCTAAGAAAAAGTGGCATTAATTGGAATTTATTTATGAAAATAAAGGAACATAAGAGAAAAGGGATGTGAAGGGTCACATGTTGCATGTGAGGAGGAAATTGAAGGAAAATAATGGAAAATGAAGAAATTAGAGGCCTCATTGATAAAAAGGCTTCTAATGAGGATCAATTGGAAATATTTTAGCTCACAGCTTTTGTCAGTTCATTTTTGAATCTCTCTCATTATTCTTTCTCTCTCTCTCTCACTCTTGGACACTTAAATTTTCTTGGAATACTTTGGCATTGGACCAAGAAAGGAAAGAAAAGAAGAATAAGGAGGAAGAAAGCAAGGAGGAGTAAGAATCAAGTAGCTATAGCAGGATTCTTGGAAGGTATCAAATTACATGTGTGTTTTCCTTGCTAGATATAGCATGCAATGTATTTCATGTGGTTCTTTTCTATCATGGCATAGGTTTTTCTAGGTGTGACAATGTTTTTCATCCTAGCATTTCCATTTCCGTATGGCTTTGATGAGACGGGTTTCTCATACTTTGGTTGAGTTGGATTGTCGGATGGATTCAAAGCTGAGTGGGGTAGATCTCCGAAATGAAAAACACATGGCATACTGGTCCCTGAACTAGACTATGGATCATGGTAAATCGAATAGCCTAGTAACTTGTGAATTGGATTGTGGTTTGCGGTAAAGCCATGATTGTATGCCTTGGTGGGCCTAGGAATCCTTGTCAGTGAATGGAGGGATATATGATAAATCCAAGATTTCGATTGCTCTTTGTTGGGCCTAGTAGTCTCGGGATGGGATTTAGGGTAAGTTCTAGAGAGTGGGTCTCGGTGTAGGGCCTAGTGATCCCTGGATCATAATTTGGATTACGGTAAAGCCCGAAATACTAGGAGAAAATCAAATTGCTTACGTTGTAGGTGAAGAACCCTAATATCATTCATGATTTTTTGGTTCTTTTTGGTTGGTTATGAGTCCCACATTTGTTCTTGGAATATGGCATAGGGGTGATTGGCCGAAGAGATATTTTTCTCAGCCAATCTATGGTCGAGTGGAACGTGGAAGTACCATCTTCGGTTGCTTTCTACATTCATTAATGAGAAATTCATTGCTTTGGTATTTCATGATGGGTTTATCATTCTTCAGTTGAGTTGGATTTCTGGATGGATTCAAAGATGAGTGGGTTGGATCTCCGAAATGAAAAACACATGGCCTAGTGGTCCTTAAACCAGACTGTGGATCGCGGTAAATTCACTAGCCTAGTAACCCTTCAACCAGACTGTGGGTTGTGGTAAATCCAAGATTGTGTGCTTCGGTGGGCCTAGGAATCCTCATAGGTGAATGCCAAGATGTATGGTAAATACAGGAGGTTTATTTCTCTCTATTGGGCCTAGTAGTCTCGGGATGGGATCTACAGTAAAGCCTATAGAGTGGGTATCGGTGTAGGGCCTAGTGATCACTGGATCAGACTGTGAATTATGGTAAAGCCTAAGTGACTAGGAGGAACTCAAATTCCTCATGGTGTAGGCAGAGAAATCTGGTAGCATTCGTGATTTTTTGGTTCTTTCTGGTTGTTTATGAGTCCCAAATTCATGCTTGGAATATGGCACAAGGTTGATTGGCTGAAGAGAGATTTGGCTGAACCAATCTATGGTTGGGTGGAACGTGGAAGTCCCATCTCTGGTAGGTTTCTACATTCAATAATGAGAAATTCATTCCTTTCGTATTTGGCATGTAAATGTACTAGTTTACATGTGGATTCTATTATTGTTGTATCCATGGTATTTATGTTGTTATTATGTTGGTTATAATCATGTATGTTGACAACGATGATATATGGATCTATCCATATTTTTACCTGTAAATGAATGCACAATGTATCTGTGGTCAAATATATTGTATTTCAGCTAATGATGTAGGGGAGCAATGTTTCTTAGTGATTCTCAAATAATTATGAGACCCCTATGCTCATTTATGTTTTTTATACCTATAGATTTCATGTTTGTGACATTTAAAAAAAATGCATGTCATAGCTAGGAGGGATCCAGATGAGTTCTTAATGATGTGATTGATTTCATATCATTGTCCTATTGTTATTTATCATCTTTGAATGTTTCATGAAGTTTTGGGCTGAGCACTGGGTTTTGGGCTTGAAAAGGTGGCTCAAATCCCGCGGCCACTAACAAAAAAATGAGTATTTGGGGCCCTGACCATTGGTATGCAGGGTTATGCCTATGGCTATAGCCTCCTGTTCATTGGCATGCACTGTTATTCCCGTGGATATGGCTCAAAGGGGGTCAAAATGTTAGTGTGACCCAGGGGTAAGAGGCCTCAATGGTTGGGTTACCTCCTAGGTGTGTTGTAGTTGATGTACAAGGTCTGTAGGTTTTGTTTTATATCGGTTCCACTTCCTTAAGGTCACATAGGAGGTTGAATCTCATTATAGTAGCCTCTCGTCGGATTTTTACCCTAGTTGGTCAGTTACATGGGTATATGTGGGAAGGGGGTGTTACAGATGAACTCTTTTCTTAGTACCTGTAGCCAACTCCACAAACTAATACTTTGCATGCACTTATTTTCTAAAACCACTCTTATTCACTAGGTGAAGGTTAACATAATCATAATTATATCCATGTTCGATCAAAATAGAAACAACTCGATCATATATCTTACCATCCATTTCGATAATAGATACCTAGTGATCCACCTTCCTATTATCCAATGTTGCACATATACGAGGAATTCTCTTCCCAACATCCCCAACTATTTGTACCTCCTGTGCACTGTAGATCTAAGCTTAGAACCTTGATACAATGATAAATCCTTCTTGAGATGCTCCTTTCCATATATCCAATACTACAACTATCTCCAACCATCACCCGTATTCAGTTTCTCTCTAGGTTGCGACCCATGTACCTTCTCAACTGCATTAAAATTATTTTAAGAAACAATGTTTTATTTCTTACCTACATCCTGAGGTCTTGTTCGATTTTCTGTCCATTTAACTTTATTCTTTTCATTCCTTTTCAAACCTTGCCTAGATTCGATCTTATGCTTTGATTCTCAGAACACTTCTTCAACTTCCCAATTACTTCTTCCATTGACCAAGGCTCATCATACCCAATCTGATCCTTAAATCCTAATGGAAGTCCACTGAAAAATATATGAACTTTAGCCTTCTCATAGTTAAGATATGGTACATACCTAAACAACTTTAAAAACTTAATCATTTACTCCTCATCTATCATTGATCCCATCTTCAACTTAGAGAACTCCTCTTCTTTACCATCATAGTACCTCTCTGACAAGCACTTCTTCCTAGAAAGTATCTTGAATTCATGCCAACTAAAATCCTATGTCCTGATGTCTTTGAACCGCTTCACATCTTCCCACCAAATGTTTCCTTTCCCTTTGAGACTGAAAATAGTTATCCCAGCCTTCATGTTCTCTATGTAATCATGCAACTCAAACAATTTCTTCATTCCAAGAAACCATGCGTTTGAATTTTCCAACTTCTTCAATTCTCCATAAAATTTGGGTGGCTTGGATTTATTGAATTCATCTGAAAAATATCCCCTGTCACTCCTCCTGTAAGGATGATAGCGATGATGAACATGATCCTTGTCTGAACCATAACTATAATAGAACCCATTTTCACTGCCTCCTATCTGGTGTATCTAAGAACCTTCCATCTATGACTGTGTCATCCCTATTTGAACTATGTCCACCATGAGACCTTCTGCCATATGCTCCATTATTCTTTCCCTCCTGTCTATAATTGATCCATGGTTTTCCATGTCTTTGTAAATTTGATAAGTTCTGAAGGATGATTGCATTTACCTATGCTTGATTCTCCTATGCCCTCGCTAGTCTCTCTTGTGACTTAATTATCCTATCATTATCTACTTTGAAACTTCTTATATCTTCCTTCAAACTTCTGAAAGTGTTTGATATGTCTAGACAGTAATAATTTCTTGGCTTCTTGTCTGATTTGTAAGGGGAGTCACTATAATCCACCATTTTTCTAGTCATCCTTTATCTTCTTCTTCCAACAAGTATAACATGCCAGCTAAACCAAAATATAATCATAATAAACATACATCAGTGAAGTTCACTGGAGGCTATCGCATCTGCAAAATCAATCCATATTATAACGATACATGTATAATCATAATCACATCGATATACCGACATCATGCATGAAAATACCAACTGCATACCGTGAGCTATATGCAAGAAAACCATAACCATGGCAATGCATGGGTAACAAACATATAGAAAAATAACATACATACATGAAAAAAAAATTCCACCCATCTAGTCAAAGTATTGAACCATGCTCTGATAACAATCTGTAGTATCAGATACCACCCAAAGAGAACGAAAACCTTCTCTGATACCAATTTGTAACACCCTCCTCCCACACTTACCCAAGTTCACTGGTCCACCAGGGTAAATATTTGATGAAGAATTACTATTATATTAATCAAACTCCTATTTGTAGTTAAGGAAGTGGAATCGACAAACCGAAACTTTATTTACCTTCCTCAAGAGCTACAAGACCCCGAGGAGCCAAACAACCTCTCCATGCGCCATAACCATTAGAGAACTTTTGAGGTCTAAAATGGGCCTCCTAAGAAAAATGTACAATAAAAATAAAATTTATAAGAATCAATATGATTCAATATGATAATGTCAACCACTGGGTACGATTCACCATTTTTGGGGTAAAAAAGTAAAAAGATTAAAAAAATAAAAAAATAATAAAACTACTTTTTCAACTTGTATTTTCAGCTCATCTCCCTAATTTTTTACTCACATTTCAAGTGGGAGTACTCGTTGGATTCAAAATTTATTTCCTCATCCAATGAGTACCCATGTTTCATACTTTCGATGGAACCCGCTACACAAAAAATGAGAAATACATGAAAATAATGTGATTGAAATCACGTTTTTTCATGTATTTATCTTTTTTCGTGTAGCAAGGTCCATCAAAAGTATGCAAAATGGGTACTCCTTATATGAGGAATCCAATTCTGCATCCAACGAGTGTTCCCACTTGAAATTTGACTAAACCCACAAGGAGATAAGTTTAAAATACGAGTTGAAAACGTAGTTTTTTTCTTTTTCCATCTAAAATTTGGTGATGTAATCTAATCTTATTTTATTATTTCCACTATTATTTTGTAATTTTGTTAGGAGGACCATTTTAGATGTCAAAATTTCCCTAATTCCCTGATTTAAATTTCCATTTTAGTGATATGGACTCCCAGTCGCTTGCATAACAAGGAAAGACAATGGATGTAACCCTTTATTCACATGGATAACCCTACCTCCCAACAAATGCAGTATAGATTTCCTAGTTTTTTGCATGCGAACCCAGCCTTTGAGGCACTTTTTCAGGGCTAGGATCTAGACCTCTGCCCAAAACATGATATAACTTTCCAAAATGATAAATATGGAGAACATGGCGAACATGAAATATAAAGGTCATGAAATCATATACAAACATAGGGGTCTGATACTTATCTAGAAATCACAAATAAGGTCTATTTTCCTCAGACAATAGCGATAATAACAACTATTAGGTAATGCATTCAATAATGATCCATTTACGAATCAAAACATGTTAAGGCCCATAACTGGAATCTGCCATGAACCATGGTTATAAACAACATATAACCAGAATAATAACAATGGTAGAACAACAATAAAAGACATAACAAAAAGCATAATTAATCATGAAATACAAGAGGAAAAGATCTCTTATTAAGATATGAAAAAGCCAAACAAGTCAAGGACTTCCACGTACCACCTGACCATAGATTGAGTTGAAAAAAATGTTTCTTTCAGCCCATCACCCTGATGCCATATTCCAAGCATGAATGTCGGACTAGCAAAAAAACAACTAGTCTTCCTTAGACTTTACCAAAATCCCGCAAAATCTAGTCAAGGGACTCCTAGGCTAGGAAAAAGCACATACACAATCAATTTTTACCGCAATCCCACCATTATCTATCAAGAGATTCTTAGGCCCAAACAATAAACATACACTACCAGTATTTACCACAATCCCTCCAAAACCGGTCAAGGGATCACTAGGCCCTAAACAAGCATGGATTCCTCTAGATTTATTCACTAATACCTTGAGGAATTTTTTTGTCTCCATCCTGAGGCTTTACCGTAATCCTGCCATTATCAGTCAAGGGATTCCTAGGCCCTTGTGAATTTTCTTGAGACCACCTCACCCAAGTCCAAAACCATCAGGAAATCCAAATCTCAACCAAATGAAAGAACTACATCACACCATGGCTATCCGGAAATGGAAAGGAAACGATTAAACCACTGTCACACCTAGTAAATCCCATCCCAATGAAAACAATAGAACATAATACACACATGCATGTACCATGCATTCCAAAAATAGAAAGAAAATCATACATGCAAGTTGATACCTGAAAGTAATCCCACTGTAGCCTCTTGATCCAAATCTTCCTTGCTTGATATTTTATTTAATTTTCTTTCTTTTCCTTCCTTTTCCTTCATTTCTCCAATTATATAGTGCTCCAAGAATTCTCTAAGTGTGCAAGAGTACGAGAGGGAGATCATAGAGAGAGAGATATAAAACTGAATTGAAAAAAGGTTGTGAACTGATCCTTAAAAGCCTTTTTATCATTAAGGCCTCTATTTGCTTCAATCTCCTCTAACTTTCCTTCAATTTCCTCCTCAAATGCAACTTGTAACCTTTCACCTTCATTTTCTCCTATTTTCCATTATTTTCTTAAATAAATTTCCAATTAATGCCTCTTTTCCTTTTCAAATCCTTTTCCATTTCCTTAGCCATAATAAAACACATGAAAACCCACTAGGATGTTTTTCCCAACATTCAGCTTGGAATACATGTCCCGTGACATTGGCATTATTTTTTCTTTAGTAACTTTATTACATGGAATTTTAACCCATAGATGTTACACTCTAGGAACCTCCCCATATTTTCTTGCTTATGGTCAAGAAACAATCCTATCCTCAAATATCTAGCATCCACATTTTCAATTCTCTCGAGCCTTTGGAGGCCAATCCATCTCGTTTATGAAACCATGAATCAATACACTTCTGATGATAATGGATGAGATTTTTAAAGGTACAAATAAATTTAATTCCTAGTTGTTATTTAAATGATTTCTTGAAAAAATATAAATATTGGAATAAGAACTTCAAATAAGGGATCTAGTTCTAAAGTGGGACAAGGCTAACTACACTTATGGAAAGCACTCAAGTATCAAAACATATGGCCAAACCCTTTATCATATATCTAAAAAACCTAGAACAAGTACTTATTTGATAGAAGGTCAAGAAAGTGAGATGGATTCCATTCTTGTAAATGGAAAAATCCTCAAGAGACATTTCACCTAGATTATTCAAGGAAGTGGCTTGCATAACATAAATTTTGTTTATTTTACCCTTTTCTTGATAATATGATGCATGCCCTTTGTTGTGTGATAATAATAATGACATTCAATTTTCAACTTTTGGCAATACATAAGAAAATTTATTTCCATATTTGTTCAATTACGAATGTAAGGTGGATGAGTATTGAAAAGGGATTCTTCAAGAGAAAAGGCATCCATAGTCCTTCATCCACATTATTGTAAACATGTATAAATGTAATAATGTTATCTATGGTGGTTAAGTCTCAAAATGAAATTCATGGAATGAAAGGAGTTTGGCCTATACAACCAAAGAAAACCAATAGGTCACCAATTTATTTTGGCGATTTCACAAAATAATAAGAGTAATGTGTAATTTCCCTTTCAAAAAATAGATAGCATTCTCACAAAAACAACCTAACCTTCCTCTATTTAAAAGAGGAGGGAAAATGGGAGATAAGGGTAGAAATTATGATTATTAATGAGGAAATGTAGATACCTTTAAAGTGGCTATGGTGACTCACTAGTAGAAAATAAAGGTTTATGATAACAACATGAATTCATCAAGACTATTGACATTCACTGGAAGTGGAGAAACATTAGAAGGTTAATTAGCCTATCTAAATTTCACCAATAAATGTTATTTTATATAGAAATGATTTATTCAAGGTAATATTTGGTGATATGGGTCACTATTAAGATGTTATGAAAGATGACAAACTTAAAGATAACCCATGATAAGATAATTGGCTACTTTCCATCGTACACATTTCAACCTATTAATAACTTCTAATTTTGGGAGTCACATAGAGTTCATAATTCTTAAAATCATGATGAGTTAATATGCTTAGAGATTATGGTTTCACCTAGTGACTCACTATTTGTTTAATAGTCAATAGACCCTTAAAGTTTCTCTAAATTTGGGGAACCACCTTTTTCTTCATCACCATGTTCATGATATTATTTCCACTATTTCCTTTGCATACTTTCTCTTTTATATCATTCGTGCATATTAAATTTTAATTTAAACAAGACGCAGAAAGAAAGCATAAGGAATATATTTTCTCCTCAATTAAAAAACATATAAAAAGAGGAAAATTGATGGAAACATAAGCATTTTAAAATCCCTGATGACAACATTAGTGATTGGTGGAATCGTTTAAGTTGTGATGTTCCAAATTTAAGGAGAATAATTTATCGTAGAAGGGATCATTTTCTCTCAAAAGAATGGGTTTAATATATCTCATGGGAAATTCATAAAAGTTTTTGATCACTAATGAACCCAACAATGTTTTTCAATATTTAAAGTATCCACCATTATAATCTACCATAACGTATTGATAGCAAATATACCGTAAATGATTGAAAACAAAATCAAAATTTGCAAGTAGAGTGGAACCTACCAAAAATAATTGATCGTCAATGAATGCATTAGTCATTGGTTGATTATTTTGAATGGTTGAGAATAACACCATCCTTTTCACTGATGTTCATGGATCCTCCAACACAATTCCCACAAGATAACCTAACCTTCCATTTGAAAAATGAAATTAAGACATCATTTTTTGATTTTACATGTTACATCCTTAGGATCTATGTTAATCACCTCTTCAACCTATCATATGTAATATCAACAAGTTTTCATCCATCTCAAGTCTCATTTATAAAATTCCATAACTCTATACATGACATGGAATTATATGTATCAATAGTTTTTATCCAAAACTGTAGATTGAACATCGATGATCGATAATTGGTGATTATGAAAATGATAGTGTTCTAAGCTTGATGGATCTCAGTAAGGGATAAGGAAGGAATGTAGCATGCCAAGTTCTATAGAAAATATGCTATAATAAGCTACTATATTATAATAAAACTTACTGATAATGTAATAAGATATCATTTTGGTTAAGGTTAATAAGTGCAATAAATCAAATCAAATCCATTGATTTAAAATCCACTCAACTCCAAGTTATGTGCTAATTTCACATCAAATGAGAAATTGCTGTTGAATTAGACATAAACACTAACATTTAAGCTAGGATATTTTAAAATGTAATCGTCATGAGTGTGGCTTCTAATTATTTTGAACATATTACATCCCTAAAATTGTCATTTACATTACTAATTCAACCATTCTAGATTTAGTTGTTGAATTCTATGCAATCAACATGGTCCAGCCATTAGAGCTCTAGAGTCTATGAATAAAATGTGCAATACAACATTAGGCCTATGTTAGGGGTATACATTGAAGTTTATTAATATCAATTAATGTAAAATACAGTAAAAAAACTTTACTTGTTCTCACATGTGCTTATTCCTCTAATTGACTGGATAATTTTTTTAAACTCAATTAGTAGAGGAAAAATTCCTCCCACAAATAACCTAGTCCCTAGGTTTCCAAAGAAAACAAAGGCTAAGGTAAAGGAACCAACGGATCCATCCAATCCCACTATCATAGAGGAGGAAGAATATTATACTATGAGAGGAGCTAAATCAATAATAAACCTTACTCTAAGGAAATTAACTACTCGTGTTCCGACACAGGGTGATACATAACCAAGCATTAGATTGAAAATCCAAATACCAAATTGGAATGATTTATTTCTCAAATTTAAGAACCAAGAATACCTATAGTTAAAAACATAAAGTGACCCTAACCTATTTGCAGTAGGAAACTTGGTTTTCATCTTCATACAACATTCTGGGATATATTCAGTTGTATCAAGAACATTGATTTTCTCCAGTATAAAACCAATTGAATTGATCATCAAGCACAATTATTGTGAAATGTATTATATAGTGAATGACAAAGGAAAATTTATCAAAAACATTTTCCATAAGAAGATCTAGGTACTATAAAATCTAAAATGTTTAGGATTTTTCAACACATTCTGTGGTGGTTTTTCTATGGAAAATATTATATAAGAAATTTTTTATCTATTTGGTGAAAGGAATAAAAAATAATTTTTAGTACATCAAGAGGTAGGTACCCCACTACTAACTTAAGGAAACACTATATGCACCTCATGATTGTACTTTGTAGGTTATATGGAGAAAAAAGTTCTCTAAATTTTTGTAAGTATGGGCACTGATGAGCTATAACAGATCCATGAAGTGAACATTATTCAATTTTGGAGCAATTATCTCCAATTATCCTTTTATAAAGATTGCATAAGCCCAAAATAATTAAGCTGGTATGGTGGCCACCTTTTACATTTCCACATATTTTATTATTGTGATATGCCAAAGAAATATCTTCATAGGTTTATCAGTCAATTATATAGTTTCAAACCTACTTGTGCTACTATCCTATTGGAATTTTAGTGTTGGCATTGATGTCAACAAGATCTTGGTGTTGCCAGTCATATACATGCGTGTTGAGTGAGTGATGGATGATTGGTTGATGGTCTTGTTAGTTGGAATTCATTTCAACATCCTTATGAATGGACCTAGTGGAGATGATATTATGGATTCCACATGTGTGATTGGATAGAGGTTGGAATTTTGAGTTGATTGGAGATGCTACCATTCCAAGAGGTTGGGGTGATTCTCATGTTGTTTTGATTGAAGATGTTGTTGCTACATGTATTTAATATGATTTGACATGTGATGGAAGCATTGGGGTTGCTGCTACATGTCTTCAGTTGTGGCTGCTTGTGTTGGAGGTGCTTATACCAGTGATGAAGATAGTTGGATTCTTTGATGTTGCTGCTGTAGGTGTTAAGGATGCTACTACAGGTGATGGAGATGTTGTTACAGGTGTTAGAGATTTGTGGTTGTTGCTTAAGGAGATGAGGGGTTATTCTTGGTTGTAAAGTTGGAAGGCTAGGTATAACATGTCATAGAATTGTTCTAAGCCTATTTCATCAATTTCAAACCTATTGCAGAGGCCTGGAGGAGCGTTAAGGTGCTGAAGATGATGGTCCATCAGTTGGAAGAGGTTCTAGACTAAATAACACATTATTTTACTGAGTTTTATTCCTAGTCGCATGCATGTAGAGTCAAGGGAGTGGCTCAGAAGTCATAGTCATTGGCAAGGCAGGCTTAAGGGAGCGCTTATAGCTCCAAGAGGCTAAACCGCATGCCAGATAGTGCTAAGGAAACGTATATGGTTTTTTCACTAAAATTTCTCAACATTACTCGCTTTTTTGATATAATTTGTGTTCTTTGGAGACATCCTTAATCATAAGTTTTTGGTTTATGGTCGAAAAATTTTGTGGGATCTCCAGAATTTGATAAAACTTGAAAATATCAAAAGGACAATGGATTTAACGGCTGATTAGGTCAATGATATGAATTTGAATCAAATCAAGTGTATGAACATAATCTTGATGCCCATTTTTTCTAAGTAGTTATTGAGTTGAGCACTTGATCTCATCTACATATTGGAGGAAGCTCATTATTGTATGGTTGATTTTCGAGTTGTGTTGTGAGTGTGTGTGTGTGGAGAAGATCCTACAAGTTGCATGTGTGCCATAGTGTGCACATTTTCTAAGTTTTTTTACATTTGTAGCAATAGTGAGTTAAAGTATGTTTCAACCATCAATTTGAATTGTTGAGTGAGAAGATGCAGTGTGGATTAGTATAGTTATTGGTGATTGTATTATTGCCCGTGGAGTTTTTGAAGTTTGGAGATTCAGATTTTTGTTTGTTCTTTGAAAATATGTTGCTATAGAGATCATGTTGAGAAATTCTCAGTTCCACTCTGAAAATATATGAAACAAGAATAACATAAAGGAGAAGAGTTGTAGGACTCGGGTTAAATCAATATAACTAAGCATATTTATCAAATCCGATGTCGATTGGATAGTTCAGTAGAAACTAGGCAAGGCTCGTTGATCATGGTAGATTCTAGCAGATCAGAGTCTGTAGAGTTGCTGATAGTTCAGGATTAACCAGGTGAGGATCGCTAATCGTGGTGGACTTCAGTGGATGGTAGTCCATAGATCCGCTTGAGAGAGAATCTCCATTTGATAGTAACCATATGTATAAGTCTATGTAAATAATTATTTGACATAATAGCATTTGAGTAGCACAACAATAACGACTGTTTTTTGGCCCTGAAGAGGGTTATATTTGTGTATTTTGTGTGATTTATTTTTATGGTTGCATATTTGTTTTTGGTTCTCTGATCTATGGTTTGTGATTCACTTTGTGCATGGTGTAAAAGAATAAGTAATTGCATAAAAGTTTAAAAGTGTCACACTACTGAATCACCCCCACCTCTCAGTAGTGATTTATTTCTAAAAAATTGGAATTAGAGTGGATCTCTCAGGTGAAACTTCATTTTTGGAGAGTGGTCTTGGAGTTTTGATAGAAATTTGCATATTTTTTTAGAATGAGTTCTCCAAATAAATTTGTTCTTATTGCTGCAAATTTTAAAGTTTGGCAAGAAATTGTGAAAATAAATTATTGTTATGTGGCTCTAACATTTGGATATTGGTTTGTGAAGGAAATTTTAAACATTTTCCTACATTTATAATACGAAAGAAAAATTCTCAAGTAAGGAAAATTATTTTCGAAAATATCCATAACAAAGATTTGGTGAAAATTGGAGATATAAAATCTGCTAAGGAAAACTGGGACATACTGCATATGCTATATGGAGCAAGCAACAACAAGAGTGATGAAGAAATTGAGAAGAGAAACAAAAAGAAGAAAAATGATCCACTTGAACTAGCTGTGAAAGCTAACAAAAAATATGAAGGTATAAGTCATAATGATACACTTTTGAGTTATATTCAGGATAACGGTAACGATGATGACTAAAACTTGTTTAGTGATAGATATGATGATCACCGTTATATACTTCTTAAGGATCAATATGAATATGATATGGTTGTTATTGAATAATTTTCTGGTGAAATTGGTAGACTAACAAATGTATGCAAGGAGCACAAGAAGAAATTCCAGGATTGTGATCAAAAGGAGAAAAAACTCAAGGAAGAAATCACTATCTTGAGAAAATAGTTGGAAGAATAAAAAAAATAGAAGAAGTAAATTGCAACAACAAAATGATAGAAAATATTATGTTGAAGCGCTTGAAGGTGTGATTGAAAATTTGTGAAAGGGGCTTGAGGAAAAGAACCAGCAGTTGGAGAAAGTGAAGAGCACTATACCAGTCAGAAATGTTGGCATATTTTCATAAGGGTGAGACAATCTTGCATGCAGGAAATATTGGAAAAGCAAAACTATAGAAACCTACATCAAAGAATGTGATCCAAGAGTAGCAGAAAAATAGAAAACCAAAAGGAGCCTTCACATCTAGAAGGCCATTTTCTCCTATGGTTGGAGGTAGTAGTTTTCAAATGATATTTCAAAACTCCTTTTACCTCTTGATGGAAAAGATTGAGTGCTTCAGTTTTCATGTTTTTTATCATGTGAAAACTGATTATATAAGGAGAATGCACTCATCCATGCAACAGGATGTTCATCCAAAAGGAGGACCTACATTCATGTATAAATTTTTTTTCGATGGTTTTTGTTTTTCTTGTAGAATTTTTTTGCATAAAGCCATTGACTGCACATCTGCCATAAGAATATGGAGGTCCAGTATGAGCAGAAAAATATTACATCCTTTGGCTACATATCTTAGTAACATAGAGTGTTATTTGTGCCATAATTTTGGGCACATGGATAAAGATTGTAATATTACTAAACAATTGAGGCCATTTTCTCAAAAGTAGTAGTCAAGGTATAATGTGCATCATATGAGCACATGGAAGAAGGATAAGAATCTAGGAATATTTGGCATTTAACTTTGTTCTCATGATGAGGATGAAATTTGGTACATAGATATCGGATTCTCACACCATATGTCAGGAGATAGGAGAAATTTATTTTTCTCAATAAAACCAAGGATGGTCGTGTTGTGTTTGAATATGGTGAAACCGCTAGAGTGTTGGGAAGTGGTAAATCCAATCTTGGTGAGAAGAGGAAAAATGAAGAAGATATTTGGCTCATTAAAGGTCTAAAGAATAATATTTTGAGTGTGAGCCAAATGGTTGCCGGAGGAAAATAAGTGATTTTCAATTCCAAAGGTTGCATCATTCATAAGGAAGGATAATAGAGATTGACTGCTATAGGAGTAAAGAGACCAGATAATGTGGATATGTTGAAGGGAAGAGAGAAGAATAAGAAGAGACCAAGAGAGTATTGTTCCTCATTAGATTCAGAGTAGAAGATATTAGGCCCTACTATAGTCCATCCTTGCATGTTATATCTACTTGACTGCAGCAGTATGCATGAGACACACATGGTCTCAAGGGGAGTATTGGAAGCGTGATTCAGTCCCATCGTTCATTTTCATATCAGTTGTATCACTTCATATGAGGTATATCATGCTTAGGGGGAGATATGTTTTTCAAGGCTTCTTTAAATATATTTATTTATTTTCACTCATTAATTTTGGAAGTAATGTATTTAACATATATGAGTGGGAAAGATATATATCAGCCTTGTTGCAACATTCATTGTTTATATTTCATATATATTGTTACTGATGGTTTCTGGAGAAGTTGCATGTTGAGTTCTTGTGATATTACTAGAGGTATGACAACCATATGGTTGTCTCATGCACATGGTCAAGCTGTGACAGACGATCACACATTTAGGGGGAGCATATGTGCTTCCTAATGCATTTTCAAAATTTTGACATTATTTATGCAGGATAATTTGTATAGCTACCATCACATTTTGCTAGTTGAATAATCTAGAATTTAGGTACCTCTTTTTTTATGTTCCTGCTTCTAGATGAATAATGCATGTTGTTGATATATTTTAGATGGATAAATTATACGTTTCTATTACATGGAGAGAGAAAGAATGATGCTTTTTATGATTTGTGGATATTTATTTGGTTGAATCATGTTGATTGATATGGCTGCTTATATGTGAAGATATTGTTACTACCCATGATGTGGGTTTGATGACACTATGTTGCTGCTAAACATTGAGGTATTATGATACTGATCATGGAGGTCTTATAGTTTGTTGCACATGATATGTATTATTGCTTCCATATGGAGCATATGTTGGTGTTGGATGCCATGTACTCATGTTAGTTTATCCTTTGGGGACGTTTATATGAGAGCAACTTTGTTTGAAATTTAAAAGCCTTGTATTGTCATTCTATCATCTTTCGGGCACATTTCTCGTGGAGTGACCCATTACGTCTAGCACATATTTTCATTTACTATATATGGGTCAATGGAGTCCAAGTCATGTTTCATGATGCATATCTTTGATGTATCACCAATTCATTATGTGCATGATGTAAACTTGGGTCCATAGAGTCATGGTTAGTGATAGGAGGATTCATATATCATTCTTTTTTATATGTCACAATAATGTATTTTCTCCATGCATCATAGTGTATTGTAATGCATTGTGTAACATGTCCAAAGTTAGTTAGAGTCATGTTCATGAGGAGTAGTCTCTTGCACTTCGAAAGGAGGCTCATTGCAACAGATATAGTATTGATTGCAATGCCATCACATTATTAGGGGGAATATGTTTCTCTCTTCATAGTTGGCATGGCATTGGCCAGTGGTGTTCGAAGTTGGTTTCCTTGTTTTCATGCCTATATTCTAGGAGATACTTCATGTGTTGCATTGGAATGGTGTTATTCATGACAAGGAGCGCACTCCTCTCTTCTAGTACATTATTGGAATTTTTCTTTAGTGTTTGATGGCCCTTTACCATTGATGTCAAACGGGGAGAGATTTTGGATTGATGAGTTATCGTCTCATGTTGAATTGAGGTTGAAAAAAATGCCAAAGGGGGAGTTTGTTGGCATTGTAGTGTAGGAAATGATGTAAAAAATATCTTGGTGTTGTTGGTAATATGCATGTGTGTTGAGTGACTGATCGATCTATGGTTGATGGTCTTATTAGTTGGCATTGATTTCATCATCCTTATGAATAGACATAGTGGAGATGATTTTATGGCTTCCACATATGTGATTGGATATAGGTTGTAATGTTGAGTTGATTGGAGATGAAGGTACTACAGGAGGTTGGACAGTTGCTCATATTGTGTTGATTGGAGATGTTGTTTTTTTTATCACTCCCCCCTGCTTCCCAAGGCTGAGAATGGAGATGAAGGGATGTAACCACATACCAACCTTTAGGTCAGGTAGATAGCCCTACCAAGACCCAAGAGGGCTCTCTCATTGTCACTTTGTAGCCAAAGGGATGACTGGATATAATGTTTTATGTTATTTATGATGCTTAGTATATTAGGGCATTTGTTTGTTTGGAGTTTTGCTAGATAGGAATGATAGTTAGGAAACTAGGTCTAGGGTTTAGGTCAGATTTCAAAGGTTTAGTTGTAGAGGTAAGGGTGAGGTCAGGTAGGTAAGCTAAGAAGCATGCTTAATATGTCATTTTGTATAGAGTGAACTCAGAGGGAGTCAGAATGAGTACTAAACCGAATTCATTCATTAGAAGAGCAGAGACACTTTCATGTAAACCTTATAAAAAATAGAGCATGGAAAGCATTATTTCTATCAATAAACTGATAATAATTATCATAGAGAAGCATATATATAAAATATGGATAACATAAAATGAAACATGATAATTTTACAGAGAAAAAAAATTCTCAAAGGCATACCACTAGAGTCTCAACATTATTTCTGCAACACTGTCTTTGATTTCATTCACAAAAGCTTGTACAATAGCTCCACTGAAAATAACAACTATCCAACCTCTAAAATGAATTGAGGTGGACTAATTAAAGAAAATATATTTCATGACACCTCATAGGGTCGAAATCCTATCCAGAAGGCATCATAATTACATCAGATGAGTCATTTCCTAGAATCTAGGGAAGTTTGAAACTAATCCCTAATATTTAGCTAAAGACTAAGAGTGTGTGTCTCCTTCATTAAATTACATGTTTCCTCATCATACGAGGCAAAAAAAACTCAAATACATCAAATGACACCTCATGGGACAACTAGCATCGAATTCTGAAGTTTTCCTGGCATGAAAAATATCTAAAAGGAATCCAATGCAAAAACGTAGCGCCTTTAGTAGAAGCGTCATGCCTGTCTAGCAGAAACATTGCGCCTGTTCAAGGGTGATTTTGAACCATTTAAAAGAATCCAAATCCAAGTTTTCACATTAGGTTGAGTAGCCTAATGTGTCTAATTTATAATTCACCTTAAAATTTGAGAAAAAGCCCATAGGAATACCTCAAAAAGTTGATTTTCCCAACCTCACTCCAGAATCACCATGCCTAGTCAAAAAAACTGGCAAAAGCATGGGAAAAAGACATTTTTTGGCTTTTTTCTCCACAACCAAGGGGTGTAATGAAAAACCAAGACTTGATTTGGAATGTAGAAGTCAAATCGAATCCAAAAACATAACCCATTCCTCATTTTAGGTCTCTGAAAGAAAGCGTCGCGCCACTGTGTGATGTTTCTATAATGACCCAATTTTCCAGATTTTCTAAAAAATTTCTGCAGACATAGGGCTCAAATATGGATTAATATATCTAAAAAAACACATATTTTGAAAAATGAGAGAGTTTTTTTTATTTGGAATGTTATAATACACACCTCCACCTATTTTCCAAAATACTTTCCCATTTTCTCATAATCTAAGTTTTAATTTGATCGCTAAAACTTTGTAGAAGTGACGCACCACTTTAGCGGAAGCATCGTGCCACTTTGAGAGGGAGTTTGGAGGCCTTACCAAAGTCGTTTGGGGATGAAAGTGGTATGGTTTAAAATCTTAGGATGTTTGATACAAAATGGAATCATCACACACTGCAAACCCCTGCTCCAAACCTCTAAAAAATTGACATGAAGACAACTTGTTCAAAAGTGCAGAAAATGACTTGGAGAAATTGTATTTTTGGCATTTCTTTAAAATAATAACACATGTGCATAAAATGAAGGAGTTTTTTGTTCTTTGGCTTATTCTTGATAAAGCCCTCTTTTAACTTTGTAAAATTCATCTACGTTACTTCAGAAACGGATTTTGAAGAAAAATTTCCCCTTGTGCATTGTAAACCCTAGAAAATGATCAAAAAAATCTAAAAATGATGCCATGGGTCTGATTTGACTCAAACCTGGAAACTTTCCCTCCTTTTTTGTACTTTTTCTTCTCATTTTCCATGGTTTTTGTTTTATGGTGTAAACCCTAGTTTGATGGGAAGGAAGGAAATGGTGGAATCTAGGAAAACAAGGAAAAATGGGGCAGCAAGTTTAGGGAGGTTGTTAGTGTGAATTCTAATCACAAGTGTATGAAAAAAACTCACTTTAGATGTGCATAAAAAATAACCCTAACATCAAATGTGGCTGTCAATTTTCTTAGATCTACAGTAGGTGATTAGAATAAATGCTACAAAAATCCAGAGCTATGCAGTCAAAGACATTAAACAGAAAAAATAAACAAGAGTTACTCCATACATCCAATAGATAAGACAAGAGTTTATAAAGAATTTTTTTTATTATGACACCTGGGAAGGGAACACAAAAAGATGTTACCAGTCCCCCTCAATGGGATGGGTTCTTGTATGTCCTCAACACTTCAGATCCAAGATCTCTCTCTCTCTCTCTTGATGGTGCAGAAAACCCAAACAAAATGGAACTCAAAGGGAGCTCAGAAGCAAAAGTAGAAAAAATATGACAATGATGGAGGATCAAAATTAGACGAAAAGTATAGATCAAAAGGTGATATCAAGGCAATAAAAGGTAGTGAATGAATGGAAAATCCTTCTATTTATAACAAAATATTGAGTTAGTATAGATATTGGTGCATAATTAAAATATTATTAACCAAATCTAGATCCAACTTACATGGAATATTTTATTATTTTTAGTGGAGGGAAAAGGAATTTAGAATTGGTCAAATCCCTTTATTTAGAAATAATAAATAAATAAATGATTGATTTATTATTTCAAGGATGAGGTTAAGGAATAATTAAATAAATAATGATTTATTCAATTATTTATAAATGATTTAGTCAAATTCAACAAGGAATATTATTAAATAATGATTTAAATAATTATTCCTAGAAAATAATATGATAAATAATGATTTATCTAATTAATTTTCCTGTTTTGGGTTAAATATGACTAGGAATATTAATTAAATAGTGGTTTAGTTAATTATCCCTAGAGGAAAATCGAACAAATAAGGATTTACTTAATTATTCCTCGTGGGGTTTCCTGTTTAGACCATAATCAATTTAATAAACTATGGGTTATTAAATTATTTGTCATAGTGAAAGCAATTTTACTATGGTAAAATTGGTCTTACATGGTGTAGTTTATTCCATCCAATAGTAATAGGTTAGATGACCAAAAATTGGTGTAACATATTTCCCCCCCAACATGTGAGCGTTAGGAGCTAATCGTATGACCAAAGTAAGTTGTAAGAACCCAATCACTAGACACCGAAGCGGAGTCAGAGAGAGAGAAATATAAGAAAAAATGAAGAGGGAGAGGACAATACCCTGAAGAGGTGAGACTTATAGGTGCGAAAAGTATCTTTTATGAGTGAGTACCTATTTTGAATGGGGCGGGGGAGGAATATCTATGCCCAGAGAGATGAAAAAGTACAAAGAATAATGGTGCACCCAACAAACGTTGGACTGAGCTATATAGTACATGCTGGCACAAACATGGGCCAGATAAAAAACATAATGGATCCCACAGACATACTATGCTTGGGACAACAACCATGACTTATAAAATAATATATGAGTACATGAGATATAATAAAAACCAAAGAGGCCCTGTAAAACAGGAAAGGGCTCTAAAAATCTGAATGATACATGCAAACTAAAAAGGGTGCTGCAAGCGGTTGGGGCCGGAGCCATCATATCTATAGAGTTGAATCCAAGGTTATAAAGGGGTCATCTGGGTATGTGGGGGGCCACCTGAAGGGCCACCCCCTCATGAGGTCTGAAACATCCCACACACACTCGGGAATCACTGGTACAATCTACTGCATCCCTGAACCATTAAGTATACATATCTCGATCATGCCATGAGGAGCTGGAACTGAGAAGAAATCAAGTCAAAGGGAAATAAAGGGTCCCTTTGCCTGATCCGAGGCACCGAACAAGAGTGGAAGATAGAATCAAGGTACACCGCCCTCTAGACTTGTCTTCTGGAATGAATAAGCTGATGTCGCTAGAAGGAGGTCCGCCATAGGTGAGGTAATGAGGAAACCTCAACTAAGGAATGAGGGATAATAGTAGAGTGACTGATAGACTGACACTAGGGATGATGGTGGAATGGGGGGTACTGAGTAGCGGGCTGACGACTTCCCTTGTTAGAGAATAAAGGGAATGAATGACTTGGCAGCTACTGACTCGACTCCAGAGGGGATAGGGGACAGTATGACTGGGGGACAAAATGTGCGACACGAGAGAGGTCCAAAGCAATGAAGGATGGAATACTATAATGGGAAACAAAAGGAACTCGAGACAGACTCCATGGATGTGATGATGACTCAACTCGGATACTCTAAACAAGGGTGACTCGATGATGCTACCACATAGAAGAGGCCTAGTCGGGACCATAAAAACATGAGTACAATATGTTTACTCATGATGAAAATCGACATGAGCATCGAAAAGTATGAAGGAAAAGTGGCGCCCCAAGTACAACTGTCAGAAGTGAAGAAATTCGATTTTGAGAAGTGGTGAAATGACCCTTCTTGGAAAAAAGGCTTGAGGGTGAAGTATCAAATCACCAAAAATGAAGGATAGCCATTTGAGTGCTCAGTGAGATCTTTCCAATGGTGCTGACAGTTTGGAAAACTGAGCTATGGTTTAGTCATAATTGGTGAAAGAAAAATTTGAGGTTTTTCTTTTAATAAGGAAATTTCCCTCCAATTTGATTCATTTTCAAGTGTAGCTGTGGTGAATGTAGAGAGGATAAAAGGCCCTAAAACTTGCGGCGATCGTAGCAGAGAAACCGAAAATTGGTATCGAGATCCATTAGTTGCAGGTAAGAGGCCTAACCATACTCTTTAAATCTAGTGGATTAAAGTTTCAGATTAGGCACCCAGAGCTTAGGAACATATCTCTGCTCCTCCTCATGGCCGGGTCGCACTTTTTGGGGTCTTTTCTGTGACCTGGGGATAGGTATTGGGAAGAAAACTGTGACTTGTCCCAAGAAATGGCCTGAAAAGTGCAACTTGTCAGAGAAAGGGGTTTCAGTGTTTTGTTTGGCTGAGAGATGGGATTTTATGGTTATGAGGTAGTCTTTCCTTTCTGTATGTTGAAAAACATGATGGTTTTGTGTAGGTATGGCAGAGTTGAGGATCAACTGGAGAGAGAGAGAGACTTGGATATATTTCGTTTTGAGATCTGAAAGGATCATGCAGTCCGTGCTACATTGGCCAGATTTGGGGTCATTAAATTTGTGGAGAACCCATCGATGAGGGTAGGAAAGCCCTTGTTGGCTCGGATAGTCAGCTATTGGGACCCGAGTCATGAGATCTTTATAGTGCAGGAGCATTGGATCGAGCTAACAGTTCAGGATATATGTTTCTTGATTGGTCTCCTGCCACTGGGGATGATGGGAAACACACAACCTATGTTAACGTGAGAGTGGAACATTATGGAATTTGTAGAGTGCCACTTTCGATCGGTTGTCCATGTGAAAGGCATGTGGATATGCCGATTGGAGATCTAGAGAGGCTAGAGACTCGTGTTGTGGTTGCAACGGTGCTACGGATCCTATGAAACCAAACGCTCCACCACATCACTGGGGAGAAGATGATACTAGTTAAGGGAGTATTGAGTGGGACCTACTATGGGTGGGACCATATGATGTTTTCATCATTGAAACAATAGTTGTCATTGTGAAAGCGGTAGGTGAACCATGAATATGCATATTGCATAGTGATTTTCTCACTCTTATTTGAGAAGATCCGACACTTCTTCCTCAAATACAGATCCATGATGGGGTGCGCGAGAGCCCAAGATGCGCCATTGGGGGTAGCTGTTGTGTAGGGGAGGAAGTGGGGTAGTTGGACATGTGTTCTAATCTGATTTTTTTGCGCATTGGGATCAGATGCCATTATACATAGACGACTATCCCTATAGTGGGATGAACTATCATGGGGACCCATACTTGCCACCTCTGCCAGGTCGAGCATGGGGGCCAAACGGTAAGTGAAAAGTTGCTTATCTTTTATTGTGCATGTTAAAGTTTCATAATATTGTATATGGTGTTGATTCTTTTACTTTTGGTATGCAGATATAGCACTGGTGAAACCAGTCGGGTATATGGGAGGCCTTGCAGTGTGAGGAGTTGCAGAACCTAGTGGATCAAGGGGAACAAAAATGATGATGCAGTGGCCCTCTTGGAGGATATCCGCTGTAGATGTGAGAAGCTGCTGACCGGTGTTTTAGAGCACGGTTGGCAAGACCTTGATGACTAGTACATAGAGCCACATATTGGTCTACCCTCAGAGTGGCAAGGAGTCATGCGGCACATGGCCATGGATAGATATGGTATGCATGATATATGGGCTGGAGGAGCCAAGCCATTGGCCCAGGACCCTCCAGATAGTGATTAGATGTAGGGGCATGAGGTTTCCCCATTTTTTGTTTTTTGGAACATGCTATGGGCATGTCATATATATTAGAGTTAATGGACTTCAAAACATTGTATATTTGGATGACACATATGATGGATACAAATCGTTTTATGGTTTATGGTTATTGTCTTGTATTCAATGCGTGTGATAAATGCCAATCTAGAATATTGTTTGAAATGCTATCTACATAGTGATTATGGGCTCTAGGTACATGACTGAATGTAATGATTTCAAATTCATGCATTAAGAGCTTCACTCGTAAATATATTCTAAAAAGGACATGATTATGCACATGATAAACACCATTCAATTGCATGACAAGCAACAAAGAATCTAAATGAACATGAAGGTGAAGGATGCGACGGTCAACGGCATAAACTAACAAACCTATCACTGCATCATATTCGGCCTGATTATTGGTGGCAGCACCAATGCATTTGCTGTTAGAGAGGAAAAGTGAATGAAAAGGGGTGAAAATGGCCCACGCTGCCGAGGCTAGATTCCAAGAGTGGCAATTTACACCATCGGCATAGTCGATATATGGTGTGGATGGGGGATCCATCTAAAATTTTCCACAAGACAACATATGAGAGGATGATGAACAATGCTAGCAACCTGAACACAAGGCAGAAACCAAACAAGCACTACTAGGGGGAATGTTATGGGTAGAATTTCTACCCCCCACACACTGAATAGTGGATGGTGTGGGGGAAATTTCTTGGGGAAAGCTTATGCTGAGGTCGCGAAAGTCACCATAGACACGGATGGTGCCATTTTTCTTATGGGATGGATAGATAAATTCAGGGGTGGTAAATGCTTTCATAATTTCATAATCACAGTAGAATACGGGGTGACTAGTGGAAGGATGACCACATGATGTGACGAAGCTACCTGTCTCATCATCATGAAAAGAGAGGTTCACATGCGCATCACCACAAAGGGTGACATAAGAACAAGTGGATGGAAGATCCACCGATGTTGAGCCCAAGGTGATCGTTGAAGGGAGGTTAGGCAAAATAGAAGGGGATGCACCGGAGGGGTCTTCCACCGTGGATCTCATAGATGATGATAGGTAGAGGATAGTGGTCGAAGACTCTGTCATATCGACATCGAGAGGGTGTATGTCAATGGGAGTGGATGTGGCATTTGGTTTTACCAAAGCATAACGACAAGTAAGGGAGAGGTGGACTCGTTGTGCTTGGCCTTGTATTGGAAAACCACTTCCAAGGAGGTGCGGTAATCTGCGAGGTGGGGATAAAGGTGAGTATAGTGGCCATGGAGGTCACAAAAAGCACAATGGTGATTTTTGTGTAAATTCTTGAGTTTCTTGGCTTAAGTTGGTAAAGTAACATGGACTTCTGGGACATTAGACTCAAGAAATGCGACTTTGACCATGGGTTTGATACAAGACAATTCAAGACAATTATGGGTGGCATGGCCGACAACATCACACAAAGAACATGGAGGGGTACGCTTTGGAGGCTTAGGAGGAGAAATATTTATCTGGGTAGCCTTGCCCTTAGGTGCCTTTTTTCGGGCTTTTCCCCCCTCCCACAAGGATTTCACAACAGGAGTAGATTCCTATTGAGAAGGTTGAGGCACAAAAGAAAAGGGAGGGGTCATGGTGACCGGTTGGACCTGGGTCAAAGCAGTGTAAGGTTTGAGATGAACACACTGGGTATTAGCTGGGGGATAAATGTACCAGACTGGGATCCCCAGAGTCATGTTGGGAAGGGTCAAGGTAGCCATAATAGATACCAAAAATACTGAGCCAGAAGGGGGAGCAAGAAATGTTATCTGACCAAACGGGTAATGGCTAGGAAAAATAGCTCCCAAATGGTTAAGGATAGGGGGAACTATTCCAAGAGGAAACATAGGATTAGGGACACTAACTATAGATGAAGGGCCTTGAGGAGGAGGTCCTGAAGGCTAAGTCAAAGTACTAGGAGCAGGTTGCACAGGGTGAGGCTGCTGACTAGTCGAATCAAACCGTTTGAAGTTATACTGAGACGATTGCATCATGAAAACATTCAACAAGCTAGGGTCAAAGATAACAGTGGGGATACCATGGAATGAACCAAGCAAAGAAGAATCTTTATAGACTCTAGGTGAGACACTAGTTGGAGGTTCAACTATTTGTTTTTTAGCCATCAAAGAAATAATGGACTTTGGAGAAGTCTAAGACTTCAGTTCGTAATATGTAAATTGATCGATAGTGATGATATTTCTATTGTGAGGAAATCAAATATTATGATGAACTAGAGATGGGACAAAAAGCATCGCATAAATGTAGCTACAACCCAATAGAATGTTGTAGTATAAGGGGGTATCAATGACTTCAATGTCAACACAAACAATTTTTCCCACAAGAGTAATATAACAATTACAGAACATGCCAAGGGGTTGGGAAGAGTGGCCATCCCACACATGGAGCATGATAATGGAAGGGGATAATTAGGGTGATCCGATCTATTTCCAAACATAAGCGGACATCACAAAGGTGGATGCCCCCTTGTCAATGATACATTGGGAGACGTTGGAATTCTCGATCTTGACAGATATTTTTTTAGGTCCCTATATTACTAGTATAGTCCCTTATTGTTGTTAGTGTAACCCATTATTGTTATTATTGTACCCCTGTAACCCCCATATTGTTATTATTGTGCCCTTAAATTATTATTGTTAGGTCGGCTAGGATTACATTGTGGCCTCACTAGGATTACATTGTGGCCCCATGGACTCCTATATATAGAAAGGAGGTTTTGTAATTTGGATCATCCAAGAATTTTTCATTCATGTAATGTATTGGAGGTTTCCCCCTCGAAGTGTCTTATTTCTAAGGCTTTGATATCTCTTTTCTTCTATTTTTGGAGCTGGCTTCACAACATTTGGTATCAGAGCTTTGGATTCTAGGGTTTCGCTGCTCCAAACATGTCATCATGGAATTTTCGCTATAACTTTTTTTATACAAAGTTTTAGAAGCTGAAATTTTTAGGGTGCGAATATGAAATCCTAAGGAACATCGTCGCAAAATTTCAGTGCTTGGTTCGCAATATTTTCGGAGATATGATTTGTGGAAGTTAGGTCTTTTTGCAGGCTCCTCAATTTAATACAAACATGTCATCATGGAATTTGCGCTATAAATTTTTTTATACGAAGGTTTAGAATCTGAAATTTTTAGGGCACGAAGTTGAATCATGATGAAATGTGTCGCAAAATTTTAGATCTTGGTTCGAAATATTTTCAAAGATATGATCTGTGGAAGGTAGTGCTTTTTCAGGATCCTGAATTTCATCTCAAAGAGGTGATCGTGAGAAAATATTCATAACTCTCTCTCTGAGCATCAGATTGGAGTGCCGTAAAAAGTGGTCACAAGTACATAGACTGTAGTTTCTTTTCTATCAATTTCAGAGCTAAAAGACGAAACAATGACATGTGGAAAGTCGTACAAGTTCGCTCTACTGAACCAGCCCATAATTAGGTCATTGTGGGAGATTGGACATAAATTTTCCTTGGAGGATCCAAATCAAGTCAGACCTGTGGCATTCGAAAGATAATTCAGAAGGCTGCCTTAGTGCCAAATTTCAGATATTGAAGAGCCGCAATCATAGAGATAATCCAATTTCAATATTGAGCTCCTCAAAAGCAAGAAAAAGGTGTGTATTTTTTTTTTTTTTTCGATTTGCACAAGTCTTGTTTGAAGAATCAATTTGAATTGATTCCAAGGGAATATTGTAGAATAGATATCAGTATTGGGTTCAAAAAAATGCCCCATAAAAATAATTCAACACCCATTAAGCCTTCAGAAGGCTCTACTATGACTCATGAAGATGAAGAATTACAACATGATCTATCAAAATTACAAGAGCAAGTGCACCAAATTTCGCTCTCGCAAAGAGAAACAAAAAATGAAATGGAATTTTTGAAGAAAGGCATGGAAGCGGAGATGGATGGTTTGAAGAAATGCGTGGAATCTAAGATGGATGACATGGAAGCTAAGATCAATGAAAAAATGAAAGACAACATGGAAAACATGAAGAATGATCTAAAAGCAGACATGGAAGGTTTGACAAAGTTGATACAAGAAATGTTTCCTAATGGTGAAAAGATAGTAGAGGAAACTCATGATGAGAACAAAATAAATGTTAATCGTGATTTCATAAACTCTAATGTTGGTGGGAAGAACCACCATATTCCAAAAATGAATATGAGGAAGTTTGATGGAAAGGATCCTGTAACATGGATACTACAGATGGAGCAATATTTTGATCTCCATAATGTGCAAAACACACAAAAGGTACGCATTGCAACTTTACATTTAGAACAAAATACATTTGTATGGTATCGATGGTTTTTCTCTCGTAAAAAAATTGTCACTTGGTCAATTTTTACGGAGGAAATGATAGCACATTATGAGGATACAAAGAGCAACACCTTCTTTAGCCAATTGATAAATCTCAAACAAAAGGGTTTAGTGGGGGAGCACATTTAGGACTTCCAAAAATTGAATATAAGGGTAACTGATATTCTAGAGGAACACAGGATTGATCTCTTCATAGGCACTTTAAAGGATAACATCCAACATGAAGTTCGCGTTTTGGAACCTGATTCATTGGAGAAGGCATTCGGGTTGGCAAGAAAAGTTGAATGTAAAATTATGGCGACAAGGAAGCCTACCACTCAATTCTATAAAGAAGGAAGTGTTGCTACGTCTAGATTTCCACAACCTACAAGGTTGACACCACAACAATTGGAAGAAAAAAAGAGCAAAAGGGCTTTGCTACAGTTGTGATAGAAAATACACTAAAGGTCATAAGTGTGCTGAGAAGAAATTATTTTACATAGATTGTGAAGAGGAAGAGAAAATGAACAAGAAGAAGATATACACCAGGAACCAACCCTAGAAGAGGAAGAAATGAGTTCGACCATATCGTGTAATGCATTGGCAGGAATTACCACTCCTCAAACTCTCAAGATAGAAGGACATATCAAGAAGAAAAAGGTAATAGTGTTGATTGATTCAGGTAGCGCCCATAATTTTATTCATTGTAAGGTAGCCAAGGAATTAAATTGTTTCCTATACCCAGCACCAGAATGTCAAGTGATGGTTGCAAATGGAGGAACCATAAATTGCTCTGGAAAATGCCATAATATCAAGCTAACCATGGGGGAATATGTGTTGACAAGTCCAATGCTTTCCATTCCTATGGGAGGTGCTGATGTTGTACTAGGAGTACAATGGTTACAATATTTGGGGACGGTAGCTTTTAATTTTTAAGAACTTTTCTTGAAATTTTTTTCAGAAGGAAAGGAAGTCGAATTACGGGGTATTGAAGGGAAGCCAGGAAGGATAATAAGCTCTAATGTCATGACAAAGCTTCTAAAGAAAGAAAAACGAGGTGTAATTGCACAATTATGCTCTCTAGAAGTTCCGACATCAAAATCATCTATTTCTGCAGATCTCCAACAAGTCTTGGACAATCATTCCAAGGTGTTTGAAACTCCCAAAGGACTCCCACCTATTCATGATCATGATCATGCTATTCATTTGATTCCAATAAGTGTTCCTCCAAACATCAGGCCTTATAGATATCCTTATGTACAAAAGAGCGAAATTGAACGTATGATTGCAGAAATGTTAGAGGCGGGTATAATTCAACCTAGTCAAAGTTCTTTCTCTGCTCCTGTAGTATTGGTACACAAGAAGGATGGATCATGGCGCATGTGTTCGGATTATAGGGAGCTCAATAAGCTCACCATTAAAGATAAATTTCCCATTCCTGTGATTGATGAATTATTGGATGAATTACATGAAGAAATTTATTTTACCAAGTTGGATCTTCGTTCAGGATATCATCAAATTAGAATGAAGACTGAAGATATTCCAAAAACAACATTTCGAACTCATGAGGGTCATTATGAATTTTTGGTCATACCTTTTGGCCTTACCAATGCACCTTCTACATTTCAAGGATTGATGAATTCCATTTTCAAACCCTTCCTTAGAAAATTTGTGCTAGTATTTTTTGATGATATACTAATCTACAGCAGGTCTTGGAAGGATCATGTTGAACATGTTGACGGGGTGCTCAAACTATTGCAGGAGAAACAATTATATGCAAAAACATCCAAATGTTTCTTTGGAGTACAAGAGGTGGAATATTTGGGTCATATTGTATCTCACGAGGGTGTTAAAGTAGACCCTAACAAAATTAAAGCCATTAAGGAATCGAAAGTCCCCACAACCATAAAGTAGTTGTGAGGATTTCTCGGGTTAACAGGGTATTATCGCAAGTTTGTTAATAATTATGGGAGAATAGCAGCACCTCTAACAACATTATTGAAGAAAGATGCATTTTCATGGACTCCTGAAGCAACTAAGGCCTTTGAACATCTTAAAGAGGCAATGTGCCTAGCACCAGTCTTAGCTATGCCAGACTTCACAAAAACCTTTATTGTGGAATGTGATGCCTCAGGAAATGGAATTGGTGTTGTTTTAATGCAAGAAGGAAGACCCATTGCTTTTGAAAGTCGTCCAATCAAAGGAAAGTATTTACAGAAACCTATTTATGAGAAGGAAATGTTAGCAATACTGCATGCACTAAAGAAATGGAGAACTTGCCTAATGGGAAGACACTTCAAGGTAAAAACTGATCATGATAGTCTTAAACACTTTTTGGAACAAAGACTATCTTCAGAAGAGCAGCAAAAATGGGTCACAAAGATGTTGGGTTATGACTTTGAAATAATCTACAAAAAAGGAAACCTTAATGTTGTTGCAGATGCACTCTCAAGAAAGAATGAAGAGGTGGAAGCATTTCTTTGTGCCATTTCTATTATCCAACCAGATTGGATAACCGAAGCAAGAGATGAATGGAAGAAGGACAAAGAAGTATGTACACTCATTCAAAAGTTGCAGAAATATCCTAGTACATCTGATACATTTAGTTGGAAAAATGATTCTTTATGGTACAAAGATCGCTTATATCTTTGTAATAATTCCCAACTAAAACAAAAGATTATTTTGGAATTGCATACTTCTCCTTTAGGAGGACACTCAAGATTTTTAAAAACTTACCACAGGGTGAAGAAAGAATTTTTTTGGGATGGCCTTAAATCTGATATTCAAAAGTTTGTGGCGGAATGTTTGGTTTGCCAGCAGAATAAAGTTGAGACAATTAAGACTGGGGAATTATACAACCTTTATCCATTCAAAGTCAATGTTGGGAGGATATTTCAATGGATTTTATCATAGGTTTACCTAAGTCTGAAGGAAAGAGTGTCATCATGGTGGTTGTTGATAGACTTACCAAGTATGCACACTTTTGTGCATTATCTCATCCATTTAAAGCAAGTACAGTTGCTACTACATTTATGAACACAATTCAAAAGCTACATGGAAACCTAAGGGTTATTGAGAGCGACAGAGATCCCATTTTTACTGGAAATTTTTGGACGGAGTTATTTTCTTGTTTGGGTAATCAATTAGCTCATAGCTCATCTTATCATTCTCAATCTGATGGTCAAACTGAGATAGTAAATAAATGTTTGGAAGGATATCTTCGTTGTTTTGTATCTGATAAACAAACACAATGGGTCAAGTGGTTACCTCTCGCTGAATGGTGGTATAACACTTCCTTCCATACTGCAACAAAAATGAACCCATTTATGGCACTTTATGGATATCATCCACCATCCATCACATCATCTTTAAGAGAAAATTTGAAGGTTCAAGCAGTGGAAGATCACATCGAGCATCAACAAGAAGTTCTCCAACTTTTAAAGGATAACCTTAATTTGGCACAAAATCGAATGAAACAACAGGCAGATCAACATCACAGCGAGAGAATTTTTGATGTAGGAGACTGGGTATTTTTACGGCTACAACCATACAAACAAATGTGCCTCAAGCAAGCTAAGAAGGATAATAAATTATCGCCAAAGTAATATGGTCATTACAAGGTGTTGCAAAATATTGGTACTATGGCATACAAATTGGAGCTTCCTGCTTCTTCACGAGTGCATCTAGTTTTCCATGTTTCATGCTTAAAGAAGGTTATAGGTGAAAATATTCCAGTTCAAAAAATATTGCCAGAAATTGATGAGAGGAAAAATCATATTAGAACTTTGAAGCGGTCACGGAAACAAGAACTCCATGACTACATAATGATCAATTGAGTATCTCATCAAATTGGGAAGAACTTACCCACTGAAGATTCTACATGGGGGGATGAGAATTTTATACAGAAGCACCCAGAGCTACTCAAGCATTGAGGACAACACTTTTTTGAAGGAGAGGAACATGTTAGGTCCCTATATTACTAGTATAGTCCCTTATTGTTGTTAGTGTAACCCCCTAATTGTTATTATTGTACCCTTGTAACCCCCATATTTTTATTATTGTGCCCTTAAATTATTATTGTTAGGTCGGCTAGGATTACATTGTGGCCCCACTAGGATTACATTGTGGCCCCATGGACTCTTATATATAGAAAGGAGGTTTTGTAATTTGGATCATCCAAGAATTTTTCATTCGTGTAATGTATTGGAGGTTTCCCCCTCGAACTGTCTTATTTCTAAGGCGTTGATATCTCTTTTATTCTATTTTTGGAGCTGTCTTCACAACATATTTGGAAGGCGATGGATGTAGGAAGGGGTGGATGCTCTAAATTTTCAAAATAGAAGACAATCAAATGATCATCTAAAGGATCCACAAAGCACATAGCAATTAGTAGAGATTTTTGTTGCGAAGGGAATGAATGAAGGACTTCCAACATTGACATGGTGGTAGGGGATTGCGCCAAGTCATCTACTATACTGTAGGTGTGGGAAGATGTACCAGAAGCAACGTTTCGGTGTAACGGTTCGTTGGGGCTCTTGGTATGTACCTTCACCTTAGGCTGAGGGATCTGTAAAGGACCATTGGGTGTCGAAATTGGCTCTATGGGACCTGAAGACGGAGGCTTGGTTGCGGATGGAGCGGGAGGCTTGGTGTACTGGCGTGACCGAGTCTGAAGGCTGAGATCGAAGATATTGGCCTGGTCAGAGTGCATCATGAGGATCTAGTAATAAGAGGTACCAGATGGAGGAGGTTGAGTGGCCACTTTACCTTCAGGAGGTTTGGCAACCACATATCCTTGCTGGGGGAAAGGATTGGTAAACACAATCGGTTGATTAGGTGCAACATTAGGAGGAACTGAAGAATAGGCTTTTTGTCCTTGAGATGTTGCTTGATCTTCCCACAGTTAATTAATTTTAGGTAAAATGGGACAATCATGGGTATAGTGACAAAGAACACCACAAAAAGAACAAGGCTTATTCATGTGAAGAGGCCTGTTCTACTTGGGCTGGTTGCCTTGTTGCTGGGTTGTAGTGTTAGATGTATTCCCTTGGGGATTGTTTCCTGGATTACTTAGGACAGTTTGGTTCTGGTTGCATTTCCTCTTCTTTTTGGAAGTGGGAGGATTTGTCGCACTCTTTTGTGCATACACTTGACCCTGGGGGGATGGCTGCTACTGTGGAGCTTGAGAAGGCATGGGAGGTGGAGGTACTTGTGCTGGAGGAACTGGAGCACCTGGCTACATATATGGATATAAGGAATTTGAGCAACATTGGGGTAAAAAGGTTGGGCAAAAGATGGCCTTGGCATCGGAGGATGCAGTTGGGCAAAGGAGTGAGGCACGTTGTGTCCTGGATACATGCTGCCAGGAGAGGGAAAATTGCTAGAGGAGCTGGCCCCTCCCTAAGGGAAACCAAAACCCATAGGAGGATGAGTCTACGTATGTGAAAAGGATCCAATGATACCGTTAGCGGCATGAGATTCCCCTGATGCATTGGCACCACCAAGTCTAGGGAGATTAGTTAATACTATATAAGCATAACCAGATTACGTGTAAATCAAGTCATATTTCAATGCAATTTGGAGGGCTTCTTCCTTAGTCTGAGAAAAGTGAGATGCAACATCTTTACCAATAGAGGGAAAAAGGGATATGAGAAACCAGTCCATGTAGACATGGTCATTGAAAACATGGGCTCGACATAGGCTCTTCCTTCTGTGCCATTCTTGAACATGGTCATATAGGTGGGTGGTAGAAGTTTGACGGAAAGAGGTAAAAATTTTGGTACCCATGTCATAGCGAAGGGGTAGTTAGAAGTAGGATAGAAACACCTTTGAAAGAGTCGCAAAAGTAGTATGAGAGGCAGTGGCCTGGTCGACATACCACTTGGAAGATTCTCTAGTAAGCGTATGCTAGAATAACTGAAGACAGACAGAGTCATCAGTGATAAATTTTGACGAACACCACATGTGGAAAGAACGAACATGGTTGGTAGGATCCTCTCTAGCATTTCCTTCAAACTAAGGGATGTCTTAAGGAATCTTGGTTGGCATAGCAAGGCAACCTAGATCATGGTGTATAGGGTCATCAATCAACTGGCTGAAATCAGGAAGGCTTAGGCCTGCGATATCAGGAAGCAAGGGAGCAGCCGTAATTATTCTTGTTGCAGATCCACTAGTAGTGGTTCCAACATTAGAGCCAGGGCCACCACTAGAGGTAGGTCGTGAACTAGACATGATGAAGGTGAAAGGTGGAGGAGAACTGGGGATAGAAACAAAAGGGGAACCCAATGAACCAGAATCAAAGTCAGAATGGGGACTCGGCAGAGGACTAACTCAGACCCTACACAGTGGGGTAAGTCTTCCTAATGGAAACTGAGGATGAACGCCTTGGAGTCTCTGGGATAAATGCCTTGGGGGCGCAATGATGGAAAAGATACACGAAACCCAATAAGGAAGAGAGGTCAACAAGGGCACAGAGGTGCAGATTAATTGATTACAATATTTTAGTCTTGGCCTGACCGTGTAAACCAAACGCTCTTCACTTTAGGTGTGCGTGTGTGTGATAAGTGTGTTAATTTTAATTAATCCCAGACATGTGTATAGACAACATAAAAAATATGTTGTATAGCTGTAAATAAAACTGAAAGCAACAATAAAATAAACTGAAAGCAATAGTAAAATAAACAGCTAAATATGCATAAATTTAAACCCAAAGAGGAGGGCTTCCCAACAACTAGTCTAAGGGTGGGTGAAATCTACTCAAAACACACAAAATGGCCAGTGGATTCTCCAACTATTAGTCTGAATTCTAGGTGCAAGCGTATGAATAAATCTTACTTTAGTTGTGCATAACAAACATCCCTAACATAAAATGTGATTGTCAATTTCCTTAGATCTATAGTAAGTGATCAGAATAAATGCTATAAAAATCCAGATCTATGAAGTAAATCCATTAAACAACAAAAATAAACAAGAGTTTCTCCATATATTGAATAGACAAGACAATAATTTATAAAGAATTTTTTGTATTATGACACCTAGGAAAGGAACACAGAAAGATGTTACTAGTCCCCCTCAATGGGAAGGGTTCTTGTATGTCCTCAGCACTTCAGATCCAAGATCTCTCTCTGTTGATCGTGCAGAAAACACAGACAAAATTGAGGGGATAAGAGTTAGTGAAAAATATGAAACAATAGAGGAGATAGGGGAATATTTTAGGAACACAATGCAAGTGGAATTGCTTGAAATGGATAAGGAAAAGAGCGTAAAAATGCTAAAACACAGTCCTAACCCAAAATCTCTACAAAAATGCACTATGGGCTAGGGTTTTAAGGGAAAATGAAAGAAATGAGGGAGATGAATGTGGGAAATGGTTTGGGGAGGTGTATGAGGTGTGTAGGAAGGTGATAGGGTAGAAAAAATAGGAGTTTTCTCACTTAAACAAACCAAACACCAAAGAAAGCCAAAAACATGGTGAAAACCCTAAGAGAGGGATTTCACCATTTGCTAAAGAAATTAAGCTGAATGAAAGGTGAGGGATGATCACTTACTGACTTGGAAGCCTTTGAAACTTGTGAAATGTTGAGTTGACTCTTGTCGTTTCTCCTTTGGCTTAATTTTCTGATTTGCTAACTCCCATGATGGCGAAAATGGTGATGACATGACTCCCGTGTAGCTTCTTTTGATGACATGAAAAAATGATGAAACCTAAAATGTAGTCGTAGACCATGACCTAGATGATGGTATATTAACTGATTCATGACCATAAACACTTAAATGAATACATGACCGAGATGAGTGATGATGACTATGAGTGAATAGAGGGAGCAACATTGACCTAGACAACAACCAATGATCAAATTTTATTTGAAAACCTATTTGAAACTACAAAATTTGACCTAGGACCCTATCAACTAAACTTGAAGAGTAAATTTGATCACTGGTGACTGACAAACATTAAAATTTTCTCTAGCTAGGGATGGAATCTCCTTTAGAAGGTGTCAAGAACACCGTAAATCAGGTAGCCTCATCCATTGGGCAATGGAGTCAAAACTAGAAACAAAAAAAATTCGACAAACTGAAATGATTAACTGAAATAGAAAATGAATTTGACTCAAAAACTTGAATACTGACTAAACTTAGTTATGGCACCAGACCATGAGGATCATAGGGCCTTTGCCTCGAGCTTCAAATACTAATGATAACCACCTACCTATTGAAGATATATATACAATCATGCGATATGATTCCTGCAGTGTAACCAATCCAACAAATGGTTACTTACTTGAGTCCTTCTCACACTTTCCTCGAGCAGGAAAAAGAACAAAATATAGGAAAATCAAAGTGTCCACTAAACATGTTCTCATGATCCATAAATACAAGAAGATTAAACTTCCTAGATGGCTGCAACAAACTTACCATTGGATCCTTGAAACCATGAAAAATCACCTCTCTTGATGATTGGATCAAATTAGCATAAGGATCCTTGAAAATATGGAAGATTGTCATGTCTATATGATCCAAGGGACAATTTACATTGAAAATTAGTCCATGTTTTATAGCTTTATAACATTACATAAAATCTTTATGATCATCCATATCTTTTTTATGATCCTGGGATCCTTGGTTGTGCTCGAATTTTCCATCTATTTGCAACTTAGAATAAAAATAGAATCCATAACCTGAACTTATAACTTAAACAAATTTCACCTTCACTGATGACTGCAATAGACTTACCAAAGGCTCATGTAAATTCACCTCTCCCGATGATTGCAACAAATAAACAAAAGGATCCTTGAAGATATGAAATATTATCCTATCTTCAGGATCCAAGGAACAGTTTTCATTCATAATTAGTCCTTGTTCAATCCTGTCATGATCAATTTCAACTTCAAAGAAAAAAGGATCAACATATTTGTTAATAAAAATGTCCAAATTTTCTTTAGCATGCTCAAATATGATAGCCATATGATGTGTATCAAAACTGCCCTTTTGTTGATCAAACAATTTTGTTTTGATCTCATTAGATAACTCTATTTGAAGACTATCATCTTGATTTTCCTAATGGTAGACTATTTTTGATAGTTGATACTCTTGCAACTATGGGCCTTTTTCAATATGAAGTAGTTCAATACTTTCACCTTGGCCAAACAAAAAATGACAAACTCGCTGTAAAACTTCACCTATCTTAAGAGAAAGGACATGGATATCAACATCAGGTTCATGATTGATTTCATCTTCATCTAAGAGAGAAACTGTTGATGGCTATAATTTTTCTACATGTTGTAAATCCTCTTGATCATCCTAACAACTAACCTGAGAAAATAATTCATAAAGTTCCTCTAACATATCCTCATCATCCTTAAATTATACATCCTCACCAATACTTTCAAGATACTAAATGAAACTCTCAAAATGATCACAACAATGTTGTACCAACAACAAAGATGGATAATGCACTTTATAATTCTCAAAAAATACCGTAAGAAAATTATTTAAGGAACATATGCTAGCTGGTCTTAACCATTCATGCCATGTTCTTGCTTTGTCTTCCAGAGTAGCCATAAGTATCTTCATTAAGAAATCCTCAGGAAATTTAACTTTAAGTCTACATACATGCATATAAAACTTGATCAAGTGCAAGGCAACATCATATTTCTTTACATATTTGAACATGGGAAGATAAGATAACCAGTCAACATGAGGCATAGGATTTGGAAAGCCAAGGATATGAGACCGATCCATAAGAGCATACTTGGAATTCCTTCTTGCAATTGAATCCATCTTGAAAAGATTGAAGTCACAAAGAAATTCTTCAAGCTACCATTTTTTGAACAACGGAGTCGCCATGAAAACTCTGAAACTTTGGATTCTTCGACATTGGAGTCGCTAAGTGAAAGATGCGCATCCTTCTTATGCATGACCACTGTTCACCATCATCATTTAGAGCTAATGTTTTTCTTTCTTTCCCAAGAAATATTTAAACTTCGATCCCCGGAAATGGCCACAAAAACATTATCACTCCCCCCTTCTTCCCAAGGTTGAGAATGGATCTGAAGGAAGGTAACCACAAAAAAACTTTTAGGTAAGGTAGCTAACCATAACAAGACCAGATAGGGCTCTCTAAATGTCACTTTTCAGCCAAAGGGATGACTGGATATAATGGTTTAGGATAGTTATGATGCTCAGTAGATTATGGTTTTTGTTTGTTTGGAGTTTTGTTGGATAGGAATGATAGTTAGAAAACTAGGTCTATTGTTTAGGTCAGATTTAAAAGGTTTATTTGCAGAGGTAAGAGAGAGGCCAAGTAGGTAACCTAATAATCATGCTTAATTTTTCATTCTGTATAGAGTGAACTGAGAGGGAGTCAGAATGAGCATTAAACTTAATTCATTCATCAGAAGAGCAAAGATACTTTCATGTAAACCTTGTAAAAAACAAAGCATGGAAAGCATGATTTATGTCAATAAACAGGTAAGAATTAGCATAGAGAAGAATATATCTGAAATATGGATAACATAACATTCAACGTGATAAGTTAACATAGAAAAACAAATGCTCAAAGGTATACCACTGGAGTCTCAACACTATGTATGCAACATTGTCTTTGATTTCATTCACAAAAGCTTGTACAATAGATCCACTGCAAATATCAACTATCCAACCTCTAAAATGACTTGATGTATACTAATTATAGAAGAAAGAGTTCATGACACCTCATAGGGGCTAAATCCTATCCCAAAATCATCATAATTACATCAGATGAGTCATTTCCTATAATCTAGGGAAGTTACAAATTAATCCCTGAAATTTAGCTAAAGACTAGGAGTGTGTGTCTCCTTCATTAAATTACATGTGAATTCATCATAAGAGGCAAAAAAAACTAGAATACATAAAATGACACCTCATGTGACAAATAGCATTGAATTTTGAATTTTTCCTGGCATGACAGTTGTCTGAAAGGAATCCAATGCAGAAACGTAGTGCCTTTAGCAGAAGCGTCGCGCTTGTTCAAGGGTAATTTTGACCCACATAAAAGCATCCAAATTAAAGTCTGAAGTTTGGGATGAGTAGCCCTATGTGTCTCTTTCCATTGCACCTTTAAATGTGAGAAAATTCCCACATTAAGAGCTCCAAAATTTTATTTTCCAAACCTCACTCCAGAAGCGTCATGCCTGGTCAAAAACACTGAAAAAAGCATGGAAAAGAGGTAGTTTTTTGGTTTTTTCTCCACAACCAAGGGGTTTCATGAAAAACTAGGACATTATCTGGAATATAGAAGTCAAATGCATCCAAAAACATAATCCATTCCTCATTTTAGAGCTCTGAGAGAAATCTTCTTGTCGTTGCGCGGCGCTTCTGTAATGACCCAATTTTCTAGATTTTCTAAAACTTTTCTGCAGAAATAAGGCTCAACGATGGATCAATGTATCTGAAACCAAACATATTTTTAAAAAATGAGAGGTTTTTTTTTGTTATTATGTTATGAACAATAAATTACACCAATTTTCCAAATTACTTTCCCATCTCTCCAAATCCAAGTCTGAAGTTGATCTCTAAACATTTGCAGAAGTGTTGCGCCACTATAGCAGAAGCATCACACCACTTTGAGAGGGAGTTTGGAGGCCTTCCTAGAGGGCTTTTTGGATGAAAGTGGTATGGTTAGAAATATTAGGTTTTATTATTTAAAATGGAGTCATCAAACACTCCAAATCCCTACTCCAAACCCCTGAAACATTGACTTGAAGACAACCTATTCAAAAGTGCAGAAAATGACCCGGGGCAACTGTGTTTTTGGCATTTCTCTAAAATAATAAAAATTGTGCATAAAATAAAGGAGGATTTTTTTCTATGGATTATTATTGAAAAAAATTCTTTAATTTTTTTAAAATTCATATTATTTACGCCAGAAACTAATTTTGAAGCAAAATTGTCCCTATGTGCACTATAAACTCTAGCAAATGATCACAAAACTCTGAAAATGATGCCATTGGTCTGAGTTGACTCAAACCTAGAAACTTGCCCTAATTTTTTGTACTTTTTGTTCTCATTTTCCATGGTTTTTTTTTGGTATGATAGACACCCTAGCTAGATGGGAAGGAAGGAAAGGGTGGAATCTAGGAAAACAGGGGAAAATGGGGCAACAAGTTTAGGGAGGGAAATGGAGGGGATAGGAATTAGGGAAAAATATGAAAAATTAGGGGAGATAGGGGAGTGTTTTAGGAACACATTAATAGTGGATTTCCCTTAAATGGATAAGTGAAGGAGGGTGAATGGGCTATAACACAATCCTAACCCAGAATCTCTACAAAAACGCAATGTGGGCTAGGGTTTTAGGGGAAAATGAAAGAAATGAGGGAGATGAATGTGAGAAATATTTTGGGGATCTGTATGAGGTGTGTAGGAAGGTGATAGGGTAGAAAAACCTGGATTTTTCTCACTGAAACAAACCAAACACCAAATAAATCCACAAACGTGGTGAAAACCCTAGGAGAGGTATTTCACCATTTGCTAAAGAAATTGAGTTGAATGAAAGGTGAGGGATGATCACTTACTAAATTGGAAGCATTTGAAACTTGTGAAATGTTGAGTTGACTCTTCTCGTTGCTCCTTTGGATTTATTTTCTAATTCTCTAACTGCCATGATAGTGACAATGGTGATGACATGACTCCCATGTAGCTTTTGATGACATGAACAAATGATGACTCCTCAAATGTAACACTAGACCATGACCTATATGATTGTATATTAACTAATTCATGGCCATAAACACTTAAATGAATACTTGAACGAGATGAGTGATGATGACCATGAGTGAATAGAGGGGGCATCGTTGACCTAGACAACAACCAATGATCAAATTTTACTTCAAAAATTATTTGAAACTATAAAATTTGACCTAGGACCCTATAAACTAACCTTCAAAGAGTACATTTGATCACTGGTGACTGACATACACAAACATTGGCTCCAGATGGGGATGGAATATCCTTTAGGAGGTGTCAAGAACACCGTATATTAGGTAGCCTCATCCATTGGGCAATGGAGTCAAAACTGGAAACTGAAAAAACTTTGACAAACTGAAATGATTAACTGAAATAGAAAATGACTTTGACTCAAAAAATTGATTACTGAGTGTACTTACTTATGGCAACAGACCACCAAGATCTTAGGGCCTTCACCTCGGGCTTCAAATCCTGATGATAACCACCTACCTACTGAAGATATATATACAATCATGTGATATGATCCCTCCAGTGTAACCAATCCAAGAAATGGTTACTTGAGTCCTGCTCACACTTTCCTCGAGGAGGCATAAGGAAAAAAATACAGGAAAATCAAAGTGTCCACTGAACATGTTCCCATGATCCATAGCTACAAGAATATTCAACTTCCCAGATGTCTACAACAAACTTACCATTGGATCCTTGAAACCATGAAAAATCACCTCTGTTGATGACTAGATCAAATCAGCATAAGTATCCTTGAAAATATGAAATATTGTCATGTCTTGATGATCCAAGGGAAAAATTTATTGACAATTAGTCCATGTTTTATACCTTCAGAACTTTCACTAAAAACTTTCTCATCATCCACGTATTTTTGATGATCCTGGGCTCCTTGGTTGTGCTCGAATTGTCCATCTATTTGCAACTCATAATAAAAATAGAATCCATAACATGAACTTATAACTGAAACAAATTTCACCTTCACTTATGACTGCAATAGAATTACCAAAGGCTCATGTAAATTCACCTCTCTCGATGATTGCTTCAAATCGGCAAAAGTATCCTTGAAGATATGAAATATTATCCTATGTTCATGATCCAAGGGACAATTTTCATTCATTTATAGTCCTTGTTCAATCCTGTCATGATCAAGTTAAACTTTAAAGAAAAAGGGATCAACATATTTGTCAATAAAACTGTCCAAATTTTCTTTAGCATCCTCAAATATGATAGCCATATCATGTGTATTGATATTGTCATTTTTTTTATCAAACAATTTTATTTTGATCTCATTAGATAACTCTATTTGAAGACTATATTATTGATTTTCATGATGGGAGACTATTTCTGATAGCTAATCCTCTTGCAACTGTGGGGCATTTTCAATATGAACTAGTTCACTACTTACACCTTGGTCAAACAAAAACTGACAAAATCGCTGCAAAACTTCACCTATCTCAAGAGAAGGGACATCAATATCAACATCAAGTTCTTGATTGATTTAATTTTCATTTAAGAGAAAAACTATTGATGGATGTAATTTTTCTACATGTTGTAAATCCTCTTGACCATCATGACAACTAACCTGAGAAAATAATTCATAAATTGCCTCTAACATATCATCATCATCCATAAATTCTATATCCTCACCAATACTTTCACGATACTTAATGAAACCCTCAAAATGATCACAACAATTTTGAACCAACAATAAAGATGGATAATTCTCTATATAATTCTCAAACAATACTGTATGAAAATCCTTTAAGGAGCATATGCTAGCTGGTCTTAACCATTCATACCATGTTCTTGCTTTGTATTCTAGAGTAGCCATAAATATATTCATTAATAAATCGTCAGGAAATTTAACTTTAAGTCTACGTACATGCATATATAACTTGATCAAGTGCAAGGCAACATCATCTTTCTTTTCATCTTTGAACATGGGAAGATAAGATAACCAACAACACGAGGCATAGTATTTGGAACGCCAAGGATATGAGACCGATCCATAGGAGCATACCTGGAATTCCTTCTTGCAGTTCAATCCATCTTGAAAAGAGTGAAGTCACCAAGAAATTATTAAAGCTATTTTTTTTGAATAGTGGAGTCGCCATGAAAACTCTGAAATTTTGGATTTTTTGACACCGGAGTCACTATGTAAAAGATGAAAAACCTTCTTGTTCCTGACCATTGTTCGCCATCAATAATCATAGCTAATATTTTTCGTTATTTCCCGGGAAATATTTAACCTTTTCTCCCTGGAAACTTCACCAAAAATTTTATCAATCGACCCTTCCAAGGCTGAGAATGGAGTTGAAGGAAGGTAACCACAAACCAACCTTTAAGTCAGGTGGCTAGCCCTACCAAGACCAAATGAGGCTCTCTCAATGTCACTTTGCAGCCAAAGGGATGATAGGATATAATGTTTTAGTCTAGTTATGATGCTCAGTAGATTATGGTTTTTGATTGTTTGGAGTTTTACTGGATAGGAATGACAAATAGGAAACTAGGTGTAGGGTTTAGGTAAGATTTCAAAGTTTTAGTTGTAGAGTTAAGGGTGAGGACAAGTAAGTAAGCTAAGAATCATTCTTAATTTTTCATTGTGTATAGAGTGAACTAAGAGGGAGTCAGAATGAGCATTAAACTGAATTCATTCATCAGAAGAGCATAGACACATTCATGTAAACCTTGTAAAAAACAAAGCATGGAAAACATGATTTCTGTCAATAAACTGATAAGACTTAGCATAGAGAAGCATATATCTGAAATATTCATAACATAACTTTCAACATGATAATTTTACAGAGAAAAACAAATGCTCAAAGGCATACCACTAGAGTCTCAACACTGATGTCTGCAACAATGCCTTTGATTTCATTCACAAAAGCTTGTACAATAGCTCCACTGCAAATAAAAACTATCCAGCCTCTAAAATGACTTGAGGTGGACCAATTATAGAAAATAGAGTTCATGACACCTCATAGGGTCGAAATCCTATCCCAAAAGCATCATAATTACATCAGATGAGTCATTTCCTAGAATCTAGGGAAGTTAGAAAATAATCCTTGAAATTTAGCTAAAGACTAGGAGTATGTGTCTCCTTCATTAAATTACATGTTTCCTCATCATAAGAGGAAAAAAAAAAAACTCAAATACACGAAATGACACCTCATGGGACAACTATCAAATAATTCTGAATTTTTCCTGGCATGATAGTTTTCTGAAATGAATCCAATGCAGAAACATAGTGCCTTTAGCAGAAGCATTGCGCATGCCTGGCAGAAATGTCATGTATATTCAAGGGTGATTGTGACCCACCTAAAAGCATCCGAATTCAAGTTTGAAAGTTGGGATGAGTATCCCTATGTGTCTACTTTCCAATGCACCTTGAAATTTGAGAAAAACCCTAAATTAACAGCTCCAAAAGCTTATTTTTCCAACCTCACTCCAGAATCGCCACGCTTGGTCAAAAATAGTGGGAGAAGCATGGAAAAGAGGCAGTTTTTTGGAATTTTCTCCACAACAAAGGGGTTTCATGAAAAACCAGGACTTGATCTAGAAAGAAGAAGTCAAAATTCATCCAAAAACATAACACATTCCTCAAATTATTTCTCTGAGAGAAAGCATCACGCGACTGCGCGACGCTTCTTTAATGACTTAATTTTCCATATTTTCTAAAAATGTTCTGTAGAAATAGGGCTCAATGATGGATCAATACATCTCAAAAAAAAAAGTTTTTTTCAAAAATGAGAGAGTATGTTGTGCCTTGGCATGTTATAAAAAAATAAACATCCTCGAGGGTTCCAAAATACTTTCCCATTTTCTCCGAATCCAAGTTTGAGTTGTTCACTATAATATTGCAGAAGCGTCGTGCCACTTTAGCATAAGCATTACGCCATTTTGAGAGGGATTTTGGAGCCCTTCCAAGAGGGGTTTTGGGATGAACGTGGTATGGTTGTAAATATTAATATTTCTTCTACAACATGGAGTTATCAAGCACTCCAAACCCCTACTCATAACCCTTGAAACATTGACTTGAAGACAACATGTTCAGAAGTGCAGAAAATGACCTAGAGCAACTGTATTTTTGGAATTTCTCTCAAATAATAACACCCATGCATAAACCGAAGGAGATTTTTTTTATTTGGATTTTTATTGCCACCAAAACATTTCACTTTTGTAAAATCAATCTCTGTTACGTCATAAACTGATTTTGAAGCAAAATTGTCTTTGTGTGCACTGTAAACCCTAGCAAATGATCACAAAACTCTGAAAATGATGCCGTGGGTCTAAGTTGACTAAACCTAGAAAATTTCTCTCCTTTTTTGCAACTTTTCTTCTCATTTTCCATGGTGTTTTTTTGTGTGATAGAAACCCTAGATATATGGGAAGGAAGGAAAGGGTGGAATCTAGGAAAACAGGGGAAAATGGAGCAACAAGTTTGGGGAGGGAAATGGAGGGGATAAGAGTTAGGGAAAAATCTAAAAAAATTAGGGGAGATAGTGGAGTGCTTTAGGAACATATTGAAAGTGGAATTCCTTGAAATGGATAAAGGAAAGAGGGTAAAAGGGATAAAACACAGCCCTAACCCAGAATCTCTGCAAAAACGCAACGTGGGCTAGGGTTTTATGGGAAAATGAAAGAAATGAGAGAGATGAATGTGGGAAATGGTTTTTGGAGGTGTTTGAGGTGTGTATGAAGGTGATAGGGTAGAAAAACCAAGAGTTTTATCACTGAAACAAACCAAACACCAAAGAAAGACAAAAACACAGTGAAAACCCTAGGATAAAGATTTCACCATTTGCTGAAGCAATTGAGCTGAATGAAAGGTGAGGTATAATCAATTACTGACTTGGAATCCTTTGAAACTTGTGAAATGCTGAGTTGAATCTTATCATTGCTACTTTGGCTTTATTTTCTAATTTTGTAACTCCCATGACGGTGACAATGGTGATGACATGAATCCCATGTAGCTTTTGATGACATGAACAAATGATGAAACATCAAATTTAACACTAGACCATGAACTAGATGATGGTATATTAATGGATTCATGACTATAAACACTTAAATGAATACTTGACCGAGATTAGTGATGATGACCATGAGTGAATAGAGGGAGCAACGCTGACCTATACAACAAACAATGATAAAATTTTATTTGAAAACTTATTTGAAACTACAAAATTTGACCTAGGAACCTATCAAATAAAATTGAAAGTTTACATTTGATAACTGGTTACTGACAGACACTAAAAAATGCTACAGGTATTGCATATGCTTCTACATGTAATGGAAGCATTCGGGTTGCTGCTACATGCATTCACTTGTGGCTACGTGTGTTAATGTACTTCTACTAGTGATGGAGGTAGTTGGATTCCTTGATGTTGCTATTGTATGCATTAAGGATACTGCTATAGGTGATGGAGTTGTTGTTACATGTGTTAGATATTTGTGGTTGCTTCTTGAGGAGATTAAGGTATGTTTTTTGGTCCTAAAGTTGGAAGGATAGGTATAACATGGAATAGACTTGTTCTTAGCATATTTCATTAATTGCAGACTTGTTACAAAGGATTGGAGGAGTCTTTAAGTGCTAAAGATGATGATCCATTAGTTGGAAAAGGTTTGGGACTAAATAACTGGTGCTTTTACTAAGTTTTATCCTCAATCGCATGCATCCAGAGTTAAGGGAGTAGATGGAAAGTCATAGTCGTTGGCAGGGCTTAATGGAGTAGTTATAGCTCTAGGAGGCTAAAGTCGCATGCAGGACAATGCTAAGAGAGAGACTATGGATTTTTCACTAAAATTGGTCTGCATTCCTCACGTTGTTGAGCTAATTTTGTATTTTGGAAACATTATTGATCATAGCTTTTCGGTTTATGGTCGGAAAAGTTCGTGGGATATCCAGAAGTTGATCAAAGTTGAAAATACCAAAACGCTAATGGAGTTAGTGGTTGATTGAGTCAATGAGTTGAATCTGGATCAAATCAAGCTTATGAACATAGTTGTGATGCCTAGTAGTTCTGAGTAATTATTGAGTTGAGAAATTGAGTTCATCTACATATTGTAGGAAGCTAACTATTGTATGCTTGATTGTCAAGGTTTGTTGTGAGAGTGTGTGTGTTGAGAAGAGCTTGCAAGTTACATGTGTGCCATATTATGCATATTTTCTCAGTTAGTTTGAAATTGTAGCAATAGTGAGATTAAGTATGTTCCAATCATCAGTTTGAGTTGTTGAGTGAGAAGATGCAGTGTGGATTGGTATAGTGATTCATGATTGTACTGATTCTTGTGGAGTATTTGGAGTTCGGAGATTAAAATTTTTGTTTGTGCTTTTACAATATGTTGCTTTAGAGCTCATGTTGTTATGTTATCAGTTCCAGTATGAAAAATATGAAATGAGAACCACATTGAGGAGAAGAGTTGGACGGCTCAGGCGAGATCAATATAAGTGAGCATATTTATCAAATCCAATGGTGGTTGGATAGTTCAATAGAAATTAGGCGAGGCTCCTTGGTCATAGTAGCTTCCAGCAGAACATAGTCTATAGAGTTGCTGATAGTATAGGAGTAACTAGGAAAGGATCAGTGATCGTGGTGGCCTTCATCATATGGTAGTCTATAGATGCACTCGAGATACAGTCTCCATTTGATAGTAGCCATATGTATAACTCTATGTAAATAATTGTTTGACATAACAGAATTTGAGCAGAGGGTGGTTTCTTTCCCTGGAGAGGGTTTTCCACCAGTCATGTTTGTGTCCTTTACATGATTGATTTTTATGGTTGCATATTTTTTTTTGGTGGTTTGATATATGGTTTATGATTTATTTTGTGCATGGTGTAAAATAATAAGCAGTTGCAGAATCCAAGTAGTTTGTGTGGGGCTATCCTAGTAATATCCCTCACCACCACTTGGCTATGCTATATTGTTTTTTTGACCCATGCAAGTTCTAATCTTACATAAGTGCACCAACAACCCCTCTCCACACGTCCTCACATGATATGTGGTCACGTGCAATCAACCCAACACTTCCATGTCACCTCAGAGGTATCTCTCTCGAATGAAACCCCTCGGAATAAAATCAAATAGACCAAGTACTTAATTTTCAAGGTTCCAAGATTTTGAGGTTCGAATCCCCAAATTCCACGTCACCATGGAGGAAACTCTCATCTCGGAAGAAACTCACCTCGGAGAAATCTATCTCGAAGGAAAACATTCTCGGCGAAAACAATCCTTAGGGGAAACTCACCTGAGAGGAAATAATTTCTTGGTGAAAACATTTCTTTGAGGAAGCACACATTTGGTCCCAATCCTGCCTTGTCATATTACAAAAACAAATCCGTAAAATAAACCATCTCAGAGGGAAAACCATTCTCGACCGAAATTATCTTGGGGGAAACTCCATTTGAAAGGAAATTATCTCGGCAAAAACTACATCTTGGAGGTAATTATCTCATCGAAACCTCCATCTTGGAGGGAACTCTTGTCGAAGGAAACACATGCTCAAAATGGAACTTTAGGATGAACTTTCTCATCTAAAAATTAAACTATAGAATAAAATTTCCCGTTTCAGAATGAAATTCTATGAGGATATTTTCATCTCAAAGAACCCTGCATATGAGAGATTTCTCTGGGAAATTAAGCCTTAAAATGTTGAGGCAGATAATATTTCGAAAATTGAAAAAACAAGCATCATTAATAGACATAGGATTATTCATTGTCAAGGGGGATGGACAAGTGAAGGTGCGGGGACAAAACTTTAAATACAATACATGTCATAAATCATTTTTCGTATCCAAATAGAACTTTAGAGGTAGAGAGGTTTTAGACTAAAGTTGGGGTTTAAAATATAAAAGAAATAAACAAATAAAATTGATATTTCCTATGGTCTAGAGGATAAAAACCCATAAGGTCTAGAGGGTTCCTATGAGGTGTATGAAGGGCCATTTATAGAGGCCTAAGAGGAGGCTAGAAAGCATCAAGTGAGAGGGAGATTGTTTGATCATGAAGTGATGTCGAGATGTAGTCTAGGAGGAGGTCGCAGCTAGGGGGCTAAGAAAGGGCTAAAAGGAAGGTCATTTCTCCATTCAAGTGCATTTTTTCCAAGTGGAACAACAATCTAGAAGATTAGTACCCTCAAGAAGCCTTATTTGTATTGAAAAAGAAGTCAATTTAAGGTATTTTTCTAGGCTGATATTCCAAATGGGTTTAGGAGATAATGGTTGAGTTTGCAAGGCATATTTTAAGCACAAGTTTGTGATAAATACCCTGTGATATGGCCACATTATCCTAGGGTCCTATGACCGGTTTGAGACCCTTTGTTTGATGCTTGGAGTGGGTCGTGAGACCAGATTTGGAGGGCCGCAAGGCCTAGAAAGTTGTTGGGTTTAGGTCGCCAGGCTATCAAGGGACAACACATAGGATTGATGGCTTGAAGATGGGGATTCATAGTTATTTTAGGAGGTGTTGGCCATATAACTTAGGGTGCTCCTGTAGGAAACCTAAGGAGGAATGAAAACTCACATTTTAATGTGCTAAGAAGCCAAGTATTGAGGGAAAAAGGATACATCTTCCATGGTGACAATTGCTAGGTAATGAAAGGTTTTTTTAGGTTCTAGAACACAATTTTTTCAAGGCATGTGAAGAGTGACGAGGTGGTAGCTTTGGTAGCCATAGGATTAAACTTATAATGTGATAAGAAGAAGGAAAAGTGAGAAAATTTGAAATCCTTAAGGAGTGTGACAAGATTAGTTGATTTGTCACATTGTTAGGGTAGCTTTGGTGGCCCTATGATCAGAATTCTGAAATGACAAGAAGAAGGAAAAATGGGAAAATATTGAATATGGGAGCACTATTCAGAAATGGAACTGTCAATAGTGGGTTATCATAGTGCAGGAAAAATGTAGGTTGTAGTGAGGGAATATTTCATGTGTAGGATCATGAAAGGATCCATAGACTGTTAGGAGGCATATTTGGATCCCTAGTTGAGAAGTTACAGATGGGGAGCTTCAATGAAAAGAGGGATGTTCCAGAAGACCCAATAAGAAATCATCCTAATGGATTAGGAGGAATTCTATTGGGTATTTTGATGATCCAAATTTTAGTGACAAAAAACGTGTTATGGTCATTGATAGTGGCAGGTTGGGTAGCTAATATGTAGTTGCACTGATCAGTATATGGGAAGGCAAGAGGACCCACCATATTTGTTCAGGGAAGGAGGAATAAAAGGGTTAAGTGTGGCCACCATAAAAAAGCGGGTGAAGTGTTGTCTTATTTAAGGTAGATTGGTGGTCAAAGTTACTGACACCGAGCCCTAGTTGTATCCTTCTATTATGGTTTTATGTAAGAGCCATGATCCTTAGTACAGGAGCCCTAAGACTATTGTATTCTAGTTTTCAATATAAGGAAGGGGGTTTTAAAAAATTTAAAAATGGTCAAGTGCACTGGTTGATTCACCGATGTATGTATATTCCAATATACAAAGTATTTTGTTGTGGCATTTGAGTGAGTTTTTATAAGATATTCTAAGACCCAAACTAGATTCTAAAGTGCCATGGAATTTCAACATGGTAGCATTGATACTTTGAAGGTCCAATGGATTGGAGTGTGCACAATGGAATCTTGTGAACCAAAAATGGTTTTCTATACTCAAATGGAGTCTAGATTTAGAAGGATCAACCCTATGGAAGTTCAAGATATTCAAGTTCTAATGAGGTGGAGACACTAAAAAGGTAGTGTGATCCATCCTACAGGGTATGTTGTAGTGGTGGAAACCATATGGGCTAGTTTCACTGGGGATGATGGATACTTTCAAGCAGTGAAAGTACCCCCTCACTAAGAGGGAGTGTTGAATTGTGTAGCTTGCGAGGTACTCCACAAAGTTTAGATATCGATTTGTTTAAATTTTGGCCACCGAAGGATTTGTGGGAAAAGATCCCCAAGCAGAGGGGTTTTAGACCCAATTTGGGTTTAAAATCTAAAAGAAAATTAAAAGGGGAAAATAATATTTCCTAAGGTATATTTATTTAAAACCCCTAAGTTCTAGAGGGATCCCATGGGACCTAGGAAGGGATATTTAAGGAGGCTTAGGGGAGGCTAGAAATAATCAAGTAAGAGCAAGCTTGTTTGATCAAGAAGGGAGGTTTATATGTAGAACAAGACAAGGATTTGGCTAGGAGGTTGAGAAAGGGCTACAAGGAAGATCATTTCTCCATTCAAGTGCATTTTTCCCAAGAGAAATGACAACAATAAGAGTCATAGAATAAAGAAGCCCTAGTTGTACTAAAGAAGAGGTCAAGATAAGGTCTTTTTCTAGGGTGGTGGTCTAGATGAGTTTAGGACATCATGGCCAAGTTGGAAAAATAGATTTTGAGCACAAGGTTGTGATAAAATGATGTGATCTAGCCACATTATTTTATTTTCCTATGAAAGGGCCAAGATCTTGTGTTTTCTATTATGAGTGGGTCATGAGACCATATTTGGAGGGCCACAAGGCCTAAAAAGTAGTTGGGATTAGGCCGAAGTGTTATCAAGAAAAAAGTGGGAATATATGGAATATGGGAGTACTATTCACAAATGGAATTTTGAAAACTTACATTTTGTAGTTGAGGATGCAATGCAAGACATAGTGTAAAATTAAGTAAGAGAATACCTCAAGTGAAGGATCTTGAAAGGATCCATGGAATGTTAGGATGCAGATTTTGATCCCTATTTTAGAAGTTACAGATGGGTAGAATTCAATGAAAAGAGGGTGGTTCGAGATTCCCCAATGAGCAGTCATCCTAAAAGAGTAAGAGGACTTCTAGTGGGAAGTGCGATGAACCAACATTCAGTGACACAAAAGGAGTTGTGGTCACTGATAGTGGAAAGATTGGAAGCTAAGATATAGTTACAGTGATTATCATATGGGAAGGCAAGAGAAACCACCAAATGTGTTTAGGGCATGTGGATTGAAAGGGTTGAGTGTGGCCACCATTATCAAGCAGGTTAAGTTTTTTCTTGTTTGGGGTAGATTGGTTGTCAAAGTGACCAACACCAAGCCCTAGTTGTATCATTGTATCATGGTTGTATGTAAGGGCCATGATCTCTGGTACAAGAGCCCTAATACTTTCGTTATAGTTTTTCATATAACGAAGAAAGTTTTAAAAATGATAAAAATGTTCATGTGCACTAGTTGATTCATTAATGTGTGTAGATTTTGTTATAGTTTATGTGGCATTTGATTGAGTTTTTGTCAGGTATTCTAAGACCCAAACTAGATTCTTGAGTATCATAGAATTTCAATAGGCTCATCCTGTTGCTCTTAAGGTTTTATATGGATAATTGTGGAGCTATCTCTCTCGATATTTCAACGAGATTTATATCTCCTAAGCTTTTAAAATATTGAACCAAACCTGATAGCCAATGCTTTTGCTGAAACATAAGAAATAAGACGGGGCCTTTCCCATTCAAATACACAGAACCAACACTTTTCTCCCCTCACTAGTCATAGGGAACTTAAAAAGTTTCCTCAGTACCATTACAAAGATATTTGTGCTATTATCAGTCATACACATCATACATAGATAGATACACAATAAATACCAACTACCAAGTTCACTGAAGCTCATGAAAACACATAGATATTAATTTAGTAATTAAAAGTCAAAATAATTATTAGGAATGTTCACACAACGCACATATAATTCAACCATTCCTTCAAGCATTTATACAATAAATGTAGTCTCAATCAACGCACAAAAAATCACATTTTTCAACCAACATAAACTTGTAGTCAACATGTTGAGCATGTAAATTTCATTCAAACCTTAGAAACATAGTTAGATAACTTATCTTATATTAAAAACAGGTTTGGAAACTGAGAGTGGCACTGCAACTCTCCACCCAACCATAGACAAGCTAAAATCACAATTACTTGTAGCTCTCACCCCTGAGTTAGATTTCCAAGGCTGAGATGGTTTGTTGAAGGGATTAAACACCAAATGCTAGCTGAAACATGGGATTCAAAAGGTTATCCCACCTACACCCACCAACTAATCAATAGACAAAAGAATTCACAAGGATTTCAAAGTCTTGTTGTCGCCACCCTATAGTTTCTAAACAAAAATTAAATCCCAAGGGATTTACATGCTTCACCTCCACCTTGAAGACATGTAACCTAGTGGTTCCACCCAATGAAAGGAATCCAAAACCCATTGCTAAGAACAAAATTAAACAAGAAAAGGAGACTTACGAACCTTCCCTTGCCAGGAATCCAAGGACTAAGACTCCACCTAAGGCTATCAAGGTAGTCTAGAAAAGCCCATCTCCACCCTCTAGGCCCTAGGTAACCTTGAGTCTTAGCCTCACCTGTAGAAAAATCCTTCTTGTACTCATGTTACTAAACCGAAATATTTAGAACTCTCTTCTAAGAGTTGTCATTGTCCATAACTTATCCACATAATTGTAGATAGCATTGATTGTATTCAGACCATAGATATGCACTAATTTTTATCTGTTATCTAATGTATTTCGCTTTCTCATAGTATTGTTCTTCTCCCCTTGTTCTAAATGATTGTGTGTTTTTTCTCTCTCTCCTTGTATGCCTATTTTCCCACATTGACTTCTTGTTCTTATAGCTACCTATGCATCCCATATCATCATAAATTTTATTCCTTTTCCCTTGTATATTTTTCCAAATCAAGGATGAACCTCATCCTTCTCTTGCAACTCAATCCATTCAAAATAACTGATCCATTAAGGCTCACCCACCAACTTTCAATGGCTTTGAAAATAGTTCATATTTTCCTGCAGCAAGAAAACTTTCAACGTCACAAGCAACCATCCTCAACCTCTAGAATTCACGTCCCTTTGACTCAGCCCATTTGATCTGAAAATGAAAGTACTTGAAAATGTGTGCAAGGTATCCATTTCCATTTAATTAAATGTGTGCAAAATTCTCCATGTCTTGTTGATTAAACAAAGTGTTTTTGGTAACTACTTATGAGTTTTTGTGTGAGGGAAAGTTAATTTAATTTGTTTTTTAACATATTAAATCAGAAATACATAGCAAGATAACTTTAGCATAACATGACACAAATATTTGGTGAGCATTTCACCCCTCCTGGGCTATGTCTGTTGGGCCAAGCCTCCAAAAATGAGCTTGTCCTCTTGAATTAAAATGATCCAAAATGCTAAGACAAGTTTAAAAGTGCCTCAACAGGAAAATATGAATGTAAATACAAATTTAGAAGACATGGAAATGCTAAAAATGCCTTTCCATATTCACTAAATAGTGAAAAATTACCATAAACAGTGACTTCTTCAACAAGGCCCTGATGGCTCTTTGAACTCCTCTGAAGCTTTTCGGCTTGTAGAAGTCCTCAAACAGTTCTGAAACCTCTTCCATTATGTTTTGAAGGTTGAAAATAGCTGAAAATTGTTTTTGGATCACCTCAAACAGTGAGGTACAACTCCAGATAACTCCATTTCCCCAATGGCTCTAGTGGCTCTCCAAGCTTCCCTGAAGCTAAAATGGCTGTAGAACACCTATAATACCTCTGGAACCTATCCCAATGGCTTTGAAATGCTGAAAATAGTTGAAATTGACTTTTGGTTCACCTCAAATGGTTAAGCATAGCCCAAAACAGCTCCAACTCCCTCTTGTCCCGCATGGCTCTCATTACTTCCCTAAAGCAAAAGGGGCTGAAGATCAACTCCAATGGCTCTGAAACCTATATCAATGGCTCCAAAATCCTCTAAATAACTGAAATAAAAAACAATTTCATCCAAAAAGGTTCAGTATTGGAGAAGTTATGGCCAAAACCATTTTTTTCCCAATGGTACTTAAAAAACTCCACTAAAATTGGGCTAACTCTAGTTAGGAGGGCCAAATATGGAGAAAGTCCAAAAATAGTGGAATGGTGCCAAATATGGTAGAACTCGAAACTATTGGCATTAAAGGTTAGGCGGTGCATTTTACATGGTCACATGGACCATTTGAACCACCGACGAAGAAACCGTAGCATTGTTCGTGGCATTTAATAGTTGAAACTGGCCACATGTGGTGGCTTCCACTTAAACCGCCAGAATAACTGTTACCAAACACGCCACGGTTAGGCCTTAGGCCCTGGGTCATAGCGTAGGGTCATGTGATATGTAGGGGGCTGGCCCCCTTTTTCTGCCACTCATTTAAATTTTAAAATTCAAATATATCGCGGTACCGTCGTTTAATAAGAACCAATTTGTAGACCGCCCAGTTGATAGCAGGAAGACCCCGGTTCAAATCCTATGGACACATAATAATTTTGAACCTCCAAAATTTCTACCGGCTCATGATTGGCCAAAAAACTCCAAAGTCAAACCAACTTCGAATAAAATGCTGCCACTTTCACTACAGGATTGGCCCAGGTGGAATATTCCAAGGAATATTCTAGGGAATATTTTGAGGAATATTCTATGAATATTCCTTGGAATATTCCTTTCTTAATTTTTCAAAATTTGAAAGTCAAACCTGGTCAACTCAGTTTTTTGCAGTTTACTGAAAACTTCAAATTTGCATAACTTTCACATACGATGTCAGATTTGAGTGCCATTTGCAGTGTGAGGATCGTATCGACGAGGCCTATTTTTCTGTTCAAGTTGCAAGTGATTTTGAACACTTTCAATTTTGAGCTTTTCCCATAGCTCGTACTTGAGCTCTTGATCACACCTCCCAAATGAGAAGCTTTTGGACCCCAAAAGCTCACTGAAATGCTGAAACAGAACTGTACAGAAAATGAGAGAATAACAACATCCTCTTCTCTTCAGCCTCCAAAAATTTTCCTGACTTGCCAACTGTCCTCATGGCGAATTTTTGTTGAATGAGCCATGTACTTGTGCCGAATCCCAACCAAGTTTTCTCGCCATACCAATCTTCCATTCTGAAACCAGCAATGACCCTTGCTGAACTTTGTGCCCTCTTTGCTTGCATGCCTTTCCATCTCATGGAATATTGTACTGCTTTGCACCGACAGTACGTTCTCTGCACCAATCAACACCAAAGACACCTTGTGCAACATACGACATCAAAAACAAGTTGACATGAAATGTGCTATATAATTGACACAACCATCAATGTAAAAAGTGTGCCCACAATCGACACAAGTCGACAAACATGTGTGAAACAATCGACACAAGTCGATAAACAACAAGATACATCTTGACAAACATGTGTATGTATCATGTACAATGAACTATATACAGTTCGCTAATTACACATACAACCTCTATGTACATGTGCAACTTCAACTATTCTTTTCAAATACCAACAAGTACATCATCCCAAAAAACATATGGGTGACTAAGAGCTGAACTAAAATACATTGCTGCAATATAAGTGAGTATCATACTCATCTGTTACATCTCCATGGCGAAATTTTGCAACAACAAAGAATTTCCTTCAACTGAAACTGCTTTTACATGCAATCTTGTATCAACTTTTCAATTGAAATACATGCATAAAAAATCTGAAATTTGCATGTACAAAATGAGTATGACTTACTGCATTAGAAGTTAATCCACTTCCTACCAAGCCAACTCCATGGCGTCTTTTCCTGCTGCAACATTTCTACATGTGAATCTTCCATTTCCACATCGATAATGGAATCCATAGATCCACTTGCGCCAAAATTTTTGTCATCTAGCTGCATGTGCTTTGGACGACTTGTTGGATGCAAAGTCCAACAATTAGAGACATCATGTCCCTTATTTTGACAAAATGTGCAACTCTTATGCACTTTTTGGGAAAGTTTTCTTTTCCTCTTCTGCTTCCTGTGTGCTTTCTTTTTCAACCAGCGTCTTGAAGCAACATGGTTAAATCCACCACAAAATGTGCAACAAAAATTTCTTTCATTTGAACAAGAAAAATTATCATTCTTTGCTGAAACATAATTAAATTGATCATGTGAATAATTATACCTCTTTTTCTGCATGGAATGCCCATCCTTTTTGTCTTTGAAAGATGATGAATTAGTAGAGGAGACAACTTTCTTTTTCAAACTTACATCACAATTCTTGTCTTGAAAATTGTTTGAACTTGAATGCTCGCCATAAGTGATATGTTTACCCTCTACTTGTTGCAATGATGGCTTAAAACAACGGAAATAATCCTTAAAACAATGTTGACATATATGAATTTTAGAACTTGGAATAAAGGTTCTCTTTAAATTTTCATCACATGCATTCGAGGATTTGGAGTCTTCGCCATTAAACTACACATAACCAAGACCAACATTCTTGGGTCGCTCCACAACCGAAATAGGGTCAACCATGCCTTGTGCATGCTTTCCCAAACCTTTGCCTTCATGATAACCCATCTTAAACATTAATTTGGACCCTATACCCCTTGTATGTTTTTCAAAATAACCAACACACTTTTCAATTGAGGAAATTGAAGAAAAGTTGGAATGGTTTACCTCTTCCTCACGCTTGTTCTTGGACAAAGCTTCTTGAGCTTGAAGGAGTTGTTTCTCCATGTCCTACAATCTCTGGAGAATTTCTTCCTTCTCATCCTTAGCCAACAATTGTGCATGAAGCTTAACACTTTCTCTTTGATCCTCAATTAGAATTTGCACCATGTCCTTCACCTTAATGAACTCATTCTTCATGTCATCATTGAAGAATATCGTGAAGGAGGAAACTTCACTTATAGAAGAAGTTGACATTATGTAAATGGTCAAATTAACAAAAGGAACTTCCAAAGAAAAGTTCTCAAAGCTTTCCAACAAATGACAAGCTTTTAACCAAATGTCTTTACAACCATACTCTTATTCAAGCAGCCATAAAACACAAACTCCAATAGCTTTTGTAGCAAACACTAATCGAGTGGGTTTGTTTTCCAAAGATAATCTTGAGATAATTTGGGGTGAGAAAATAGCGTACAACTCTTTTTTTCCTTTCCAAGACTTAGCTAACATCAACTATCTTTTCAACTTAAGCAAACTCATACAATCAACCATTTTGCAACCAATAAAATAGTCAATCTTTTACACTGTTTTAGCACATTTTGCACAAAAAAAAATGCTAAACCTAAGCTCAACCTATGCTCTGATACCATCTGATCTGAAAATGGAAGTACTTGAAAATGTGTGCAAGGTATCCATTTCCATTTAATTAAATGTGTGCAAAATTCTCCATGTCTTGCTGATTAAACAAAGTGTTTTTGTGAACTGTTTATGAGTTTTTGTGTGAGGGAAAGTTAATTTAATTTTCTGTTTAACATATTAAATTAGAAATGCACAACAAGATAACTTCAACATAACATGACACAAATTTTTGGTGAGCAATTCACCCCTCTTGGGCTACATATGCTGGACCAAACCTCCCAAAATGAGCTTGTCCTCTTGTATTAAAATGCTCCAAAATGCTAATACAAGTTTAAAAGTGCCTCAATAGGAAAATATTAATGTAAATACAGATTCAGAAGACATGGAAATGTTAAAAATACCTTTCCATATTCACTAAACAGTGAAAAATTACCATAAATAGTGACTTATTCAACAAGGCCCCGATGGCTCTTTGAACTCCTCTGAAGATTTTTGGGCTGTAGAAGTACTAAAAAAGTTCTGAAACCTCTTCCATTAGGTTCAGAAGGTTGAAAATAGCTAAAAATGGTTTTTGGATCACCTCAAATAATGAGGTACAACTCTAGATAAATCCATTTCCCCAATGGCCCTGGTGGCTCTCCAAGCTTCCCTAAAGCTAAAATGGCTGTATAACACCTCTATTACCTCTGTAACCTGTCCCAATGGCTCTGAAATGCTGAAAATAGTCGAAATTGACTTTTGGTTCACCTCAAATGGTTAAGCATAGCCCAAAACAGCTCCAACTCCCTCTTGGCCCTGATGGCTCTCATTGCTTCCTTGAAGCAAAAGGGGTTGAAGATCAACTCCAATGTCTCTACAACCTATCTCAATGGCTCCAGAATCCTTTGAATACCCAAAATAAAAAAAAAATTAGTCCAAAAAAGTTCAGTATTGGAGAAGTTATGGCCAAATCCATTTTTTTCCCAGTGGCACTTAAAAAACTCCACTAAAATTGGGCTAACTACAGTTAGGAGCGCCAAATATGGAGAAACTCTGAAAATAGTGGAATGGTGCAAAATATGGCGGAACCCGAAACTGCTGGCATTAAAGGTTAGGCAGTGCATTTTACATGGTCACATGGATCGTTTGAACCATCGGCGGAGAAACCGTAGCATTGTTCGTGGCATTTAATATTTGAAACTGGCCACATGTGGTGGCTTCCACTTAAACCGCCACAATAACTGTTACCAAATCCACTGTGGTTAGGCCTTAGGCCTTGGGTCATAGCACAGGATCATGTGATATGTAGGGGGCTGGTCCTTAGGGGCTAGCCCCCTTTTGCTGTTGCCCATTTAAATTTCAAAATTCAAATATATCGCGACACCGTTGTTTAATAAGAACCAATTTGTAGATCGCCTGGTTGATAGCGGGGAGATCCCGCTTCAAATCCTATGGATGCATAATAATTTTGAACCTGAAAAATTTATACCGGCTAGGGGGCCATGTGGCGGCCTCCGGGCTTGCCACGTGGTAGCTCATGATTGGCCAAAAAACTCCAAAGTCAAACCAACTTCGAATAAAATGCTACCACTTGTCACTACAAGATTGGACCAGGTGGAATATTCCAGGGAATATTATAGGGAATATTTTGAGGAATATTCCAGCAATATTCCTTGGAATATTCCTTTTTTATTTTTTCAAAATTTTAAAGTCAAACTTGGTAAACTCAGTTTTTTGTAGTTTACTGAAAACTTCAAACTTGCATTACTTTCACATACGATGTCGGATTTGAGTATCGTTTGCACTGCCAGGATCATATCGATGAGGCCTATCCGGTCGTTCAGGTTGCAAGTGATTTTGAACACTTTCAATTTTGAGCTTTTCCCATAGCTCAGACTTGAGCTCCTGATCACCATTTTATAGTTACAATTATTTACAATGACATAAATGTTAACTAGGGGATATCACACTCTCCTCCCTAATGAGAGAATAATCAACCAAAGGTTGTCACAATCCCCTCCCTCTTGGGGGAGACACCATCGTCTATGCTTGATAACTATATTCAACAAAACATGCTTAAAAGAAAACATATTGTTTATGGAGTTTTGTATACATAACTCTATACATTATTTACAAATTCATATGCATTGCTTCAACCAACAAACAATATGGATATGATATAGATTAATTTATAATTAATTCATCTTCTAGTGGTCCTCTTTGCTGTCTTTTACGACTTTAAGATGTGTTCAATCCAAATTGGATTTGTTCCATTTCTTTGGAGTGTTAACTACCTTCAATGTCCAACGTTGCTCTCTTGTTCTCCTTGTTCCTTCAATGCACAGTTCCTGGCTCACTATTTTCTGGGAACACCCCCAATGAGTTTATGATTCCACACCAACAATGCTAATTTTTTTATTTTATTTATTTATTTTAATTATTATTATTATTTTTTAATTTTTTAATTATTTTTAATTTTATTTTTTAATTTTTTGATTTTAATTTTAATTTTTAAATTTTTTAAATTTTAATTTTATTTATTTATTTTAATTTTAATTTAATTATTATTATTATTATTATTTTTAAATTTAAATTTAAATTTTTTTCTGATCTTCCCTTATCTTCTTCCAAGTCCCTCGTGAAATTTGGTCCCCCTTCCATGCAGTCACCCACCTTCCAAGCTCAAGAATCCCCTTCTCTCCTTCCCAATCCCTTGGGCGACACATTCTTGGAAAGGATTCCTCGCATCATATGGGTCTCAAAACCAAGGCATATCCTTTCCTAAAAAACTATCTTATCGGTTAATAATGCTTTGTGGAAATTAGTTGTCACCATTGGTGCTAGTGTCCCATAATGGCATTGTCCCTAAAATATTTTACCATCATACTACTACATGCTTTAATTATTTTACTGTGTTCCTATCGATCTTCCAGTCAACTCCAATCACCCAAACTAGGAAATTCCATGCTACCCTACATCATAACACATAAATTTCCATAAGACTCATTATAAAGGAATTGTAATAAATTTAGATCATGCCTTATTGGAATCATTTCCATAAAATTAAGCTCATAATTTTTTTTATTTTGCATCCTATAAAGGAAAATTAGGTTAGATCAAACCCCAAAATATCACAAATCAAAGTATTAAAATCATATTCATAATTTAAGAGTTCATAAATCAATGAAATGTTGATAAATATCTTTGATTTTTTTCTTTGATCCCTTATTAACATAGAATGGATTAGTGTCCCACCCTGGAAAGCATCTAGGGGCATTTTCTTTTATCGTACACATACTAGATTGATTTCCAAACTTAGAAAGAACCTAGTGCCTTCTCTTCTTTTTGACCACGCACACACACTGGATATATTGCCAAACCTGAAAAGCACCCAGTGCCTTCTCTTCACTTTTACCATGTACACACACTGGATAAATTTCCAAAGTTGGTAAGCACCTAGTTGTTAGGATATTCTGACACATAGGAAATAGTTAAGTATATCTTGGTCTAGCGTAGAGTTAGGTAAAGTGTGTTTCTTTACTATGTAACATTGTAACTTATAATATGAAAGTCATGATATGTAGTGATACGATGGTTCATTCTCTCCTTAATATTACCGACACTTGATTCATGGCTTAACACCCAATTGGTCCATGATCTCTATTTAAAGAGCATGGAGGGACATTTTTCCGGTGACCGTTTATGAGAGAAGATTATGTAAATGTTATTTCTTTATATTAATAAATTTCCTGAAGTGGCCACGTTGGCTCAGGCCATGAAATATTTACCTCTTTGAGGGTTTTAACCACGTCAAATACTGGTGTATTGATATGTGATCTGTTTGTGAGCGGTGACCTTTGGTGTTTGATATAAGGAACTTACCCTATAAATTCATGCATGGTATCAGAGTGCCATTCAGCTATGCAAATATCCTATTCAACATCAGCGCATGAAACACGTTGAGCTACACATACACTTCATTAGAAATATGATTCATGATCGTGTTATTGAAGTGCATTATTTTTCAACCAATGATCAAGTTGTTGATATATTTTCAAAGGCTCTCACAAAATCAATGTTTACGAAACTTTGATCTATGCTTGGCGTTCAAGAAAGTTATCATTAAGGGGGGATAGGTTCTAATGCCTCCTTCCTTCTCCTATTGTGTCAGCTTTGTAAATCCTTTAATCCTATCCCAAGTTGTTCTTAAGGGGGGATGTTAGGATATTCTGACACATAGGAAATAGTTAAGTATAACTTGGTCTAGCGTAGAGTTAGGTAAAGTGTTTTTCTTTACTATGTACCTTTGTAACTTATAATACAACGGTCACAGTATGTAGTGATTTGACGATTCATTCTCTCCTCGGTATTACCGACACTTGATCCATAGCTTAACACCTGATTGGTCCATGATCACTATTTAAAGAGCATGGAGGGTCATTTATCTGGTGTCCATTTATGAGAGAAGCTTATGTAAATTTTATTTCTTTATATTAATAAATTTCCTGAAATGGTTGTGTTGGATCAAGCCATGAATTGTTTCCATCTTTGAGGGTTTTAACCACGTCAAATACTGCTGTATTGATATTTGATCTGTTTGTGAGCGGTGGCCTTTGGTGTTTGATCTAAGGTACTTACCCTGTAAATTCCTACATTAGTGCCTTCAATTCTCTGGTTTTCTCTTTGATTTCAAGCTTACTAAGTTGTTCATCAACCCCAAGGAAATCACTTAGTTACAAATAAATATCAATAAGCCCAGTTAGTACCTCGTGAATATAGGCACTACTAAACCAGTTAGTCTTCTGTCAAAAGAGATAAAGGTGTATCCCACACCTTCACATGCCCACGAAGTCCCCATTTCAGGCAGTATACCTATCATAATAAACACTGGCCCACACAACCCCCATTATGGGCAATATTCCCGTCCTAAATCAACACAGGCCTAGGTAAACCCCATTCTAGGTAGTCTACCTGTCCTAAATCAACATAGGCCCAGGCAACCCCCATTTTGGGTAATCTACCTATCCCAAATAGAGTACACAACATAAGAGCGCGAATAGTCCCATAGCTACATATCCAAAAACATTACAAAATACATGTACATATACATAATATACAATACAACACGTGCACTCACAGACATGATACAAAAAAATGAATACACATTTACAACAAAAAACATACACAATACACATGGTACAATGTGATATATACACAACAATGTTGAAATCTAGGGACCATACCATATCTATCCACAAACACCATGCAACAATACCTCTAGTGTCTTTTCCACATGTCACCACGTGAATCCATAATCGAGACTGATATCCATGGTTTCCTTTAATTATCGATACTTGTCCAAAATAACGTAGATTACACTACTTTCATATTGGTGAAATATTCTTCAGCATTCTCTGTTCAAGGTATAAAAATGGGCATAATATAAGAATCATATTCACTTGGTATTAAAATCATAATCATCAAGGGCTACTGCTGCCCAATCGATTCCACACATAACCAGGAATCACAAAAATTCCATCCATTCATATGCTAAATGCACAAATGTAATCAATCATTCTTTCACAAAAAATATCCAAACAATAACTTTTCATTTGCAATGGAATCACATACATTTATTCAATCATTAAAATGATCATGAACACAACACAGTTACGTGTTTCTATAAAGTCAAGGTTAAGAGAAATTCCTTTGAGCCATTTTCATGGATACGATATTAATTTCCATTATCCCATGGACCAAACCAACCCACTTGGCTATTCCAAGTTTCCTTTTACTTTTTTGTAAGTACTAATGTTTCCAACATGTTATTTTTTGCTAGCAATACTTGCACACTTAATTTACAACCATGCAAATTTCTTCATTTATACTTATCGTCACATTGAGGAGTAATGCCCCTAGGTACTCCAATGATGGCTTGATGCGGCCCATCTACCCCATGTCAACATGTTTTTATACATGTCAATCATGTAGTGACCATTCTAGGAATTCCTCATTTATTTCGTGTGTAGTCCTCTCTCTCAAGTCACATTCTCTATGTGGTTCCCCTTAGATATCTTATGAGAACTTCGTGGCTTTACCTCCATGCTCAAAATGTTTTCCTTGGGCCCCAAGCATAATATTGAAAAGAAAAAATAAAATTGGGAGGAAAATCAATACAAAAAGGCCATCACAACTACAATCACAAAAGAAAAATTTCGACGAGGCAACATGGCCATGAAAAAATGTAAAATCAAAGATATCAATTCATGAAGTCAATTAAAGGCACACCACGTAAGTGTTAAAATAAAATAGTACCAAAAACTAATTTAACCACATGAGTTTGGTGTTCATGGCACATCCAATCATCATACATGTGCGCATATGTAATTTCCCTATGAACATTAGTTCGAGACTTCTTTACAAGGTTCACAACAACCTTGAAGCCTTACATTTCCCAATAGTTCATAGGGGATATTTTCATCACACGTGTATATATATCAAGGAGATAAGGGAATGCCCCCTCCTCCCTCTCAACATCCTGCATCACTCATTAGTGTCCATGTGGCTCACAGGGGGTTATTTGTTTTTTTCTTCCTGTTGGGAAAATCCTTTCTCAGATGTTTTTCTATAAACAACCAAAATGGAAATATCATCTTCTCCCTTTTAGCCTTGCAAGGCCTCTTCCTACCAACGTCATTTTCCATTTTTGAGTATTCAATTTGATATGTCAATTCTTGCAAATACTTTTACAGTTCAAAAATCCACTCGACTATTTTTTTTTATTTCTTAGTGAGATTCCTAATTTCAGCCTTGCATATCTTTAGGTTGGCCTTCAAGATCTTGAGCACAACCTTCCAACTCTCAAATATTCTTATTCCATGATCGAATTGATCCATCTCTCTTTTTCCTCTACCATAATGCAAGCTTCTATTTGTTGCCACTAAGTCATGGTATACGTTGCCAATGCACTAAGTTGTTAGTGTATTAATGGGACAAGATAAACAAATATGTACCAACTTCCCTTTTACCAAGCTAGGCCAAGCACAATCCCTGCAATTGTTCACATATCCTGAATTTTTTTTTGTCACATGCCTCAACTCAAGACACTGTTAACATCTGCATTAGTTGGATTTTAAAATTCAAGATTACATATACATGTTAATTTATTCAACTAAGCTCAAATTCCACAATGGACAACTCAGATGATTATAATAATAATTTAATTAGATTCCTCTTTTTGAAAGGATAAAAATTGACCTATAGATTGTCCCAATCGGTTAATCAAAAGTTAAGTTATGAATCATTTTAGTATTTTATGGGTTTTCCTAACCACAGGTTGATCTAGTCAAAACCCCAAGCAGTCACTCACAAAGTTATAAATAGGGGCGACCTCAAGTTCATTTGCATACATTCACTCATGAGATATTCTCCATGTTATTTTTGTTTTTGGTCATATTTTTTATTTATTTTCTCACACAAGTATGTCGGAAGGAGCTCGTGTAGTGGCACGTAGTGGATCAGGGTCAGAGTCTGATGCACATTTTAGATCTGAGTCTATTGAAGTAGATCTGAGGGTAGGTAAGGCCCTAGTAGCAGTCATGTTGAAGCAGAGCAATGAGAAGGACATGTTGTGCCCATGACCAAGGTACCAAAGTCGTTGGCACAACATGTTAACGGTGCTGCCAAATCCCTGAGGTCAGATTGGGCTATTTTGAAGCTCAACCATAGGCACAAGGTGTTGTGGTAGCGGCTCAGAGTCCTAGTGCCCGGGGTTGAGTGTGTTAAGGCTGTGACATAAAGAGTTACTAGGAACATCTGATTTGGATCAAATTTAGTTGATTGCGCAATGCTTTCATAATTCAGTCATTCAGTCAGAGTTATCAGAGGGTCATTGACAGACTCCTAGATTCAGATCTAGGTCTTCAGAGTTGATATCACTTGGTTATATTTCAGATCCGAGTTTTGGTATTATAGATCTGTAGATTTGTAGATAACATATGGTTTCTTCTGCTGTAGGTATATATTTAGTCCTCCTTCAGTATCAATCATGTTCATCAATTTTCTATAGCTAGTGTCAGTGCATTTCTGTTCTCAAAATTAGTTTTCTTCATGTAGAAGTATGGGTATGGTTTTAGTGTTTGTATGCTATTTGTTTTCTGCATCGTATAGATATGTACTCATGGATCATTATACTCTTGCTACTGAATCATTCAATGAAGATATATGAAGAATAATTTCCAAGGGTTTTCCCTTGGTCTCAGACCAATCCTAGTGCCTCTATGTGCTCATGCTTATCTTCCTTTGATCCTTTAATTTCCATTGTTTAGATGATGATGATGATGATGGTGTTTTTCTTTCTGCATAGTTTTATTTTCTGATGGTTAATGATATATATCTGTACAATCCAAAATTATTTTGGGGTGAATTCAACATGTTAAGGATGAAATGTAACTGTAAAATTAAAGAACAATAATTTTTTATGAAAAATTAACATGGTATCAAATTTGGTTGAATAAAATCCATGATGATCACCCCAAGGAGACACTTCCGTGAAAGCAAGCATAGGATGGTAGAGACCTAAAATAATTCTAGGGCATGAAGAAAACCATAGCAGTTAGTGGATAAGGGTTTGAGAGAAACCCTGGTTTATGGTAAAGTATTGAGATTTGGTTTAGGAAACCCTCACATAGCCTTTGGAAAGATGCTCAAGAACTTGGATCGATTTGACAACTGACCTGGGTATTGATAAAGTTTCTAATTGAAGGCAAAACTGCTTTCTAATCTATGGCTGACTCTTGAAGGTTGGTTCAAGAGGGAGACGATCATCTCTCATTAAATATAAGTAATCCTTGACTTATAACCCTTACTCTTGTTTATTCTTATGGATTTTATTTCTATGATTATTGTTTCTAGTCATTACTTATTACATGTATATTTGAGAAACTGGATATATAGTAACCTTCTTGATGAGATGTGATGAATGGAACCCTTTTGAGGATCTTTGGGAATGCAGGAAAGATATCTAGATTGGGAAATGAAGGAAAGTTGGCTATATCTGGAAATCCAGCTAGATCTGGAAAGGGAAAGATGGTTACATCTGGAAAAATGTAAAGAGGCACTTACACACTACAAGCTGCCTATGTGAAGGTGCACAGGTAATATGGTAAGGCATGCATGGTATATTATTTTAATCTTTTGATTTAGGTACAAGATTGGATGGCTAGGTAAGCCCTTCGGTATATTGATAATTTCTACTTCTCAGATGAATTATGCATGAACATATAAGAGTGATTTGGATTTATGTTGATGAAATAGTGCACCTGATATTGAATGGTTTGACCATGATGATCTGCTTGATTTTGCAAGAGTACCTGATGTGATTTCTGATCATGGATAACATAACTTAATGTGTGGATAACATCAATAGTTTGGAGATCTTGATTCTGATTCTTGTGGACAATACTCTTGATTCTTGATACACATAAGATCTGTTGGATCTCTTATGGAATTTTACCTCTTTGTTATGGTATCGATAATACTTGTGATCAACATGATGAAAAATCATAGAAAAGAGTGATTGCACCTTGTTGGTTTATTGATAAACCTAATTTGATCCTATTGATTATGATATGCATGGTATTGGAAACCACACTTATAAATTCATATTTATGAGATTGATGTTATTGATATTTGACTATCTATGGTTATAGCATGTGGTGAAATTAAATGCTTTAACTTGGTGTATTTTTATTGGCTATTAAGGTTGTGATGTCACATAAACCTGCTGCCCTGATCTTTCTAGTCCGTCATGTTATCACTCCGTAATTTTTGAGGTTGCAGAGAAAATCAAAGAGGTAACCTTAGAACCACTTTGGAAACTAGGAATCTATCTCTTGTAATTTCAAATAGAGAGATCTCTATAAAATTTAGCTTTGTTTGGTTGAAGGTATTAGGCCAGATATTAAGTTCAGGTTTGGGTTGAAAATGTGAATATAGGACATTGGGAAAATGGAATCACAGGTTTAGATTGATCAAATATAAAGTTAACATGATAACCTTATAGGGAAGGGTAGGAAAATTCACTTGATCCTTCAAGATCTGAGGTGTGGAGGAGAGGAAGATATATAGAAATCCAATTAAAAACAGAGCAGTTAAGAATTCTAATTTTAATATTCAATGGAAAATATAAAAACTATTCTTAAGCCTGAGACAAAGTGTACATTTAAACAAATTATGTTATTTATCTTCTTAGAATAATTCAAATTTTAGAAAAAATATATGGTAACAGAGAAAAAAAAAATTGACAAAGAGAGATGCACTTCACTAATAAAATTGACACAAGAATATTGTAATGATTTCACTGTATTACTGAAAATATGATCAATGGTGGCTTTGTGAGCTGCTTTACAATACTAGTCCTTTTCTTCAAACAAGTCCCAACAAAAATACTTCGAATATGGAAGTAGTTATACAAAAAATTATCAAAAATATCTTGAGCGAAACTCTTAATATTTTTACAAATGATCAAAAATGGATTACAAAAATAGAGCAAGGAAATAGGCAATTTGAAATTGATGGGGTTGCTGGCTCTATTTTTCAGGCTGATTGTTGATGAGTGGACCTCCAAATATGCTGCGATGCTTTCCTTACTCTCGAAAATGAAAAAGGCATTTCACTCTAGTAATTCACAGTTTTTCCCATCTTTCTTCACTTGGGATATAAAATTTAATTAATTTTCTATAGGTATAATACACCTCTGTGTACTTCTCGAAGGTAGGTTTGACGATGAACAAGTGTTTGGATTCATGATTAATAAACAAGTCAAATTCTATGGCTTCCATGAATGCCTTCCCTGTGATATCTCCTTTTATACCTGTAAATCTTAATTTATCTCATGAAATAGTGCATATATTTTCCTGGTACTCATTCAAGCTTATCAACTTGTGTCCCATACCAATCAATCTTGATAGCCCTTTCCTGTTCAGAACCTGCATCTTCTTATTAGATCTCTGGATGCTGGATTCCAGATTTTGAAATTTATTTCCCAGTTGTAGCATTAGGTTCCTTTTGGTTTATGTCATGTCCTGAATCCCAAGCTACTCTAATTCTTCTCCACTTTTGGAATTCAAGATTTTGATGATGGTTGTTGCTTCCCCAGGTTTCTGTCCCAATTTTTTTTTTTTTTTTTTAATTTCCTTCATTTCTTCTTTGGACCTATGTATTAATTGTTGTTGTTCAAAAATAATCTGAATTCAAGGCCATATATCAGTGATGGCTTCATTTGTCTCTATCCATATAATTTCCTTTGCTTATGCTAGATTTTGTGCCATTTTTGATTCACTTTGTAAATGTTGAACTTGTAGAGTGAGCTGGTGAGTTTTTTGCAACTCTACAACATAGAAGTGTCTATTTTTAATTTATGTTCTTGCAATGCTTTAAGGTGAGATTTTAACTTAGAAATTTCTCACCCCTGAATGGTCATATTTTCCATGGCTTTAACTAGATCACATGGAGGATATTATGTTTGTGCCGGTGCTGAAGTTGATGTAGATGCTCCTGGGGTTGTGGCCACTGAAATTAGGACTATAATGAGTGGAACTATGGACAATTGTGATGCGTGCTCTTTCTCTTTGAGAAGTTTCTCCTCAGGGATAATTTTAAGGATGGAAAATTATCTTGAAGTTTAAAAAATTGGCGAATCTCACTAGTCCCTAATATGTAGACTATAAATTTTTTATTGATGTATTGTAAAAAAATTCAAATTTATAATGATATTATATATATTTTCTATATAATGTTGGTGATTTTTAATGTAAAATAATTTTATATTGTAAAATTTGGGCGAATCATTTTTATAAAAAAATGGAAATTGGTGAATTTTTTTTAGAAAAACCATCGAAAATTAGCCCACCTACGAATATTAGCCCCTAAAATTTTCCATGTTTCTCCTGCTCCCTTCCATGTCTCAGATCTGGCTATTTTGTTCAATTATTATCTTGAACATGTCCTCTTTCTCCTTTTCCATCTCTTCGACTTCCTTATCCTATGGATCCTCTACGGTGGGTAGCTTTAGCTTCTTCCTCAATGCTACTATATCAACATTTTTCCTTTTCACATTTTATTCTATTGCCTTCACATGTCTGGGATTATATCCTAGTGTGATCACCATGTCTTCCAATGAATTGATCTTGGTATCCTTGGCTAAGGATGAAATCCTTTCCAACTTTAGTTGTGTCTTTGTGTTATTGACTGATACCTGCAGTCTCAAAGCTGACATGGAAACTTTAGTTAGAGTGGAATGCATCATCTCATTGGTTTGTTTATGTAGATGGATTTTCTTTGCATAAAATGAAAATACATATTCCTTGTAATATGCTAGTGTCCTTGGGGTTGCCACTTTTACCTCAAGTAATGCAATCTTCATTTTTCCTTTCTCTATGTCAAAGGCCGATAGGAGCCTGTGTTGTGATGTGGTTGTCTACTTCTAGAACTGTGTGTATGTGGTGGCTTTAAGCATTTCATTTCTCTATTTGATTGCCTTGTATTTGGAAAAAATATTCGGCTCAATAGTGTCTTGATCCAAGTCAATTGTTTGTGGTGTTTCTGGAGGATCTTTAGATGTTGATGAAGAGGGAGATCTAGTGAATATGCCATTATCCCTTGTAGGAATATGAGGATTTGTCATCAAAATTGTTTCTGGATAATTGTTCCCCTGCTGAAAAACTAGTGCATAGTTAGTTTTCTATTTCTTCTTGTATATCAAGAACTCCATAGCTCCAATTTCTGTCACCAGGGAATATTATTCTTCTCTTATCATTTTATCCTGCTTTTCTTGAGGTGTAGGAGTTTTAGCAGTGGTTGTTGATATAATATGTTCTTCAGCCTCTTGCAGTGTGTTATCATACCATTGATTTTGGTTCATGTATTTCTCTATCTTTGGCCGAGGAGTGTGTGTGTAGGGTGTGGTTTTTTTCTATACCCTCAACTTTGAAATTATACCAAAATGGTCATAAGACCAAGTAAAGCTCAACTTGAAATTCATTTTCCTCAAACGCAAATCTGCCTCTTTACCAATTATTCTGGTATTGCACACAAATGGTCCAACCTGTGCTTTGATTTTAAACTGTGCCTTCCTTTTAGTTGCCACAAAATGCAAGTCATCCAAATGAATCATTTTTCTAATGTAATATAATGAGAATAATATCATGGGAACAAAATTTGGAAGCTTATAGGGTGGAAATTCACACCCATAGATTCTAATCTCTATGTAGTTCTAGTATAAATACCAATCACATGTGTTCACCTGGTCAATAAGACGCGATAATTTTTGAATATATGCTTCTACCCTAGGCTCCAGATTAATGTTCAGCACACAAATATATTTGTAGAAAAGCTAATCAATATAATCTGTGTAGGTAAACTTTGTGCAGTTTTTTCTTACCAAGGAGGTCCAATATATAACTAACTGTGCATTATCGTGCTCATCCATCTTCTGCAAAGTAAAGGGAAACCTGTCTACTTGTTCATAAATAAAAAATTAAACCAAAACATTAGAGTATTTGAAAGCTCCCTTTGTAGGAAACTTCATGAATTGATCATGCTTCACATGTGAAATCTACTCAATGTAATTAAAAATGGCAAGTTTATCTTTAGTGGTAAAAATTGACAAGAAGACAACAATGGTCTCATCAACCCACTAATCAGAATTATAGCCTAGTATGTATGAGTTGATGGTGAGTGTCTTTTTGGTTACCTCATTGAACATAGAAGATGAATATGGAGGGTTTTATTGAGGCAATTGAGCGTCCTCGGGGAGAAATATTTCAAATATTTTAGCTCTCTATGAGAAGGTTAAATTATTGTAGAGCTTTGTGAGATAGTCTACTAACAATGGCTTTGAATATTCTAGATTTTTTACCTACAGTATTCATAAAATGGCCTTAGCTATGACGGTGACAAAAACTTCTCCATTACGGCTTACAATTTCTCATTGGTTGGGTACACATCTGATCTGACACCAGGAGATTATCTCAGGGAAATGGTGGGCTTGTGGGAACATGAATTAAGGTAGGGAAGACTTCCACAGACCCAATTCATCACTCTACCTAAAAAATTATACTTCAACCAACTGTGAAGCTCAAACAAGTTGAATTTAGCGTTGGTCTCATTAATATTGTAAGTCAACTAAAGGTAGGTGATCCAGGTCAATAAGAGGGGGTAACATGGGATTTTCTTCTGGTTTCCTGCCTTTATTCTTAGGGGATTTAAATTTAGGATCCATTATCAATTATCAGATAGAAAAAAGGGATTAAGACTCAAATATTACCTATAAAGGGAAGCAATATGATGGATGTTGAAATGGGGTCGCTGATGGTGATATGATTGTTGTCGTTGGGTAATAAATTGGTCACTATGACAATGTCAAGGAGTGTAATCTTCAACTCGCCATGTAAAAATAGTGAAGAAAGGAATTTTACAAGCTTCACACTATTTAATACAGAGATTTTAGAATTACTATTTTGTTTTTTTCTGTTAGCGTGGAGTGGGTCCGTTACAGGGGAGTGTGAAAGAATTTATTTCTATAACGGTTCATTGACGTGGGGTAAGGAGTGCCAAATGGCATCTTTCTATTGGGAGTGAATATATTATCGTGAAAATCTTAAAGGAAGGAAAGTTGAGGGGAGTGGGGTCTGCAACACTGAGTTGGAAGATGGTGAGTGGAGGAGGTTCAGCCAAGGTGGGAGAGTGATGGTGGGGTTAGGAAGGTTGTCGTGGTAGATGGGTACTGTTGCGGGAGTGAATGGCCAACAGGGGATGAATATTTAGGGGGGGGGGGGAATTTTTGTGGGGGTGACAAGTACATTTGTGGTCCCATTTGTTTCGGACCCCCCCCCTCATCGTGGAAAAAGCACGACGGAGCTTGGGGGGCCAAAAAACACTCCCCGTCATTGATCCGGGCAAGGGAAAATATCATCCATTCATTTTTAACATAAATTTTAAACATTACAAAAAAAAAATCATGACTATCATTATTAGATGCGATAAACACAATTAAATTCTATGTTTAAACTTAATTTAATACAATATTAATAACCTTCTAAAACCACTTATTTACTCACGAATGTTGCATTTGATTTTGCAAGGCATTTCTAATTTTTTGTTTTCAGTTAACCACGATTAAATAGTGTGATTAACTTCACTAATCTAGGTCAATCATGATTGAACTATGTGATTGATTTATTTACTAACATAATCTATTTTATTTCAGCCTAATCACGATTAAACAATGTGATTAGACTAATTATTTCTACTTTTCCTATTACAATGTGGTATTTTTTCTAGCAACACATTTATTCAAAATTTCTAAGTGTTAACTAATGCATTTTATTTCTTGAGTTGCATTAAGTCTTGCCCAATCCTTTACATTTTTTGGGGTTTCTTCATTTTTTCTTTTTCACATATACATTTTGTATACCCTCTTTTCACTTTTTTCATATATATATATATATATATATATATATATATATATATGTATACGTATACGTATATGTATATGTATATGTATATAAATATACATATACATATACATATACAGATACATATATACATACATACATACATACATATATATATATATATATATATATATATATATATATATATATACATATACATATACATATACATACATACATACATACATACATACATACATACATACATACATACATACATACATACATACATACATACATACATACATACATATATATATATATATATATATATATATATATATATATATATATATATATATATATATATATATATATATACATACATATATCTATTTATTTATTTTGTAAATAATCTGCGAAATACAATATTATTTACAATTTCATCAATTGAAATAAAATAACCAATCATCAATTGAACCCTTTGAATCATAGGACCATAACAGAGGCTCCAACTGGGGATGACATCCTCCTTGTGAGGTGTCAAGAATGTTGTAGATTAGTAGCCTTATCCTTTGGGCCTATTGCAGAGATATTCCAACTAAATTGTCATACCTATGTATTATTGATACCTATGGTAATACATCACCAGAAGCTTAGGCCCTTCTTTTCGAATACATCACCAGAAGCTTAGGCCCTTCTTTTCGAGCTTCAAATTCTACTGATAATCACATGCAAACTTCCAATATAAAAGTGAAATGATTATTTACAAGGTTGACGAGTGAATTATCCTAATTTGGTAGGAAATAATACTATAACTGTCTGCCATATAGGTCCACTTGGTAGCTCATATCCATTCAAATATGTTAACAGGAATGAATTGTGGCCCCTAAGGGCTCCAATATTAAAAGTCCCTTTCCATAAGTTGTCAAATTTCCCATTCTTTCCCTTATCCTCATTTATAGAATCCCGCTTCAAAACAAGATTATTGAGTTGAAAATCATCTACTTTTGTCCTCCTGTCATAAATCCTTTTAATTTTTTCTTCGATGACTTGAGTTTTATGATAGATTTCCTCCCTTGAATGTTGTAAGTGAATAGTTTGGTTTATTCTTCTTTGCATATCATTGGTCTGAACCAGTGATTCTTGCAAACATTTAAGCACTCGAATTCCCAAAGAAGCTGGAAAAATTGCATCTGTTCCATACACTATCTGGAATGGTGGCATTCCAATGGATCTCTTGGTATTAACTTGATCAGCCCCCAATGCATTGATTAATTTTTTGTGCCATGACATCTTATTCTCCTGCAATAAATTTTTGATAATATTTACCAAAATCTTGTCAGAGGATTCAACTAACCCATTACCCTGGGGGTAACAAGCAGTAGAGTGCCCTAACTTAATCTAATACTTGTTACAAAAATATATCATTTTCTTAGACTTGAAAGCAGCAGCATTGTCAGTTATGATTTTATGGGGGCAGCCAAACATAGAAAGTATATTTCCTTCCAGGAATTGGATGATAATAGTATCAATGGCTTGTCTAGTTGGTATTGTTTCTATCCATTTGGTAAAGTAGTATGTTGCTGTCAAAATCCATTTGTGTTTTCCTAAGGAACTTGGGTGGATTTCACCATTGAATTCTAAGCCCCATTGTTGAAAATGCAATTCTACTTAAATTGGTTTTATAGGTAAAGGTAATAGCTCTCTTTTACCTTCAAATATTTGGAATTGATGGCAAGAGGTGACCTTTTTATGTACATCAGAGAACAGAGTTGGCCAATAAAAAATGGCTCTAAGGATTTGGTTGGTTGTAGATTTCCAGTATAGATGGCCACCGTAGTCTCCTTGATTGAATCCCCCCGGAACCTTGTCTGATTCATCTTTCAACAAAATATTTAGCAATATACCCTGAACATCTTTCCAATATATTTATTATCAAGAATGAAAATTTTAATGGATTTCATTTTAAGGAACCTTGATTTGTTTTTTTTAAACTAGGAGGAGCACATATATTTTGTAAGACAAAACTCTACATACCATGGTGGTGTGATAAAAGGTTTTGATATCGACGGAGTCGCCTGCTCTTCCTGTTCATCTATTTTTGCAATAAAATTGAACTCTAACACAATACAATTACACTCATTTATAAGTTTTTCTAACCCTTTTCCCTTGATAAGCTTCATTGGTCTGATTTCAATGTCATTTTCAAAAATGACCGCAATACACTTGCCCTTCTGCCACCTAGATCTATCTGAGTTAGATTGTCTTTAACAACGAAATTTGGGACAAAAGCAATGATGTGTGAATGTAGAATATAGACCCTGAAATCCTTCAGTGCTTTAACCAATGTAAATTCTTTTTTTTCCATGATATTTTATTTCAGTGATGAATCTCTCAATTTTCTGTTGAAAAATGCAATTGATTGTTCATTACCTTCAAAATTCTTCTGTTACAAAACAACTATTATTGGATGATTAGATGCAAAAGAGAATATCATGAAATATTTTGTAAAATCAAGACTTATTAGAATTGGTGCAGTTGTAGATGCATTCTTGACTTTATTGAAAGAATCCTTTGCATCATTATAGAATTTGATTTCAACCTTATTTTTAACATGTCAATGATTGCTTTTAAGATTTCAGCCAAATTTGATATAAATATCCGAAGGAAATTTATTTTTCCAATAAAGGATTAGAATTCTTTTTTGTTCCTAGGGATTTCAATATTTCCTCTACTCTGCTAGGGTCAATTCTTATGCCATATTTCGAGATGATGTTTCCTAGTAGTTTACCTTCTTTTAAACCAACAATGTCTTCTTAGGGTTGAGAGAGATACCATATTTCTTGGATTTTTCAAAAACTATCCTTAAGTGAAGAAAATGTTCCTCATCTGTCTTTGAAAAGATACTGGTATCATCTAAATAAATGACTATAAACCTACCTATTTCATCTGCAAAGGTAATATCCATGTCTCTTTGGAATGTAGCACTAGCATCCATTAGACCGAAAGGCATTTTCACATACATGAAAGTGCCCCAGGGTTTGATGAACGTTATTTTCTCTTGATCATTTGGATGTACTAGAACCTTATTGTAACCAGAAAAGCCATCTAACAAGGAAATTCTCCAAGATCCAACCACTTTTTGCACGATATGGTCCATTTTTGGCAAAGGATAGTTGCCTTTTAGGGAAGCTTTATTGATATTTCTAAATCAACACACAGTCTAATTTCCCCAGTATTTTTCCTATTAGGGACTAAGTGTGATACCCATTTGGAATATCTCAATGGTACAATAATTTTCGCATCATATAGCTTTTTAACTTCTTTTTCAACTAGGGGTAAACGCATTGGGTTAATTCTTCTAAGCTTCTATTTAAAAGGTTTTTGGTCCTCATTTATAGGAATTTTATGTTGTATAAAGCTAGTTTCATAGGATTTGAAATCATCATAACTCCAGGAAAATACATCTATGAATTCCTTGAAAAGATCTGTGTACTTCTGTTTTTCAGCAAAAGGAAAAGATTTGGAAAATTTAACTACTTTGGGCTCTTCTTTGGTTCCTATATTATAATCTTCCACTTTGGCTCCAGTAGGTTAAATTTTAGGTTTCTTATCCACATCATTAAAATAAAATAATTCTTCTAGGAAACTAACCCTCTAGGAAAAATTTTATCCTTTAATTGCAAAATTTCTAACTCTTCTTGATCCTTATCCAATCCATTCAGTTCTAGTTTATTTACAATATTATATACATCATAATTTATGTACATATTTTCACACTCGAATTCCTTTGACTACAAGAAATTTTAAATAGGTTCATCATTACGGAAAACTTGCCAGTACCTGATATTATCCGGGACCCCTGGTCTATTTTTTACTTCAACTATGTACTTGTTACTTGGACAATATGGAATTTTTCAAGTACTAGCTGAAGTAGCCAGACCATCAGCTATGATATTTTGACCTCTTGGAATCACAAATAAGTCAGACTAAAAAAAACACTTAAGGAAATCTAGAACAAAATTTCTCTAAGCCCTTAATGTTGTGTAACTGGCTCCAAAAAGAGAAGAAAAGAGATATAAACGCCTTAGAAATGAGCCACTTCGAGGGGGCAACCTCCAATACATTACATAAATGAACAATTCTTGGATGATACAAATGAACAAAACCTCCTTCTATATATAGGAGTTCATGGGGCCACAATATAATCCTAGTGGGGCCACAATGTAATCCTAGCCGACCTAACAATAATAATGTAAGGGCACAATAATAACAATATGGGGGTTACGGGGGTACAATAATAACAATAAGGGGGGCTACACTAACATAATAAGGGGCTACACTATTAATATAGGGACTTAACATGCCCCTCTCCTTCAAAAAAGTGTTGTCCTCAACGCTTGAGTAGCTCTGGGTGCTTCCGTATAAAATTCTCATCCTCCCATGTAGAATCTTCAGTGGGTAAGTTCTTCCACTTGATGAGATACTCTGAAATTGATCGATTCCGTAGTTGTCGAGTTCTTTTTTCCATGACTGCTTCAGGTTCCAATATGATTTTCCCTTCCCCATCAAGTTCTGGCAATACTGTTTGAACTGGAAGATTTTCACCTATAACCTTCATTAAGCATGAAACATGGAAAACTGGATGTACTCGCGAAGAAGCAGGAAGCTCCAATTTGTATGCCATAGTACCAATCTTTTGCAACACCTTGTAAGGACCATAGTACTTTGGCGATAATTTATTATCCTTCTTAACTTGCTTGAGGGACATTTGTTTATATGGTTGCAGCTGTAAAAATACCCAATCTCCTACATCAAAACTTCTCTCGCTGCGATGTTGATCTGCCTGTTGTTTCATTCGATTTTGTGCCAAATTCAGGTTATCCTTTAAGAGTTGGAGAACTTCTTGTTGATGCTCGATGTGATCTTCCACTGCTTGAACCCTTGAATTTTCTCTTAAAGATGATGTGATGGATGGTGGATGATATCCATAAAGTGCCATAAATGGGGTCATTTTTGCTGCAGTATGGAAGGAAGTGTTATACCACCATTCAGCAAGAGGTAACCACTTGACCCGTTGTGTTTGTTTATCAGATACAAAACAACGAAGATATCCTTCCAAGCATTTATTTACGATCTCAGTTTGACCATCAGATTGAGGATGATAAGATGAGCTATGAGCTAATTGAGTACCCAAACAAGAAAATAACTCCGTCCAAAAATTTCCAGTAAAAATGGGATCTCTGTCGCTCACAATAACCCTTGGACTTCCTGTAGTTTTTGAATTCTATCCATAAATGTAGTAGCAACTGTACTTGCTTTAAATGGATGAGATAATGCACAAAAGTGTGCATACTTGGTAAGTCTATCAACTACCACCATGATGACATTCTTTCCTTCAGACTTAGGTAAACCTGTGATAAAATCCATTGAAATCTCCTCCCAACGCTGACTTGGACTGGATAAAGGTTGTAGAAGTCCCGGGGTCTTAATTGTCTCCACTTTATTCTGCTGGCAAACCAAACATTCCGCCACAAACTTTTGAATATCAGATTTAAGGCCATCCCAAAAATATTCTTTCTTCACCCTGTGGTAAGTTTTTAAAAATCCTGAGTGTCCTCCTAAAGGAGAAGTGTGCAATTCCAGAAGAATCTTTTGTTTTAGATGGGAATTCTTACAAAGATATAAGCGATCTTTGTACCATAAGGAATCATTTTTCCAACTAAATGTATCGGATGTACTAGGATCTTGCTGCAACTTTTGAATGAGTATCCATACATCTTTGTCCTTCTTCCATTCATCTCTTGCTTCAGTTATCCAATCTGGTTGGATAATAGAAATGGCACAAAGCAATGCTTCCACCTCTTCATTCTTTCTTGAGAGTGCATCCGCAACAACATTAAGCTTTCCTTTTTTGTAGATTATTTCAAAGTCATAACCCAAAATCTTTGTGACCCATTTTTGTTGCTCTTCTGACGATATTCTTTGTTCCAAAAAGTGTTTAAGACTATCATGATCAGTTTTTACCTTGAAGTGTCTTCCCATTAGGTAAGTTCGCCATTTCTTTAGTGCATGCAGTATTGCTAACATTTCTTCTCATAAATAGGTTTCTGTAAATACTTTCCTTTGATTGGTCGACTTTCAAAAGCAATGGGTCTTCCTTCCTACATTAAAACTGCACCAATTCCATTTCCTGAGGCATCACATTCCACAATAAAGGTTTTTGTGAAGTCTGGTGTAGCTAAGACCGGTGCTAGGCACATTGCCTCGTTAAGACGTTCAAAGGCCTTAGTTGCTTCAGGAGTCCATGAAAATGCATCTTTCTTCAATAATGTTGTTAGAGGTGCTGCTATTCTCCCATAATTCTTAACAAACTTGCGATTATACCTCGTTAACCCGAGAAATCCTCGCAACTTCTTTATGGTAGTGGGGACTTTCCATTCCTTAATGGATTTAATTTTGTTAGGGTCTACTTTAACACCCTCGTGAGATACAATATGACCCAGATATTCCACCTCTTGTACTCCAAAGAAACATTTGGATTTTTTTTGCATATAATTGTTTCTCCTACAATAGTTTGAGCACCCTGTCAACATGTTCAACATGATCCTTCCAAGACCTGTTGTAGATTAGTATATCATCAAAAAATACTAGCACAAATTTTCTAAGGAAGGGCTTGAAAATGGAATTCATCAACCCTTGAAATGTAGAAGGTGCATTGGTAAGGCCAAAAGGCATGACCAAAAATTCATAATGACCCTCATGAGTTCGAAATGTTGTTTTTGGAATATCTTCAGTCTTCATTCTAATTTGATGATATCCTGAACGAAGATCCAACTTGTAAAATAAATTGCTCCATGTAATTCATCCAATAATTCATCAATCACAGGAATGGAAAATTTATCTTTAATGGTGAGCTTATTGAGCTCCCTATAATTCGGACACATGCGCCATGGTCCATCCTTCTTGTGCACCAAAACTATAGGAGCGTAGAAAGAACTTTGACTAGGTTGAATTATACCCGCCTCTAACATTTCTGCAATCATACGTTCAATTTCGCTCTTTTGGAAGTAAGGATATCTATAAGGCCTGATGTTTGGAGGAACACTTCCTGGAATCAAATGAATAGCATGATCATGATCACGAATAGGTGGGAGTCCTTTGTGAGTTTCAAACACCTTGGAATGATTGTCCAAGACTTGTTGGAGATCTGCAGAAATAGATGATTTTGATGTCGGAACTTCTAGTGAGCATAATTGTGCAATTACACCTCGTTGTTGTTTCTTTAGAAGCTTTGTCATGACATTAGAGCTTATTATCCTTCCCGGCTTCCCTTCAATAACTCGCAATTCGACTTCTTTTCCTTCTGAAAAAAATTTCAAGAAAAGTTCTTGAAAATTAAAAGCTACCGTCCCCAAAGATTGTAACCATTGTACTCCTAGTACAACATCAACACCTCCCATAGGAATGGAAAGCATTGGACTAGTCAATACATATTCCCTCATGGTTATCTTGATATTATGGCATTTTCCAGAGCAATTTATAGTTCCTCCATTTGCAACCATCACTTGACATTCTGGTGCTGGGTATAGGAAACAATTTAATTCCTTGGCTACCTTACAATGAATAATATTATGGGTGCTACCTGAATCAATCAACACTATTACCTTTTTCTTCTTGATCTGTCCTGCTATCTTGAGAGTTTGAGGAGTGGTAATTCCTGCCAGTGCATTACATGATATGGTCGGATTCATTTCTTCCTCTTCTAGGGCCGGTTCCTCGTGTATATCCTCTTCTTGTTCATTTTCTTCTTCTTCTTCACAATCTATGTAAAATAATTTCTTTTCAGCACACTTATGACCTTTAGTGTATTTGCTATCACAACTGTAGCAAAGCCCTTTTGCTCTTTTTTCTTCCAATTGTTGTGGTGTCAACCTTGTAGGTTGTGGAAATCTAGACGTAGCAACACTTCCTTTTTTATAGAATTGAGTGGTAGGCTTCCTTGTCGCCATAATTTTACATTCAACTTTTCTTGCCAACCTGAATGCCTTCTCCAATGAATCAAGCTCCAAAACACGAACTTCATGTTGGATGTTATCCTTTAGAGTGCCTATGAAGAGATCAATCCTGTGTTCCTCTGGAATATCAGTTACCCTTATATTCAATTTTTGGAAGTCCTCAATGTGCCGCCCCACTAAACCCTTTTGTTTGAGATTTATCAATTGGCTAAAGAAGGTGTTGCTCTTTGTATCCTCATAATGTGCTATCATTTCCTCCGTAAAAATTGACCAAGTGACAATTTTTTTACGGAGCAAAGCCATCGATACCATACAAATGTATTTTGTTCTAAATGTAAAGTTGCAATGCGTACCTTTTGTGTGTTTTGCACATTATGGAGATCAAAATATTGCTCTATCTGTAGTATCCATGTTACAGGATCCTTTCCATCAAACTTCCTCATATCCATTTTTGGAATATGGTGGTTCTTCCTGCCAACATTAGAGGTTATGAAATCACAATTAACATTTATTTTTTTCTCCTCATGAGGCTCTTCTACTATATTTCCGCCATTAGGAATCGTTTCTTGTTTTAAGCTTGTCATCAAGCCTTCCATGTATGCTTTTAGATCATTCTTCATGTTTTCCATGTTGTCTTTCATGTTTTCATCGATCTTAGCTTCCATGTCATCAATCTTAGCTTCCATGCCCACTTCCATGCCATCCATCTTAGATTCCAAACCATTCATCTTAGCTTCCACGCCTTTCTTCAAACCATTCATCTTAGTTTCCATGCCTTTCTTCAAAACTTCCATTTCATTTTTTGTTGTTCTTTGCGAGAGCGAAATTTGTTGCACTTGCTCTTGTAATTTTGATATGTCATGTTGCCATTCTTCATCTTCATGAGTCATAGTAGAGCCTTCTAAAGGCTTAATGGGAGTTGAATTCTTTTTAGGGGCCATTTTAGAATCCAATAATGATATCTACAATATTCCCTTGGAATCAATTCAACTTGATTCTTCAAACAAGACTTATGCAATTGGAAAAAAATACACACCTTTTACTTGCTTTTTAGGAGCTCTGTATTGAAATTGAATTATATATGTAATTGAGAATCTTCAATATCTGAAATTCACTGCTGTAGTAGCCTTCTGAACTTTCTTTCAAATGCCACAGATATGATCTGATTTGGATTCTTCAAGACAAAGTTATTTCCAATCTCCCACAATGACCCAACTTTGGACTGGTTCAGTAGAGAGAACTTGTACGGCTTGCCACGTGTCACTGTTTTGTCCTTCGTCTCTGAAATTGATAGCCAAGAAACTGCGGTCTGTGTACTTGCAACCAATTTTTACGGCACTCCAATCCGATGCCCAGAGAGAGAGTTATTGAACTTTTCCCACGATCACCTCTTTGAGATGAAATTCAGGAGCCTGAAAAAGCACTACCTTCCACAGATCATATCTCCAAAAATGTTGTGAACCAAGATCTGAAATTTTTTTACGAATTTCCTCAGGATTTCAGCTTCGCACCATATGAATTTTAGATTCTGAACCTTCGTAGAAAATGTTTTATAGCGCAAATTCCACGATGACCTGTTTAGGAGCCTGAAAAAATACCTAACTTCCACAGATCATATCTCCGAAAATATTGTGAACCAAGCTCTGAAATTTTTATACAAACTTCCTCAAGATTTCAGCTTCGCACCCTAAAAATTTCAGCTTCTGAAGCTTCGTAGAAAAAAAGTTATAGCGAAAATGCCACGATGACCTGTTTGGAGCAGCGAAACCCTAGAATCCAAAGCTCTGATACCAAATGTTGTGTAACCAGCTCCAAAAATAGAAGAAAAGAGATATCAACGTCTTAGAAATGAGCCACTTCGAGGGGGAAACCTCCAATACATTACATAAATGAACAATTCTTGGATGATACAATTTACAAAACCTCCTTTCTATATATATAGGAGTCCATGGGGCCATAATGTAATCCTAGTGGGCCACAATGTAATCCTAGCCGACCTAACAATAATAATGTAAGGGCACAATAATAACAATATGGGGGTTACAGGGGTACAATAATAACAATAAGGGGGGCTACACTAACATAATAAGGGGTTATACTATTAATATAGGGACTTAACACTTAACCTTGGATTTTTAACGGAATATTCCCCTTTGATTATGAGTTTAGAATCTCCATGAACTGAAATTCTTTTGGCACCTAATTTTTTCAAAAGACACAATCTTAGGATCAAGGCTTCATACTCAGCTATATTATTGGTATTTTGAAAATTCAGTTTTTATGAATGCCCTTCTGTTTTTTTAGTTTGTGAGTTGCAAACCCACACACCTTCTCCTGATCCTTCCAAGTTTTCAACCTCATCAAAATCCATGTTCCATAAAGGCTCATTTCCTTCATTTATTCACAATGTTTGTTTTTATTTCTTCAGTCTCACAAAAATTAGTTTCTAATTTTGGGATTTTTTATTCTATACCTCCATAATTATATAAGATAAAAGAATCTAGTTCTAAATGGACCAAATATAAGGGATAGTTGTTTGGTATATCTTGACTGCTAACCATGTATTTCATTAGTGTTTCCCTATAAAGTCTTCTTGGTTTCCCAAATACAAGACTGATAACATAACTCATATTCAGTTGTAAGGTTCCCTGTAATTTATCCCCCCAGGATCTAGAAATTAACATTCCATACTTTGGAGGTATGTCTGCTACCACAACATCCATGACCAAGATTTTGGTTGGGATTTGGGCTAAAGTGACACACAATTCTTTGATGAGACAAAGACATATCACCTTACTCAAATCAAATGAATATAAATATTTATAAGGCCTAGTAATATCCAATCCTAATTTTTCCATAATGGCAGTGGGCATCAAGTTTTGTGAGGCACTAGAATCAAGCATAGCATTGTGAATAATTTTATCATGAATATTAAAGATGGCATAAAAAGGAGGAACGTCCCCATCTTGGGATTTACCTTCAACTTCTGGTCTGAATAATAGCTCAGGTTGGTCATCATTAAGGTTCATAATATTTGTTCCTTTTCTAATTTTAAAGCCTTTATAACTTGGTTTCTGCATGCATTCTTGTTTATCAACTCAGTATGGGGAATGGAAATTTTAAATTTGGCCAATTCGTTTTCAATGCTGAATGCATTTTGAGGCTTTTCAACTTCCTTGATATTCAGATCTTGTCTTTTGGGATTTTCCTTATGAGAGTCTTCATTAGGCTAACTAGTGGAAGGAATATCACGTTGAGATTTCTTAGAAAAAATATCAAATACCTTTTTTGAGGGTGTATCTACAATATTTTTAGGATAAGTATCAAGATTTTTCTTTTATTGATTATTAGCAGTTTTCTTACCCCTCAAATTATATTGTTTATGTACCTCCATAATGGAATTTTTATATCCCTATTTATAGTATTAATATTCTGATGTACTCACTTCACGTTGTGAAAGTATGAGGATGTTTTGTTCTTCTTGAGTTAAGAAAATAGGGTCACCATCATTTATTTCCATCAATTTTTTTTGGTTCTCTTCAGGGTCTTCGACTAATTCCCCTTCTTCTTCAGCATGATTTTCTTGAAGGGGAGACCTAATTGTTTATTATTGGTCATTTGGGCCTCTTTTCTCCCTTTGTTTAATCTGAGGTGGGTTTCTCCTAAAGTTAGGGTTCCTGATTTGAGGACTAGGTTGGTTTTCTCTAGGAGGAGCCCTATCAATTATGTTTATTCTTTCCATCATACTTTCTAAAACTTTCACTAATGTATCTAATTTGGCATCAGAAGAAGAAGTGGATGTTTCCTATTTATGGTAACTCTTTTCTCAAGACTAAGTCTATCCCTTTTAGCTAACAAATTGGCTTCCACACTTACAACATCCCTCTGCATCTCTTCCAAGGTAGTAGGATTCCTTTCTCTTAGCTGATAGGACATATCAACATCAAAGACATATGGAAAATCAATCAAGGCTAATCCTTGAGGAGGTTTAATTGTTTCTAGGATTGCATTATAAATTTTATTAAACCTAGTGTAATAACCTTGCACACTTTCCCAAGGGGCTCTCCTAATGTTTCATATTCTGCTAGAATTTGAATAGTAGATGCTGGTAAATATTTAAACCAATTTCTTACCTCTTCGTTAAGGATTTGGGAAAAAAACCTCATCTTCACATCTTCTTCATCTACCTCCTGAAGGTAAAAGTAGTAATTCATTTTTTCTATAGGTTTTTGTGCAGTGATGGACCTAGTGCCATCAAATGGATGTATCCTAATTTGGTAGTCCTGGGGCATCAGATGAAGTTGTCTAGGTAATACTAATGGAGAATACCTAGTTTCCGTTATTGGTATATGGGGATTAAAAACATATGAACTTGTAAGAGGTGTAGATGTGGAAGGGATTAAAACAATTCAGATTACAGTTTGTGATGTTAATGGAGAGGTAGTGGAAATTTTTGAAGAGATGGAACTAGTGGAAAGAGGATGTAAATATTGTGTGATGGGAGAGGAAACAAATATTGATATGGATGAAAGTTCAACTGACTACTGGATGTAAGCTTTATGGAAAAATTGGTCTAGGCATGTCACTAGGTCTTCTAATTTTTAAAACTGTTGGAGAGCTTCTTTATCAAAATCCTTATCTATTGATTGATGTTCAGATATGTATGCTCCTACCACAGACTCATCAAACAATGTTTCAACTATAAACGTTTAAGATTTAGTTCTAAAAAAAATGTGTTCAAAAGGTAGATCAAATTGAATGTTTTCTTTGGTAACAAAGCTCTTTGGAAGAGTTTTTTCTCTTGGTAGAGGACTACTACTCCCTTGAATCTCAGTCAAGGTTTTCTTCCTTATCAATTTCTGAGGGTTATATAGGATCTTGGGATGCTTCGAATGTGGATGTGCTTTAGTATGAATTCTTTTAGGAGCTAGATATTTAACACATAATTTCACCATGTACAAACATTTACAGCCTCAAGAGCATTTAAATGCGCTGGAAAAAAACTTTTGAACCAGGGAAACAAATTTTCAAATCAAGGTATGTTCATTCCCCAGTGGAGTTGCCAAGATGTTATCACTCCTAAATTTTTGAGGTTGCAAAGAAAATCATAGAGGTAACCTTAGAACAGGGAAAATTTTAAGGATGGAAAATTATTTTGAAGTTTAAAAAATTGGCGAATCTCACTAGTCCCTAATATGCAAACTATAAAATGTTTATTGATGTATTTGTAAAATTAATCAAATTTATAATGATATTATATATATTGTATGTATAATGTTGGCGATTTTTAAGGTAAAATAATTTTATATTATAAAATTTGGGCGAATCATTTTTATAAAAAATAGAAATTGGAAAATCCTTTTTTTGGAAAAACCATGGAAAATTAGCCCACCTGCAAATATTAGCCCCTAAAATTTTCCATGCCTTAGAACCACTTTGGAAACTGGGAATCTAGCCCTTCCAGTTTTAGAGAGGGATCTCTCTATGTAATTTAACTTTATTTGACTGAAGGTATTAGGTTAGCTATTAAGTTTTGGTTTGGTTTTTTTTTTTTTTTTTGTTGGGTTGAAACTGTGAAGATAGGGCATTGGGAAAATTGATTCACATGTTTAGATCGATCAAATACAAAGTTAACAGGCTAACCTTACAGGGAAAGGTAGGAAAATTCATTGGATCTTTTAAGACATGTGGTATGGACGAGACGAAAAGATTTAGAAATCCAATTAAAAAAATAACATTTAAGAATTCTGATTTTAATATTCATTTGAAAACATAAAAATATTCTTAATCCTGAGACAGAGTGTACATTTAAACAAGTTATATTCTTTTTCTTCTTAGAATAATTCAAATTTTAGAAAAACATATGATAACCGAGAGAAAGCAAATTGACAAGGAGGGATGCACTTCACCAATAAAAATGACACAAGAATCATGTAATGATTGCATTGTATAACTAAAGATATGATCAATGGTGGCTATGTGAGCTATCTTAAAATACTATTTCTTTTCCTCAAACAAGTCCCAACAACAACAATTCGAATCTGGAAGTATTTATACTAAAAATTATAAAAAATATCTTAAGTGGAACTGTCAACATTTCTACAAAACATAAAAAATTGTGTACAAAAATAGACCAAGGACATAAGAAGTCTGAAACTTCTATGGTTGTTGGCTCTATTTTTTAGGCTGGCTATTGATGAGTGGACATCCAAATATGCTACGTTGTTTTCCTTTCTATAGAAAATGAAAAATATGTTTCACTCTAGTAATTCACACAGTTTCTCCCTTCTGTCTTTACTTGGGGATAGAAAATTCAATTAATTTTATATAGGTATCATCCACATATGTGTAATTCTGGAAGCTAGGTTTGATGATAAACAAGTGTTTAACTTCATGATTGATAAACACGTTAAATTTTATGGCTTCCATGAATTCCTTCCGTGTGATATTTCCTTTCATACCTACAAATCTTGATTTATCTCAGCCAATAGTGAATATATTTCCTTGGTATATTTGAGTTTATCTGCTTGTCTCTGATACCATTCAGTCGTGGTAGACCTTTCCTATTCAACACTTGCATATTCTTATGAAATCTTCCGATGCCGGATTCCATATTTTGACATTTATTTTCCAGTTGTAGCATTAGGCTCCTTTTGGTATGCATCCTCTTTACTTCCTAAATAGTTTATGTCCTAACTTAAATCCAAAGATACCCTAATTATTCTCTGTTTTTGGAATTCAATATTTTGATGATGGTTGCTACTTCCCCGGGAAACTGTCCCAAATTTGTTTTTATTTCCATCATTTCTTCTTTGGACCTCTATATTAATTCTTGTTGTTCAAAATTAATCTGAATTTAAGGCCATATCTTAGTGATGGATTCATTTGTCTCTATCCATATACTTTCCTTTTCTTGCGCTAGAGTTTGTGCCCTTTTTTATTCAATTTGTAAATGATAAAATTGTAGAGTGAGATGGTGAGTTTCCTGCAATTCTACAACATAAGAAGTGTCTATTTTTAATTTCCGTTCTTGTAATGTTTTTAGCTGAGATTTTAACTTAGCAATTTCTTGCCCCTAAATGGTCATATTTTCCATGGCTTTAACTAGCTTAGTTGCAAGATATAATGTTTGTGCTGGTGTTGAAGTTGATGTTGATGCTCCTGGGGTTGAAATTGGTACTTCTATGAGTGGAACTATGGCCAACTGTGATGCCTTCTCTTTCTCTTTGAGCAGTTTCTCTTGCTCCTCTTCCATGTCTCAAATCTGGATGTTTTGTTTAGTTATTATCTTGAACATGTCCTCTTTCTCCTTTTCCATCTCTATGAATTCCTTAGCCTGTGGATCCTCTGTGGTGGGAAACTTTAGCTACTTCCTCAATGATTCTATATCAACATTTTTCCTTTTCACGATTTCTTATGCTACCTTCACATCACTGGGATTATATACAAGTTTTATCACAAAGTCTTATAGTGACTTGATCTTGGTATCCTTGGCTAAGGATGAAATAATTTCCAACTTGACTTGTCTCTGTGTGTTGCTGACTGATACCTGCAATCTAGAAGCTGACATGTCATCATTAGTTAGAGTGGAATACATCATCTCACTGGTTTGCTTATTCATGTCCATTTGGTCAATTAGATGGATTTTCTTTGCATCAAATGAAAATAGATGTTCTTTGTAATCTGTTGGTGTCCTTGGGGCTGCAACTTTTTCCTCAAGGAATGAACTTCACATTTTTCCTTGCTATGTGTCAAAGGCTGATAGGAGCTTGTTTTGTGATGTAGTTGTATGCTTCCAGAACTGTTTGTATGTGGTGGGAAACTTTAGCTACTTCCTCAATGATGCTATATCAACATTTTTCCTTTTCACGATTTCTTCTGCTACCTTCACATAACTGGGATTATATACTAGTTTTATCACAAAGTCTTGTAGTGACTTGATCTTGGTATCCTTGGCTAAGGATGAAATAATTTCCAACTTGAGTTGTCTCTGTGTGTTGCTGACTGATACCTGCAGTCTGGAAGCTGACATGTCATCATTAGTTAGAGTGGAATACATCATCTTACTAGTTTGTTTATTCATGTCCATTTGGTCAATTAGATGGATTTTCTTGGAATCAAATGAAAATAGATGTTCTTTGTAATCTGTTGGTGTCCTTGGGGCTACCACTTTTGCCTCAAGGAATGAACTTCACATTTTTCCTTACTATGTGTCAAAGGCCAATAAGAGCTTGTTTTGTGATGTAGTTGTCTGCTTCCAAAACTGTTTGTATGTGGTGGGAAACTTTAGCTGCTTCCTCAATGATGATATATCAACATTTTTCCTTTTCACAATTTATTCTGCTACCTTCACATCACTAGGATTATATACTAGTTTTATCACAAAGTCTTGCAGTGACTTGATCTTTGTATCCTTGGCTAAGGATGAAATAATTTACAACTTCAGTTGTCTCTGTGTGTTGCTGACTGATACCTGCAATCTAGAAGCTGACATGTCATCATTAGTTAGAGTGGAATACATCATCTCACTGGTTTGCTTATTCATGTCCATTTGGTCAATTAGATGGATTTTCTTTGCATCAAATGAAAATAGATGTTATTTGTAATCTATTGGTGTCCTTGGGGCTGCCACTTTTGCCTCAAGTAATGAACTTCACATTTTTCCTTGCTATGTGTCAAAGGCCGATAGGAGCTTGTTTTGTGATGTAGTTTTCTGCTTCCAGAACTGTTTGTATGTGGTGGCTTTAATCATCTCATTTCTCTGTTTGATTGCCTTGTTTGTGGTGTTTTTGGAGGATATTTAGACGTTTATGAAGAGGGAGATCCCGTGAAGATGTCATCATCCCTTGTAGACATATGAGGACATTTTATAACAATTGTTTCTTTCTCTTTTCTCTGCTGCTGAAAAAATGGTGCATAGTTATTTGTGTGTTTCTTCTTGTACATTAGGAACTCCTTAGCTCCAATTTATGTCACTGGGGAAGATTCTTCTTCTCTTATCATTTTATCATATACCTCTTTCAATGTGTTCTCCTCCCACTGATTTTGGTTCATGTATTGCTCTATCTCTGGCCAAGGAGTGTGTGTGTAGGGTGTGGTATTTTTCTCTAGCCTCGGCTTTGAAATTAGACCAAAAGGGTCATAACGCCATGTAAATATCAGCTTGAAATTCATTTTCTTCAAAAGAAAATATGCCTCTTTACCAGCTGTTTTGGTATTGCTCACAAATGGTCCAACATGTGCTTTGATTTTAAACTCTGCCTTCTTTTTAGTTGCCAAAAAATTCAAGTAATTCATATGAATCGTTTTTCTTATGTACTCTAATAAGAATAATCTCATTGGAACAAATTTTGGCAGCTTGTAGGGTGGAAATTCACACCCATAGATTCTAATCTCTGTGTAGTTCTAGTAAAAAAACCAGTCACCTGTCTTCACCTAGTCACTAAGATGCAGTAATTTTTGAATATTTGCTCGTATCCTAGGATCCAGATGACTGTTTGGAAGAGAATTTTTTTTTGTATGAAAACTGATCAATATACTTTGTGTGGGTAAAATCTGTGGAGTTTTTTTTTACCAAGAAGGTCCAATAGATAATTGACTGTGCATTACCGTGCTCATCCATATTCTGCAAAGTAAAGGGAAACATGTTTTCTTGGTGATAAATAAATAAGTAAACCAAAAAAATAGATTATTTAAAAGATCTCTATATATGAAAATTCATGAATTGATCATGCATTGCATTTTTAATGTACTTACTGTAATTAAAAATAGCAGTTTTCTCATCAGTGGTAAAAATTAACAAGAAGCCAACAATGACCTCATCAACCCACTGATCAAAATGGTAGCCAAGTATGTATTAGATAATGGTGAGTATATTTTTTTTACCTTAGGGAACATAGAAGATGAATATTAAGGGCTTGATTTAGGAAAATGAGCATTCTTGGGAAGAAATATTTCAAAGCTTTTGGCTCTTTGTGGGAAGGTTAAATTCTTGTAGAGATCTATGAGAGAGTCTACAGAGAATGGATTTTAAGATTCTAGATTTTGTACCTGCATCTTCTGTGAAATGGCCTCAACTGTGACGGTGAGAAAAAATTCTCCATTACGGCTTACAATTTCTCATTGGCTAGGTACATAGATGATATGACACCAGGAGATTAGCTTAGGGAAATGGTGGGCTTGTGGGAACATGAATTTGGGTAGGGAAGACTCCCACAAACCCAACTCATCACTCTGTTCTAAAAACATCTACTTCAACTACTTTTGAAGCTCGAACAAGTAGAATTCACAATTGGTCTCAACAATTATATATTGTAAGTCAACTAAAGGCATGTATCTAGGTCAATATGAGGGGGAAACATGAGATTTTCTTCTGGTTTCTTTCCTTTATTCTTAGGATATTTACCTTTTTGTGCCATTATCAATTATCAAATAAAACATAGGGATGAATAATCTAAGATTACCTAGAAAGAGAAGATATCCGATGGGTGTTGAAATGGGGTCGCTAATGTTGGTATGATTACAGTCACTAGGTAATTAACTGGTCATTATGATAATGTGGAGGAGTGTAATCTTTGGCTAGTCATGTAAAAATTGTGAAGAAAGGAATTTTATGGGCTTCAAACTATCTAATAGAGAAATTTTGGGATTATCATTGTGTTTTTTACCATTAGCCTAGAGCGGGTATGCTGTAGCGAGAGCGTGAATGAATTTATTGTCATAACAGTTCGTTGACGTGGGGCAGGGAGTGCTAGATGGCATATTTATATGGGGAGTTAATATATTATCATGCAAATATTAACGGAAGGGAAGTTGGGGGGAGTGGTGTCCGTGATGCTGAGTTGGAGGATGTTGATTGGAGGAGGGTCAGCCGAGGTGGGAGAGTGATGGTGTGGTTGGGAAGGCTGTCATGGCGGATGGGTATTGGTGCAAGAGTGAATGGTAAATGGGGGATGAATTTTTAGAGGGAGGGCGGACGGGGAGGGGGGTGGGTGCAAAGTGCTATGGGGGTGACACGTAGAGTGGTAGTCCCATCCATTTCAGACACCACCCCCCTCGCCCCCCCCCGTCAGCAAAGAATGATAACATTACAAAAAAAAAACTTCATAACTATCATTATTACACGCGATAAACGTGATTAAATTATATGTTTAAACTTAATTTAATACAAGCTTAATAACCTTATACAACCACTTATTTAATCACTAATGTTGCATTTGATTTTGCAAGGAATTTCTAATTTTTTCTTTGTAGGTTAACTAATTTCTAAGTGTTAACTAATCTATTTTATTTCTTGAGTGGAATTTAGGTTTGCTCACTCCTATACATTTTTTTGGGTTTCTTCATTTTTTCTTTTTTATTCTCTTTTTTCTTTTTCACATATACATTTTTTATACCCTCTTTTCATTTTTTTTTTTTTGTAAATCATTTGCAGAATATAATATTATTTACAATTTCATCAATTGAAATAAAATATCCAATCATAAATTGAATCTATGAATCATAGGACCAGAACACATCCCTTGATGAAATATGGATGACATGACATTGATGATCATGATAGATATGTGTTTATGATAGATCTGCTATTTCTTGATCCCTATAAAGACAAGTCGATGATATGAATGATGTGGATTCTCATTCAGAGGGGGAAATTATCTCCTAAAATATTTTTACTCATGTTGCTATTGAAATATGATTTATGAATGTTTGACATTGGTAATCAACAACAAAGGTCTGAATGTTTGAAATAAATTCTATTCTTAAAACACATAAGAAAATGTAACTTCGAAGAAAAATGAAGCTAACTTGAAAGGCAGTGATGTGATAAAAAAGAAGTGATCTAGATCGAAAGTATTTATAGATTACTTGTGAGAAACCTTAATGAGAACCCATCCAAACATTAACAATAAATATGATATTAAGTGGAAAATACAAATATGCAATCTAGAAAAAGAAATGTTTTTTATTTTTATTTATTTATTGTTGAATGCCCAACTTGTTGTAATCAAAACTTTAATGCGTATTCTATGCATGAGAATAAAGTATCATCCAAAGTAAAACGAATCTAGAAAAAGTGAAATAACTACCAAATAAAGAATGAGATAAAATAATATATATTATTCCATAACTTGTCATGGGGCCCTCGTGATGTGCACGAGGTGTTAAAACGTAAATCAACAATTCAGATCACGAACACATTCGTATAGGAACATAGTAATTCCATTTAGTAGAAATAAATTCTCAGAGAGTAGCAATAATTACAAAGCTAAAACATCATTGTATTTTCTTAAGATTGAAGAAATTTGTATTATTCTTAACCAAAGAAAGGGAAAACAAGATTCAAAATGAAGACAATTCAGGGATCCAATAGGCATAATTTTTTTTTTTGGTGGATGAAGTTAAATCCTCTAGGAAAACTTAAAAATTAATTCCCAAAAGAGAAGGATTATTTTAATGATATGGTGCTAATAACAAGAACTTGTGTTTACCAATGGATCAAGTTTTTTTCCTTACCATCAAAGTGTGAAGGGTTGTTTACAGAATGGGTCAGCTTCAACGGTAAACAGGTGTTGGCTCCTTGTGATTTGCAAGATTGGCAAGAACAAACGCTACAGGGGCCACATCAGAACCACTTTGGAATCCTAGGACCTAGCCTTCTTGGATTCAGAGAGGGATCTCTCTATGTAAGTGTTTATAGATGATATGTATTTGTACTCTTGTTTTATGATATTATGCTAGTTATGAAGTTCTAAGGACTTGTTTTTTTTGGATGATTAATTGATAGGTTGACAGATCTATGGTGTGCAGTTGAAGGAATGTTTTTGCTGAATAGATAGACCATGAGAAAACATTAATCCATTGGGTTGTGGAGTTATAAAAGGATTTAATTGTTCATCAACTTTGCAAGGGTTTTCATAGGGCAAGCTAACTATATCAAGTGGATCTCTTAGATTAGATGTGATATGAAATAAAAATAAGTTGTGAAGGCAGTAAAACTATAGTCAGTTAAGAATCCTCTAGCTCTACTTTGACAAGAAAAGCATTTCAGGTAACTGTTTGAGGAAAACCAAAGGACAGGGCATACCATAGACTTCTTTGGCCAAACTTTAATAAGCAAACCTTTAAGACAACAATCCAAAAATCCTAGGATTACTTTCAGATAAAGAAAACATTTAAGATAAAAGTGAGAGTAGCTAAAGATAAATCTAAACCTATCTTCTTTAACTAAACACTCAAAATACCTTCAAAGAAACTGTTTGAGGCAGAATATAGGACAAGGCATACCATAGACTTCCCTGGTTTATACTCTACTAAGTATACTTCAAAGAATGGCCTTAAAAACAATATTTCAAGCTACACCAAAGGACAGGGCTTACCATAGACTTCTTTGGCTTGACTCTATTAAATCATTTCTGAGACAACAAGCTAGGTGGAACTAGAGAGCAATTAAGAATTCTCCAATTAGACCTTGCAGAGGAAAACATTAAGATAAAGAAGGTAGACAAAAATAGGGTGCCAAGACAACATATCCTACTCTAAAATTTCAGTTCTTTTATCAGAGAAATATGGACAGAATGGAAAACAGAAGAAAAACAATGAAAAAGAAGGAAAAATTTACGATTAACATAGCTCAAGAATCCTGTGAACATTCTTGAATTACTGATGATCAAAACAGTTACATTACTCCAGTACAATAGCTCTCTGCAACTCAGAGCTTTCTCAAATCTAGCCTAGTGGTCCTCAACTAGCTCAGCAACAGAAATCAGTCAATTAACCACCAACTAACCAACAACTAAAAATGAAGCTTGCATGCAGTATTTATTTGCAAATGAGGAGGCGATGCTAATCTAGGGTTTCAGATGTTATTTATTACAGAGTTAATGTATTTTTAACCTTTGAGACCATGCAAGGCCCAAGGGAAAAAATATCTGAGAGTGATTCTCTGAAATAATAACTCCTAACTTAACTTCTGAGTTAATTTCTGGAAATGTTTGACTTTAAGGCTTTTTCAATAAATTTACAATAACTGCTGGGTAGATGAAAAATATCTCCAATTGTTTGTAATAACTGTTTGATGCTTTATTGAAAGAAAACATGTTGTAGGTGGAAAAATATAATTCTGAAGAAGTAAATGCTGTGATTTGGTCATTCGAATATGTTTCTGGGTTTAATCTACCTCTGTTTACCATTTTAAATCTGTTTAGGTTTTTAAACTTTGGATTTATCCTTTATTTGTCTGTTTCACTATATTTTCCTCTAATTTTTCCTTTATTATATAATATTGCGATACACAATTAGGGCCGTTAGATCTCAGGGAGGGAGATCGACAGTGGTTGGGTGTTCAAAAGAGGCAGGTAGGTAGAAAGGGAGGGCTCGGGAAGACAGGTGGCAAAGTTTGAATGGAGCGCGAGTTGTAGTGGAAAGTGGGGCCCGGGTTTAATAAAAAAGTGAATGAGATTTAGGTTAAAGAAAGGCAAAGGGTCATATGATGGGGTTTTCGATGAGGTGCGGGGGTTAAAAACATTTAAGCAGAGGGCTTAAATAGTTATAAAAGGGTCGGGTAGAAAAACATAAAAAGGGTCGGGTTTTAATATATATATTAAACAGAGTTTAATATATAAAATAAAAAGGGCTAAAAGGTCAAATTTACCTTTAGAGACGATGTAAAAAGGCATTTTTACATTTTTTTAGTGTAAAAGGAGGAAAATGAGGAAGGTGAGGGTTTTGAAGGGTTTTGAGAGGTGAAAATGGGTTTTTAGTGGAGGAAATGAGTGAATGAGACTTTAGGTAGGGAGAGAGGGTGAAAATGAAAGAAACAAGCCCAAAATGAGTCTTTTAAGAGTAGCAGGGTATTTTGAGAAGGCAGAGATGAAATATAGTGAAAAAAGCTTATTGCGGATATTGAAGGTAGTGAGATTTCTAAAGATAGCTGATAGGCAAGAAATTATATCTTTAGTCGATTGTAACAGATCCATAGTCACCTAGTGAATCTGTAGAATACAAGAGGATAACAGTAGCTCTAGCTGGGGAGGGCAAATCCTTTAGGAGGTGTCAAGGACCTCAGAGATCAAATCTCTGGATTTTGTAGACTAGTGCCTTGATTGTACTTGACAAACTCCTCATTCTTTAATTGTTGTTTTGCTGCATTTCTTTAAAGCATTGATCTTCAAAATATGAAAAAACAAGATTGCTTCAACTCAAATTCTACCTACCCATCATATTTTTCCTAGCATTTTTTCTTCATTTGGGTGCATTTATATTGGCCAACCCTTGACATCATTTTTCTTTTGAAAATAGGAAACTATCTACTTCTACACTTATATCATCCAAAGGATCAGATTAGATTGATGAGCTCTTTTATTTTCTACCTAATCTACTTATCTATCAAGATTAAACAGTTTGACAGATTTTCATTCTCTATTCTAAAAATAAAACATGATCAAAACAAGATTAAGAAGTTTGATTTGTCATGAGCTATGGAATTTTATAAAAGCTGCAGACATATTTATATTTTGCAAAAAGTAAAACAAAAAACTTTTAGGGTAGTAATTTGGAATTTGTTATTCATCCCTCTCTTTCTTTCTTGGTTCAGATTTGAGCTTTGGGAACCAATATCTTTTCCTAATCTAATCTACTGATAAGCCAAGTTTAAATAGTTTGGAAAATCTTCATTCAGTAACCTATCAACATAAATTTAAAATCTATTCTATAATGATTAGGCTGTATGAATGAACATGGTTTTCTTTTCCCAAAGTAGTGGCATTTGGACTTGAACACTTTCAGAAATATTGTTTTTTGGTATGGGGCTTTACCCCTTTCTTTTTATTTGCCCTCTTTTCTTCTTTTCTTTCTCTTTGTGCTTATTTTTCCGATATTTTATTCAAATAATGTTATATACAATGAATAAAGCTTTAAACTAAGTTTTTCAAAAAAAATAATGCTTGAGCATCCTGTCATTGACAAGACCTCCAAATAGTTATGTTTCATCCATTTGTTGAAGGAAGAATGCATTGTTACCTCTTGTAGAATGGATGATGTATGGGCCTTTCCATAGATTTTCAAATTTTCCATGTTTGAATTTGTCTTCTCTTCTTGAGTCCCACTTCAGCACTGTTAGTCATCAGTATTTTTCACTTGTTGATGATGACTAGTTGTTAAAGCCAAGTTTTCTAGCAGTTGATCTCAAATTTGTCAAATTTGCCAGCTGGAAAACACCCATAAACATTTTTTCCCTCCTACCTTTTCAGTCAGCCTGTGATGAGATAAAACTGAATTGTCAGGGCCTATCTAGCCTCAGCCATACAAGCTTGTCCATCAGCTCCAAAGAGAATAATCCAAATCTGTCCAAAAAGTCTCCCCTAAGTTAGGTAGTGGCGCTTTAGGCATTTCTCCCATGGAAAACTATCCTAAAGCTAAAGAACATCTGTCTAATATCAACCAGTCCTAGAAAACCTCCCTATTCTGCAAATAAAGTTTGGTTACACCCTTAAGTCTCGCCACTAACAAGCCTTGAGGTCTCAGCAATACATATGCCACAGGTCGAGCTGATATTAGGTAAATGTACAATGTTTCATTGTCTTTGTCAAAGATCAGAAGTATACTAGTGTTCCAGAAGACAGTATTAAACTCAACATGAGAAGACAGCTGCTTCTCATGTGGTTTTGAGCCTGGGATGCAAATACTGGACAGAAAGTTATCTCATTAAGCTCCTGCAATCACAGTCAAAGGTTAGTGAATTATAAATGATAAGAAATGCTTTGCAGATACTGGCCAAATTGCTTGTGATCTCTAAAGAGGCATAAAGGTATTTGAAAAGCAGAATCACATGTCTTTGAGAGATGCCCTTCATGGAATATTGTCCTTTTTTCATTTTCATTTGCTTAAGTATGAATAGGCAGTGAAAGGAAAGATAACACTGTTTGAAAAACGATGAAATGACATCACTGAGAAAACCTCCTCCATACATGAGCAGAGGGTTGAAATACTGAGAAAACCTCCTTCATTTTACAAGCAGAGGGTTGAAAGACTAAGAAAATCTCCTTCATTTTACAAGCAGAGGGTTTGGCACTGTGATAAAGGCCTCCTTCATCTAATAAGTAGAGGGCCAGGGACATAGATTGATTTTAGGGTTTTCATTGACTAAAAGGAAAATTTTAAGAGCAGTGGGAGACAATTGAATGATTATGACTAGAAAATGGTGTTAAAAGCAAAGGCAAAGCAGTGGTCCTTTAAAAAGGTGTTTACATGATTTTCACTATTAAAGTACAGAATTGAAATACAGTGTGAAGATAATTGGGTGATTATGAATGAAGAAAAATTGTTAAGCAAATGGCCAAGTAAGTAAAACAATCTTGGTTTTAAGCTGACTTCTGCTATCCAATACAAAGAAAACCACTAACAGTGTGTTCATCAACATTCTTCATTTGGTTGAGATTGAGGTTGAAAAGAACCTAGGCATTTGTCAAAAATAGGCCTCCTTCATAAACAAGTAGAAGGCTCACCATTATTTGAGGATGAAAAGCATTTATTTCATGTGGTAAAGATTTCAAAAGGGGCTGCTCTCAAAAATGGTGAGATAAATGAAAATTCACTGTTCTTATAGATTTCCTTCACAGAGGAAAAAAGGGACAACCTTCCCATGTTTACATTTCAAACTTCAGCTCATCATTGCCTGCTATATCTCCGTAAGAGTTGAAGACTGGATTACTTTGTCAATCTAAGGTTAGTCATTTGCCTTGATGGTGGAGACTATTTGTAGCAGAGTTTTTCACTTACAGTTTCAAATGAGGTTCTTCACCCATAGTCAAAAGAAAGGCTCAAAGAGCACCTAACAGTCCAATCAACTTCACAGTGGGCATGATCATCATCAAAACACCAAGGGCAGAAACTGTCAAAATAAGTTTTAAAGTGGTTTATCTCCTTGCAAGAATGGAAAAGAATCCCTCACAAATCATTAGTATGTCTTTGAGTAGAGTTTTTCCTTTAAAAAGGTCAGCAATAGGCAGAAGTGACAGAGTTTTCTTCTTCAATGAGAAACAGTGAAAAGGCAGTAGAAGGGGTTTGTAGTTTCTTAAAAAAGGCCTTTTTTACATCAACGAGAACCATCACTATGTTGCATTTTCAAAAGTCGACCGCAACATCTTGTCAAAGGAATTGTTCGAAGAAAAGTCTTTATCGTGTTTTAAAATGATAAAATTTGCGAAGGCAATGCTTCATGTTTTGTTTAAAACAAAGGTCTTTTCAAAAAAGTTTCAAAACCCTCATAAAGCAGTTTCAAAGGTAAGTGGGCTTTTTCGACTATATAAGAGGTGGGGAGACCGTTGCAAACCTCATATGCAAAATTCAAAATCACCAAGCAACATCCCCCTGGTTGCTCACTGACCAAAAAAAGGATATTTAAGCGAATTTCAGAGTTTTTGAGGCTTAAAGCCTGCGCGGCACGCCTGGAAAAGTGCGTGGCACGTTCAGCGGAAGATTTAAAAAGGTTTTACACTACTGCGTGACACACCTGTAGGTGCCGATCACAACTGCCGAAAGGCCGACCCGACACCTGTGTTAATGCATAGTGCTCTTCCTTTTGAATGTGTCGCGCCTATTTGAATGATCAAAATTCCTCCAAAAGGTCTTGAAACCTACTCAACTCGTCAAGCAAGCGCCACAAGTCATCCTCAAGGTATTTTTATTCTTGCCCCTTAGTGCATTCAAATTTCTAAAGGGTGATTGATGCCATGTTTTTCAAGACTAAGACAGTGGTTGGAAAGTAAGCTGTTTGAGAAAAATCCAAGGTTTTGTTGTTATGATTGCCCAAGTTTAGCATAGTGAAAGGGTGGTGTGCTTGTATTAGTTTCAAAAGCCTGAAATTGCCTTAAAAAAAAGTGATAAACCCTATACTAATAACACAGACAATTTCAAGTGATAGAGGGGAGTGTTGAAACGGTTTTAAGAGCCCTTATTGATTTTCAAAAACAGTGATAGTGAAGGAGTATGGTTCTAAAAGATTGAGGCTGGGTATATGGATAAAACTCCCTTTTTTATAATATAAGACAATAACTCTGTGTATCTACCATATTTCAAAGAAGAAAAAGTAGTGTTTGAAGGTCCCAAAGTTAGTCTAGAAAGATGTTCTTTTTTCTGTGTTAAGAAAAGAGCCTATAATTGCTGAAGGTGTCCTAGTAGTGGTGAAAAACAAGATTAACCCTTGTCTACAAAATATAAGAAGAAACACTGTTTATAAGGTGGAATTTTGATCATTATAAAATTTTTTCTCTGTGTTATGAAATAGCAAGCTAGTGCTGCCCCCATTGTCCCATAAAACAGAGTGTGGTGAGAGATTTTGCAAAGTTAGTTGAGGGTGTTTTGTCTACCTGTGTATAAGAATCAATGAACAGCAGAAGAGTGTTTGTTTGGGGAAGGGTGTTTTTTATTATTATCTAAATACAAAGGTGTCTTGCTTCTGTAAAAACACAAGGAGATCTCTGTTTTCAAAAAGGCCCTTGAGAAACAAAAGGAAGAAGAAGATGCCCTTCTCCAATCTACCCCTCTCACTACATTGTTCGAATAAGAGATAGAGAACAATAGGGAACAATGGCTTGAGAGAGTTAATGATCACTTGGAGAAAAAATTAGAGAAGGAAAATAGAAACTTGGACCTTCAACGGAGGATGACCGGGCATTATAAAAAACTCAATCAGTTTGCCCGGCAGAAATTGAAGGCCGCTCAGGAAAAACTCAAGGAGGCTAAAGAGAAGCACCCATCACCAAAATTGAGGAAAGACACCTCAAAGCTCAAAATTTTGGCCTCAGCTTCACAACATGTTTCTGAAAACACTTGAGGGGCATGCTTGCCAAAATTGGGCGAAATTCGACAAATTTTGGTTTTTTTGTCATTTTTGGGTTTTTGGCTAATACTCATGGGCATCGCCATTTCAGTTTGGGGCATCCTCATAGGATGAAAATGGTATCATCGGATGCCATAATTTTAGGGGCATATACTCAGTGATTTTTAGATCAATTTAAGATCATTTTCTCCCCCATAATGGCGAAAAACACTCACTTTCTGCCCTGTTTATCAGCAAGGCTTATTTTTTGGGTTTTTACACACAGGCCTATTTTTGGAGGACTTCCAGTGGTCAGTTTGGAGAAAAATAAACATTTTCAGAAATTAGATACTTAGAAATTTCCAGCGAGCCATCATGGGCCTCATTTCGAAATCAGGAAGGCCTCCAAAATTTTCCGGCAAGTCAGGGGACTTTCTGTTGATGTATTTCTTGAGTATTTTTGTAAAAATTGAACCTTTCAAAAGTGACTTTTCTTCATGTGCGTTTAGCTATTTTTGTACATGATAAGTTATGAAAAGTCAATATATTTCCATTTTTTAGCATTTTTGAGATATTTTATTAGATATTTTGTGCCTTGGGCTTTGCAAAGCCTCAAGGACAAAATCAGATATTTTGGATAGGCCAATGAGATTGCAAGTTGAACTAAGAGGTTTTCCTCACTTTGGCCTATATATTCCAAAGGCTTTCATTGTAAACAAGGTTGAACTTGATGAATAGAAGCAATATATGGTCATATAAGATTTGGAAGAAACACTTGTCTCATGATTTTGGATAGTTTATTGGATGTTCTTGGATGATGAAAGAGGATTGCTGTTGGATTCCATGACTTGGTAGAATGGTAGAGTGTCTCGCTCTTTGTTTTGTTTCCTAATTTTAATTCATAATTCCATGTTCTTTCTTGCTATAAGACAGTAGAGAATAGACTTGAGACATTCCCTTGGAGGCACCTCAAGTTTCCTGTTTCTTTATAGCTTCCATGTTTTCTTCATTCCTAGTCACATTAAAGAATTCTTGATTGCTCTTTAATAACTAAGGAATATTGTTTGATTGTTTCATTTATTGTTTTATGCAAGCTAAGTATGATCCACGGTATGCCCTGCTTACTCATGGCTAGTCATAGCTCCACCTCTGAAACCTCTCTTTGATTGATTAGATTGTCATTTATTGAACCAAGGAGGTCTTGTACTGATCTTGCCCTTTGCCTAAAACTATGAAATCTTGCTTCAAAGTGCCTAATAGCTTGAAATACTATGTTTATGCGTTCCTTCATAGTGATTTAAGTTGTTTGTTTGTCTTAAATGTATTTCCCCAAAGTCTGATAGCCATTCCCCAAAGTTAGAGAGTCATATATCTCTATGCATGGCTTGAATGTTTATTTTTATTCATTGATTAGTTTACAGTTACATTTCTCATGATTAATGGTTTTCCCTACCATGTTTATGTCAGCTATTAAACTATTTATGTTTGAAATCCTTTGTTCTTCACAATTTTAATGTCCATCTCACTCCATTTTTCCCAAAGATCCATTTTACCTCGCTCAAATTGGCCCTTCAACAACCTTGTATCACCACCTAAAAGCTTTCTTGACCTTTTCGACCCCATAGCCCAGTTGATTTGACATCTTTTTACCTATCTTATGTCTTTGATCAGTTCATCCCTCACAACCTAAAAAACCAAAACCAAGAAACCTACTTCATAACTAGCCTAAAATCAAGAACATAATAAGCAAACACACATATATCCCTTACACAAATAGAGAGAGCCCTCTCTGAGTCCAGGAAGGCTAGGTCCTTGGGCTCCAAAGACTGGTTTGATGTTACACTGTCATTTGGCTTGCCAATCAACAAATCATGGGACCCTAACAAGCACTTTGTCACCAAGGTTGAAATCATTTTCCTTGGTCCTTTTTTCAAACAACTTCTTGACATTTTCCTGCACTTGTTGTGTTCTGTTATACACTTCTTCTCTGGTTTGCTGCAACTGGACAGTCTGATTTATTCTCCTTAGCATATCATTTTCTTCAGACTATACTTCTTGGATGAGCTTCATGACTGGTACTCCTAAAGTTGTTGGAAAATTTGCATCTTCTCCATACACTAGCTGATAGGGAGACATTCCAATTGATTTTTTATTTGTTCATCTATCTACCCATAGTGCATGTACTAGTTTGCTGTGCCATGACTTCTTATTCTCTTCCAACAACTTTTTGATGATGTTCACCAAAATTTTGTTTGAGGATTCTGCCAACTCATTACCTTGAGGGTAATAAGCTATAGAATGACCCAATGTAATCTGATATTTGTGGCAAAAATACACCATTTTCTTGGATGTAAAAGCAACATCATTGTTAGTGATAATCTTTATAGGACAACCAAATCTAGAAAAAATGTCGTTTTCAAGGAATTTGATGATTAATGAGTCTGTGGCATTCCTAGAAGGAATGACCTCTATCCATTTTGTAAAATAATTAGTTGTAGTGAGGATCCATTTGTGTTGAGTAGAGGAGGCAGGATGGATTTCTCCAATAAAATCCAGGCCCCATTGTTGAGAAGGAGCTTCAATAGAAATAGGATGCAAGGGTAATGGCATCAGTTTTCTTTTTCCTTCAAAGATTTAGCACTTATGGCAAGAAATTACCATTTTATGGATGTCTTGAAAGAGGGTGGGCCAGTAGTAACCATCTCTAAGGATTTTGTTGACAATAGTTTTCCAATAGAGGTGGCCTCCACATTTTCCTTCATGAAACTCATGCTTGATCTTATCTGCATCATCCTTAGGAAAACATTTAAGCAATATACCACTAGCATTTTTCCAATATAAACATTTATCTACAGTGTAGTAGTTTACAACCTTTGACTTTATGAATCTAGCCTTTGTCTTAGATAAACCAGGAGGAACATTAAGATTAAAAAGCACATATAAAATATCGGCATACCAAGATGAATTTAGAAATGAGTCTTCAATAAGTGGAGTTACCAACTCCTCCTGTTCATCTAATGCATCAATCATATTCATGTCCAGTGCTTGGCAGTTTGTTTTAGCCATGAGTTTAGCCAGTCCTTGTCCTTTGATTAGTTTAGTGGGCTTGATTTCTAAATCATATTATAATATAACAAAAATCCACTTACCTCTTTTTCCATCAGGATCTTGTGTCAATATGTCTTTTACCATTGAATTAGGCACAAATGCAATGTTGTGTGAGTGAAGAATATAAACTCTAAAATCTTTCAATGCCTTGATTAAGGAAAAAGCTTGTTTTTCCATTATGTTGTATTTCAGAGGTGCATCTATTAATGCTTTGCTGAAAAATGCAATGGGTTGTTCCTGTCCTTTTATGTTTTTCTATAGTAGGACAACAACAATTGTATGTTTTGATGCAAAGGAGAAGATGAAGAAATCTTTGGTAAAATCAGGGCTGATTAGAACTGGTGTTGGGGTAATTTCTAGTTTTACTAGTTCAAAGGATTGCTTTTCTTATATGGTCCATTTGACTCCTATTTCTATTTTCAGCATGTTTTTAATATTTCTTAGGAGTTCTGCAAGGTTTGGTATGAACCTTCTTAAGAAATTTATCTTCCCAATGAAAGATTGCAGCTCTTTGATATTTCTAGGATGATTGATCTACAATATTCCTTCAATCCTTTTTGGGTTAATCTTAATCCCTTCTTCAGATATGATACGGCCTTAAATTTTCCCTTCTTGGAGGCCAAACAAAGTTTTCTTAGGATTCAAAGACAAACCATATTTTCTACATTTTTCAAAGACTTTTCTTAAGTGAGTTAGGTGTTCTTCATCTGTTTTTTAATAGACTGTTATGAAATCAAGGTATATTACAATGAAGTAGCCTATTTCATCTGAGAAAACAATGTCCATGGCTCTCTGAAAGGTGGCACCAACATTCATTAACCCAAAAGGAATTTTCACATACATGAAGGTGCCCCAAGGTGTTGATCATCTAGGTGTACCAACACTTGATTGTATCGTGAAAAGCCATCTAGAAAGAGATTATTTTAGAACCTACTACCCTTTGTAAGATGTGGTCCATTTTTGGTAAAGGGTATTTATCCTTTAAGGAGGCTTTGTCTAAATTTTTTAAGTCTATGCATAGCCTAATTTCTCCTATTTTCTTCCTCACAGATACAATATTTGAAACCCATTCTGAGTATCTCAGAGGGACTATTATTCCAACATCATACATTTTCTTAATTTCTTTCTCTACCAGGGGTGACTTCACAGGCTTTATTCTGCGCAATTTATGTTTAAAGGGCTTCTACTTTTCTTTGAGAGGTATCTTATGCCGAACTATCTCTGTATTATAGGACTTTATATCTTCATAACTCCAAGCAAAAACATTAGTAAATTCTCTAAAAAGCTCAAGATATTTTTGTTTTATATGAGCAGGCAGTGCTTTGGACAGTTTTATCATTTTGGGTTTTTATTTGTTTCCTATATTGCATTCTTCTATTTCAGTTTCAGTGGGTTCCATCTTTGGCTTCCTAGAAACATCATTAATGTCAAACAGTTCCTCTAGAGGAACCAATCCCTTTGGCAAGTTATAAGTATTGGACTGCAGCACTTCAAATTTTTCTTTTTCTAAATTAGTGCATAGTTCTATTTTCTATGTGTGGTCTTTGTCTAATAGATTTATATTAGCATCATCAGGAGGTTCTTCTTTGTAAGATCGTTCCTCAGTAGGGCAGTCTTCTTCATAATCTGAGTTTGGATTTTGCATTTCAAACCCATTTTTGGACTACAAGAAATCTTCTATCTGTTTATCTCCTTCAAAAATTGCTAGTATTTTATGTTATCAGGGACTGATGGTCTATATTTGACTTGGACTATGTATTGTTTGCTATGATAAGGATTTTGACATGTGCTGGCTGCAAATGCTAGACCATTGGCAAGGATGTTTTGATTTCTAGGGACAAAGGTAAGCTCATATTCTGTGAATGTTTTCAAGAGGTCAATAGCACCATCTCTATAGGCTTTTAATCTGAGATGCTTGGCTATATATTCTCCATTTATTTTCCTAATGACTAACTCTGAATCTCCATGGAAATTTATCCTCTTGGCTCCTAATTTCTTCAATAATTGTAGTCCTAAGAGGAGTGCCTCATATTCAGCTATGTTATTTGTGCATTGAAATTTTAGCTTGCATGACTGACCTTCTGCATGATTGTTTTATGTGTTATGCACCCACATGCCTACTCCTGAACCAGTTTTGCTACAAGAACCATCAAATATCATACTCCAAAGAGGTTCAATTTAATATTTGTCATTATGTTGATCATGGTCCCCATTATGTTGTTTATAGTGGCAGCCACTATGTTTTTCACCATGTTGTTCTTCAGGGTCTGCACTATGTTTGTCATTTTTTTTCCCCAGTGTTTTCCACTATGTTTTCTGTAATATTATGTTTGGGAAAATATTTTTGACTATTCCTCCTCCTTTTCCTCTTTTTCTACTGAATTTTTTTCATTTTCTGTCACTTGTTCATTAAGGTTTTCATCATTGCAAAGAATAAATGAATCAAGGTCTATGTGAATAGAATAAAGAGGAGAGTTATCTAGTTTTTATTAACTTCTAACCATGTATTTCATGTGATTTTCCCTATATAGTCTTCTTAGTTGACTAAAAATGGGGATGGTAACATAGGTCATGTCCATTTGGAGGGTGCCTTGAAGTTTGGCTCCCCGTGATCTTAAAAGGAGCTTGCATATTTAGGAGGAATATCAACCACTAGAATGTCCATTACTAGGCTCTTGGCTGGTATTTGGGCTAAGTTGACACATATATCTTTGATTAGGCCTAGACATTTAACTCTACTAGAATCAAAAGAGTATAAATCTTTGTATGGTCTAGTTATTTCAAGGCCTAGTCTTTCCATTACTACTTTTGGTATAAGGTAGTGTGAAGCACCGGAGTCTAACATGGAATTGTGAAGAATCTTATCATGGATGTTTAAACTGACATAAAATGGAGGAACACCTCCCTCTTGAAATTTCCTTTCTACTTCTAGTCCAAACAGAAGTTCAGGCTTGTCATCATTTAAATTAACGGAATCAACATTTTATCCTATGTTTAAAGCTTTCAAAAGTTGGGATCTATATACATCTTGAGTGACTAATTCAGTAAAAGGAATAGAGATTTTAATCTTAACAACTTCATTATCTATACTGAAAGGTGTCTGAGTTTTTGAAATGTTCAAATCAACCTTTTCAGACACTATTTTCACAACAATTTCAGCTCACTGGTTTTTATTAGGAACAACAGTTAAAACAATTTTATTAGGAGCATTAGCTGAGTTGCTAGTGCTGCTTGCGTCACCACCTTGTTTGATACTAGGTTGGTAACTATTTTTTCCTCTATTTTTATCAGAAATTTTAGCCACTGTGTTTGCATTTTCTGTTGTCTTTTTAGAAATGTTTTTAGGTGTGTTTCTAGCAGAAATTTTAGAGGTATTTATTTTGGGAGTGTCTTGGATTTTCTTTCTTTTGAGGTCATACTATTTGTGTACTTCCATGATGGAATTTTCAAAGCCTTGTTTATAGTCTTCATATTCTAGGCTGTCTTCTTCATATGGTGAAAATATTCCTTGTTCTTCCTCAGTGAGGAAAATAGTATCCTCATTGTTTACTCCAATTAAATTTATGTGATTTTCTTCTGTTTCTTCCTCTACCCCCTCATCCTCATCAACATAATTTTCTTAGAAAGGAGGCCTGATTTTCTGATCAAGACCTCTTTGTCTAATTTGAGGGGGGTTTCTTCTAAATTTTTGGTGTTGGTTCTGATTTTGATTTCTGTTTTGAGGAGCTATTTGGTTTTCTCTAGGATAAGATCTCTCATTTACATTCATCCTCTCCATCATCCTCTCCATTTTCCTAACTAGGCTGCCAATTTTAGCATAAGATGTGGAGGACATAGTTTCCTCTTTGTATGTAACCTTCTTCTCTGCTCTCAATCTATCCCTTTTAGAGATTAGGTTGGATTCTACACTTACTGCTCCCCTTTGCATGTCTTCCAAGGTGAGGGGGTCTCTTTCTCTTAATTGATAAGACGTGTCCAGATCAAATCCATCTGGAAATTTTACTAGGTCTAGGCCTTGTGGGGGTTTCATGTGGGGAGGGAGTGCATTATATACACTATTTAACCTAGTGCAGTCATATTGGACACTCTCTCCAACATTTCTCTTAAGGGTATCATACTATGACAGTATTTGAAGAGGATTTTGATTCGTCTCCCACTTGTTTATGAATGTTTGATAAAAGGAAGGGAGATCATGAATGCTATTAGGAGTTAAGTTCTTGAACCAATATAGCAATCCTAGGATTACTTTCAGATAAAGAAAACATTTAAGATAAAAATGAGAGCAGCTAAAGAGAAAGCTAAACCTATCTTCTTTAACTAAACACTCAAAAGACCTTCAAAGCAACAGTTTTAGGCAGACCAGAGGATAGGGCATACCATATACTTCCCTAGTTTAGACTTTACTAAGTATACTTCAAAGAAAGGCCTTAAAAACAATATTTAAAGCTACACCAGAGGACAGGGCTTACCATAGACTTCTTTGGCTTAAATCTATTAAATCATTTCTAAGACAACAAACTAGGTGGAACTAGAGAGAAATTAACACTACAAGGAAAAGACCCTCTAGCGGAGGTTATAAAGGAAGTTTTTAGTGTTATAAAATTGGCAAAAATTGTCAAAAAAAAAAAATTTGCTACAACATTCGTTTATGGTTACAGAGGTTTTGGCCGAGCTTTTAATAGAAATTAAACACAACTAAAAAAAAAATGGGTGGCCGGAGGTTCTTACAGATGTTTTTTTTCATCGGTACGCTACTCTAGCTTTAACGCAACGGTGCGTACATTTAGAAGGTGACCCGGGGTGGTCGAAGGAGAATGAACTGGGCCTTTAAGGTATAAAACCGCATCAGACGTAGTATTGGTGATACAACGCACGTGCGGTTCTAATTGGTCTTGGGATTTGTGCAGTGCTCATAGGTCGTATCAACGCACCTGTGCGTAGACTTATAGAAATGCACCGGTGCTTAGTATCACACAAACGCACTGAGATTTATAATTGGTGTCGGTATTCATGCGGTGCTCATAGGTCATACTAATGCACCGGTTCTTATAGACACATAAATACCTCGGTGCATAGTATCACACAAATGCACTGAGATTTATAATTGGTATCGGTATTCGTGTGGTGCCCATAGGTCGTACAACAACACTGGTGCGTATAGACACATAAATGCACTGCACAAACACATTGATATTTTTAATTGGTTTTGGTATTTGTTCGATGCCCATAGGTCGTAGAAACACACTGGTGCGCCTGAGAATACAAACGCACAAATGTACAGTAACTGACATGCACCAATTTTCATTTTGTATTTTTTAGAAACATCGACCTGTGACAGTGTAATTATTGTGATTGTTTTAAATTCATTATTCATCAAAAGTTGACACATCTTATAACAATATTCATATTAATTTAAATTTTTATTAATGCATTTGAATGTGATGGTTGGATTAATTTGTTATATCATATCATAATTATTGTGGTTTTTTAAAATTCATTATATATATATATATATATATATATAATAAAGTCTTTGTCATACAAAATGGGACAGTTATTGGTATCCCTTTGTCTTTGAATTGGGACACTATGTCTATTACTTTAAACAAAATGTTTGATTTCACAGACATATTTCAAAAAATACAACGCCTTGCTTTGATATCCAAACATAGTGATCATCATTCTTCGCTTGAACTACTGTCACTACTAGAGCTACTTCCATGACTTGGGTTATTCTCAGGAATGTTTTGTTCACAGTGTTGATTGTTTTCTTCTTCTTCACCTTCCATCTACAAACATGAAAATAAACTGAAATTAGTGTATATACATTGGTGAGAATAATGAAAATTGAAATATTAAATAACATACATCAATGAAAATCAAAAACAAAAATGATGTACCATAGCAACAATTGACTCACACATTCTTTCAAAACCATGTACCATGCCATCTTTCAAAATTTCATATGTTGGCGCAGTTCCATATTTTGTTTCCTGCAAGTTTTATGCCCCATAACAAATCATATATTTAATATAAAATATTTTTTTGTTCTATTAATTATAGAAGGAGCTAAGTAAAACATGATCGATAGATGCTTACAAATTTCACAATTAATTTATGATATGCCAATATATACTCACAACCCATATTTAAGCCAATTTTAATTGATTTGTCTGTTGATTCCTCTTTGTATGTTAGCACCTGTTTGAAGACATTCAATGATGATTTTTGTAAAAAAACTTAAAAAATACAAAAATGAAATGTAGTTAAGTTGTTATAAGGAAGTAAAAATTACTAACAAACTTAGATATCAACACTTTTCTTCCTTGTCGTCCTGTTTTATGTGCCGAATGGGTTCCATTTTCTTTTCTTTTCTGCAAGAAAATTCTTGAAAATTAATATTTAATGCTAAATTGTTTATTTATTGTACCTAATGATCGAAAAATTCAATGATTACATATTACATGTGAAGCACATTGTTGTTGAGATGGCTCCTCCTGCGATGCAATTTTGTCCATTTCTTTGACCATCTCCTTGTACACCTTTTTGGACATTCCTAATGGCATATTTCTAATATCAGCTCGTTCGTATTTTGAGATTTTCATAATATTACCGAAAATGTAACATGACAATAAAATATTTAATTTTTATATTGATATATGAAAAGTAAATATAACAAAAGTGATATTTATAAATAATTCTAGACAAACATTTAAAGGAATATTACTTTTTCATTCCTTCTTTTTTGTTGTTGTACGTTTTTTCTATTAAAAGTCTGACATGTCTCATTGACCAATTCTCTAGAAACTCTTCCTGTAGTTTAGATAAAATTTGGTTCTTGGAATCATAGGATTGATTTTTGTGTATCAGGTGAAAGATCGCTTCATACATCGCCCGACTATGATCCCCAAGTCTTTGTGTATTTCCCTGCTAACTTCCAAGGACCACTGATGAGCTATGGAGAAATTCATTTTCATTTGCATGTTCTATTTATTTTATTTTCTTTAGGAAAACATTCCTTTTCAGTTGTTGGTCCCATAGAACATTAAACATATGGAATAATTCAGCACTGCTTGACACATGTTATCTAATAATTTTAAGTATATTATTAAAGATAATTAAAAAAAGAAACTCATATTGGATCGATATATTTTTTCTTCACTGATCAATCTCAGCAATTTTTCCATCAAGCTTTGATACTCTTTCTCTCGTCCTAGATCAGAAATAATCTTATCGATTCATTATTTAGTGGTTTCACAGATACACAATAAAAAATATGAAGATGAAGAACTTATGGCATCAATAATATATTTTTTAAAATTTTACAAAGAACTTGCATCTTTTTCTTTTCTTGATGTGTTATCGATATTTTTGTTACTTGATCTCTTGTCATTCATTTCTTTATCAATCTGAAACCTGTACCATATCATTCATTAATATATTTATAAATAAATTGTCAACTTTTCAGGTAAAAAATAAATCTCAAGACACTGGTGCGCCTTTCATGATGTATGCACCGCCGCTGGTGCGTGGGGTTATTAAAAATGCACCGCAAAACAATATAATAGACCGTATGGTGTGTACAGTATTATAAACTCATCGCACAAATAGTGTAATAGACCATATGGTGCTATCCTCATAACATGGAGCACTGGTGCCCTATTTCAGATATGGCGCACAGATTTAAAAAATTGTTTTCATTTTTTTATTATTAAATAGTACTTGCACAATGCGCTTTATAATACAGTGCACTGGTGCGTTAGGTTACGCAGGGTGCACTAATAAAAAAAATCCTTTTTTTCCAAAAATTCACGCAATGGCTGAATGGAATGGGATCTGACTATGCAAATTCATCCCGTGGGTTGGATGTCAATCTAAAATGAAAAGCCCTAATTCTGAAATCACGGAAACAAGGAGAAGAAAGGTAAAAAACAAAAAATGAAGGGTTTAGGTTAAAAATGGATAAAACTGGAGAAAACGTAAAAAAATGCAGAAAAAGTAAAAGAATAATCAAATTTAATCACGAGATGGTTTGAAATTCTATGATACAGGGTTTGAATCACCATATGTTTGGTTTCTAATTGTTTGAATACTTCTATTCAAACGTATTTCGCTGCTCCACAGAGCCCTCATGCTCTCTTGCTCCAGGTATGTCACCTGCAAATATCTGGCTGAAAATTTTAGCAAAAATAGTGAAATAATGAAAAGTGTTTGGTATTTAAAGAATTATTTTATGAAATTAGATTTTCGAAAATATTTTTCCGCCCATTTTTCAATTTTCCGCTTCTTTTTCACTTAAAGAAAATAGAGTTGCGTTTTTTTTTATTTTCATTTATTCGTCACTGGTGTGTCACTTAATAACAACACATTGATACGTTTTTTTGTAACACTGGCACCGATGCGATTATATGTACATTAGCACTGATTTGCGGTTAAGGCACCGAAATTAATTTTAGGTGTGTAAACCAAAGTTTAGTGAACTCTAACCATAGAAATTGAGAATTAGAATTTTATTTATTCTTGAGAATCGGGATTAGAATTAAAATTGAGAATTGAAATTGGATAAATTCTTGATGGAAATAACTATTCTTCCAATGCATTTTGTTTGTTGCAGGAGGTCTCGTCTGATTATGTGGAGAGAAAGCAATGTGGGGTGCATGAAGATGCAATACTACAGGGTCCAAGTGGGTAATTGTGGCATGTGAACCTGTTATAATTGGCACTTAACTATTTGCAACAAATATGTTTTATAATATCATCTGCAGATAGACTGATGGCCTGCCATAAATCAGTACAGATAATCTGCAAAAGGGTAATGTTCTGGGATCAATGACAACGAGTCCTTCATTCTGCATTTGTTAACAGAAGAAGACTGATTTTCGGCTAGACAATGTAGTTATTACATGTGGAGGCAATGGTTTCCTATAGAAAATGAGTATAGGGCTAAGAAGAGGAAATACATTGCAAAATAGGCTATTACATTAGCTTTTCCAATAGGAAACTGATTTTCAGGTGGAAATATGGTAGCTGCAGGTATCTATGCTTTTCTTCCCACAGAAATGGTCACTGGATTTCCATTTATAATACAAGCAGAATTTTTACTGGTTTCATCCATAGGGCGACAACTCAGACAAGTTAGAGATGCCATTCAGATTCAATTGGAAGTTGAAGATGTGATTTTATGCGACGTCAGCTTTGCCTGTAAAAGTTTATATAACCCAACCGAAGCTCGGACAATACTCCCAGCTGCTTTTAAACGCATTCTGGAGAATCTTTCCCTTCATGGGACCTACTAGCCCGATAAAAAATGTCAATATATTTTTCTCTGTTGTGCTTAAGCGAATGAGAATCCTTCCCTTTATGGTGCCCCTTGGATTTATCGACTGCCTTGATTGATCTTTCTCTGCCATCAACTTTGCTCTCCATTTCTCCATCATGGGACCTCTTAACCCTATCGCCGACCTCAACCAAATGCTCTCTGACGGTCTCAACCTGTACTCCTTTTCTCCTTTTGTACTCCGTCGAGCTCTGTAGCCGTCTGCAACCCTATAAGCGTCTTTGTCTGTCTTTTTGTTTGAATCACTCATTTTCTCTACTATAAACTTCTCAACCAAAATTCGAACTCTCGTCTTTTCAAACCCTCATCTCCTCAGAAAATTTTTTGCCAGCGATTTGAACCCTCTACTGCTCCAATACTGCACTTTACAGAATAACCATGTTCCGATGCACGTTATTTTATGGGCGCACTGGGGCGGTTTGTAATTGATGTTTTTGTTTTGGCGCAATGTTTTATGACGCACTAATGCAGAAGACTTGTGAAGCACCGGTGTGTATGAGTAATAAGATGCACTGGTGCATGTTTTGATGATAAGCGCACTGGACTGTATAAAGTTCTTTTTTTTGTATATAAGAGCATAATAAAATAATAATAATTCTAAAGTACATGAATTTATTTGCATTATTTTCTAAACTTTATTATGTTACAAAAATTCATATTATTCTAGATTTATTATTTTACAGTTATTTACAAATTTACAAATTTAAATATTTTAATAAAATCATTTCACATTAATACAATTAAAATTTTCACATTAATACAATTAAAAATTTACAAATATTTTACATAAAATTAGAATTAGAATTAGAATTAGAATTTTACAATTTCACATATAATTACGATTAGAATTAGAATTAGAATTTTAATTTTATATACAATTACAATCATTTCACAGTGATACAATTAAAATTTTACAAATACTTTACATATAATTAGAATTAGAATTAGAATTTTAATTTTACATACAATTACATTTACAATTAAAATTTTACAATTACAATCATTTCACAGTAATACAATTAAAATTTTACAAATATTTTACATATAATTAGAATTAGAATTAGAATTACATTTACAATTACAATTATAATTTTAAAAATATTTTACATACAATTACAATTAAAATTACAATTGCAAATACAATTACAATTAAAATTAGAATTAGAATTAGAATTAGAATTTTACAATTTCATATACAATTACGATTAGAATTAGAATTAGAATTAGAATTTTACATACAATTACAATCATTTCATAGTAATACAATTAAAATTTTACAAATATTTTACATACACTTAGAATTAGAATTAGAATTACATTTACAATTACAATTACAATTTTACAAATATTTTACATACAATTACAATTAAAATTACAATTACAATTTTAGAATTTTACATACAATTAGAATTACAATTACAATTTTACAATTTGTCATATATACAATTACAATTACAATCATTTCACAATAAATTAAATATTACAACTACAATTAAAATTTTACATCAAATAGTTTACATACAATTACAATTACAAATACAAATACAATTTTACAATTTTACATACAATTACAATTTAAATTTCAATTACAACCAAGAACATAATATTTAATAAATATCATAGTCATTTAATATTAAATTAATTAATAAACATCACGATCATGAAAACCATCGTACAAACATCATATTCGACTAAAAAACACATTCACACATCAAATTAACATTATATATTAACATCATCACAACACAAACATCAAATATACATCTCATGTCAAATAACTCATGCTATCACATACACATCCATCTGCAAACTAAACATTAAATGAACATATCTAACATGACCTAACAATTTTTTGGTTTTTAAACTCCTGTGGTGATCATTTTTTAAGAAGCTTCCCGGATTATCCACAATATTAAGGAACATGTGTCAACGTTTTGAATCCCAACTGGGATCCATCATCAGGACTTTAGAATGAAGAATTTTTAGAGAAAAGTTTCAAACCATTAATAGAGATCAATTTCTTGAAAAGAGTCGACCAGGGTTTTGTATTTTTGTATTTTTATTATTTTTATTAATTATAATAGTTACATTTCTAATTTAATAAATTTTATTTTTATTAATTTTAATAATTACATTTCTAATTGCATTTCCAATTTAATAAATTATATTCTATTATGGTTAATAATTAATACAATCAAAGTTATAAAATAAAGAACATTAAGATTTGTTTTAATTATGCCTATTTTATTTAACTAATTAGTTAGTATAATCATGCCTATTAAAATTTTCCTTAATTAGTTAGTTCTATTACTTATTTTTTTATTTACCAATAGGTTAGTTTTATTAAGTTTAATTCCTTATTCTATAACAATAAAGAATAAAGAATTATTTTTATTTTGTTTATTTTATTTTACTAATTAGTTGGTTTAAATTTTAAGCCTATTATTTACTATAATATAAAGTAACTAAATTGGTTAATTTAGTTTTTTGAATAATTTTGGGTAGGTTTAAAAAATATATAAATTAATTATTTAGTTTTATTTTAATTTATGAATATTGCTTATTTTAATTTTGGAAGATCACAAGGGTCCATGGTTGAACAGGTTATTTTATTAAGTTTAATTAAGTTTAATTTATTTTACTAATTAGTTGGTTTAATTTTTAAGCCTATTATTTATTATATTATAAAGTAACTAAATTGGTTAATTTAGTTTTTTTGAATAATTTTGGGTAGGTTTAAAATAAAATATATAAATTAATTATTTAGTTTTATTTTAATTTATGAATATTGCTTATTTTAATTTTCTAACAAATCTATTTTTTGGAAAATTTTAATAGGAATTATTGATTAATGATTAACTATTTGATTAATTTAAATTAAAAAGATATAATTAGATATAATTAATTAATTATTTCATTAATTATATTTATAATTAATTAATTATTTAATTAGTTATAATTTAATTAATTATTAATTATATAATTAATAATTTTTATATGAATATAGTAGAAATTACTAATAATCATTGATTAATTAATTAATTTTTATTTTAACCAAAATAAAAATCAATAAAGGTTAAAATAAAAATTAATTAATAGGAATAATTATTAGAATTTTAATTTATTAAACCAAATTAGAATTCAAAAGAGGAGGAACATACCTGAGATTTTTATACCTGAAAAACTATGCCTCGGCGGATGGCGTTTTGGAGGAGCAGATTTGTCGAAGAAGAGGTCTCCACTTGTCATTGATTTCAAGTCCCCCATCCCTATTAAGATTATCTGGATGCTTTATAATCTCAAGGGCCTCTCTTATCATTATTCTTTGATAGTGCTCTTCTCTTGCAATGATCTTTGCATCTTCAAGACGTACTTGATGTTTGGTTTTTGAGGAGTGTTCTGCAAGGGCTGAGGTGTGCGATCGTTCATAACTGATATCAGCTCCATGCTCTTTAAGTATTTTCTGAAGTGAATGCCCAGTCTCACCAATATAACTTTTCCTGCATGAACAATCAATCTTGTACACTCCTTTGAGTTGTTCAGGGCTTATGCCATCCTTAACTGATCGCATTCTTTGCCTAATAGTCCCTGATGCTGAAAATTGTGCGAAAATATTGTTCCTTCTTAGAACCTTGGCGATTTTGTCAGTAACACCCTTAATGTATGGTAGAAAAATCCTACCCCTGTTTTCTTGCTGTTCATGGCGATTTTGAGGTAGGATCGAACCCTCAGCCTTTTTTCAGGGCTTTTTTGATGTCTCTTTCTTTATAACCTAAATCCCTAAATACCGATGACAGGTGAAAGATTTCTTCGCCTAGGTGTTTAGCATCAGAAATTATCATGGCTCTAATGGAAAGGGTATTAAGGACACAAAACTTTTAAGTTGGATGATGGTAGGACTTAGCATGGAGATAACTATCAGTATGGGTTTTCTTTCTAAACACCTGGTGCCCAAGAGTTCCATCCTCATTCCTAGTGACAAGAATGACCAAAAAGAAATGCTCCTATTTTCTTCAACCTCCATCGTGAACTTGATCTCTATGGAAATGGAGTTGAGGTGATTAAAAAATCCTTCAAGATTCTCTTTACCATGGGTCCACTTTATGTTGGTGTCATCTACAAATATTTTCTGCCAATCAGGTTTTAAGGGATAAGAGGCAAGGGCCTTCTTCTCAAAGTGTTCCATGTATAAGATGGCGACAATAGGGGATAGCGGAGATCCCATTGTGACACCTAATACTTTCTCATAGAATTCCCCTTGAAAGCTGAAGAAAGTGGAGTGTAGGCAAATCTCCGCAAGCTTGGCTGTTTTAGGATCAGTGACATCTTTAATGACTTGGATTTCCTCGTCTAAAGGAATCTTCGTGAATAGTGATAACACAACAAAACTAACCAAGATGTTGCTTTCCTCAACCTTCCGATCCTTAATGAGCTTGACAAAATCACTTGAGTCCTTAATGAAAGAGTTAGTATTCCCAACAAGAGGTTTTAGGATCTGTAACTATTTCTGCTTTCATGGGTGGGGACCCTATAGTGATAACAGTAAATTAAGAAGGTTTCCTTCTTTCTGAATTTTAATTCCCTGCGTGCGATATAACATATAATTATTCAAGCACATACAAACATAAATACATGGACCCATATATATATATATATATATATATATATATATATATATATAATGTTTAAAATATACAGCTATAATATAAATGTCATGGATCAGTTGGTGGTAGTACAACATCAATAACAGTACTAGTGGAGGCCTGCTTAGTCAATGGTGCAGCCTCGACAGTCGATGGTCGAGCCTGCTCATGATCATGACTAGTACCGATGGATGGATCAACTGGTGGTAGTACAACATCAATATAAGCAGTACTAGTGGAGGCTTGCTCAGTCAATGGTGTAGGCTCAACGGTCGATGGTCTAGCCTGCTCATGATCATGACTAGTACTGATGGATGCTGCAGGTTGCTAATTGGATGTGGCTGATGGTCCAGCCTCATCTCCATGATGACTGCTAGATGCTAGTGGAGCCTCATGCTCATCTGGTGCAGCGCGAGGTGAACGATCATGAGATGATGAGTCGCTGCTCGTGGACTGTCCATCATGTGCTGCGACTCAACCACGCCTATAACGTGCACCAATCCTCCTTAGTTGCGTAACAACTGTCATAGCTCCTACGACATACTGCATCAGGATATACATGTCACGTGTCATGCCTCTCCACATCTGTAATATCCTATCATCGACCTGTATGTCTCTGTAATGAGCAGGCCTGATGCCCACCTCAACAATCAATGCATTGAGTTGGTCGCTGAACTCCATCCTATATCTAGTATTAGGTTGACTGTGCCTAGCAAAAGGTGGCACCGGTGCACCAACAGGAGCATGTCTCTCTGCATCGGCCTCCTGATCATGATCCTCAGCATCTGCCATGTCCTAATCATCATCAGTATCCACACCTGAATCATGTGGTGGTTCCAGCATATCGTCGCCATCAAAAGAGCCAATGTCTGCAAAATATATACAAGTACACAACAATAATTAGTCAATTTCATTACAAAATTTAATAAAAACAAGTTAAAGAACATGTTAAAATAAATATAAATAAAACAATAATATTACCTTTATCATATGGTGGCTCCTCATATGTGAAGAGGATGTTGGCACACCCTTGCCAATCCAATCTAGCATAAGGACAGGGGACCATAATGAAGGGATGCAGCTCATCAACACTGGCTAGTAAGTCCAGTGCATCATGCGATATCCTAGCTGAAACATAGTCTCTCCCCTCTTGGGCATCATCTGCCCCCAAATGTGCATCCGAGCCTCCAACATTGGCCTACGAGGCTGCCGAACAAAATTAGGTCTCATCTCTAGAAACCTCTCAAAAAATAAACAAAAAAAATCTGAAGCAAAAGGGAAGTTGACCCTCCCTTGTGCATGAGCATGACATCTATCTAAGGTCGTACAGAACTGCCGTAAAAAAATGGCAGACCACCTGACAAGTTGTGGTTGCTGTACTAAAGAATCAACATAATATAGAAGCGGGAAAGTAATGCATTTCCCATCACTGGTGTTGTGTGAAATGGTAAAAATGAGAAGTGAGAGGCTTTGCATGTCCTATCTACCAAATGCACCAATATGTAACTGACCTCCAGGGACCTGAAACTCTGAAGGAGACAATACATCTGCTCCAATGTATCTCTCGAAGTAAACTAATTGACTCCTTGCTACACAACCAACTGGAACCTATGGGAATGAGAGAAAATCCACCCCTCTCCTTGATAGCTCTGTAAGGAAATAAATATCCTCCTCAGTGGGTGTGTACCATTGGTCAGGACCAACCTGGAAAGCTTATTGGTGGGCATTCCACCTGTGGATAAGATGTATCAAAAAAACACTATGGGCCTTTAGGGAAGTAGCCCCCTCATAAAAATTGAGGAGGCCTACCTGCCTTAGGAGCCCTTGGGTATTTTTTGTAATAGGGCGAGGGTACACATCTCTCTCCCTCTCTCGTGCCTCCCACTCGCGAAGCATGTCATAGTACTCTGCCTGTTGTTGCTGTTGTTCCTCCTCTTCTCTTTGAATCATTAACATATTAAATATTTTTTTTTTATTAAATCAGACATGTATATAGGAATATACATATATAATGTTTTTTGGAAAAAAAAACAGACCCGTCGGTGCGCCAAAAAAACAGTCATGCACTGGTTCTATTGCGTCTTTTGTTTGTAGCGCACCGACGACGGTTCCCTAGATGACATAGAAGACACTGTATGCGGTGCACTTGAATTTTTTTCAAGCACTGTTGACTATATATGGTGTCAAAAGAGTGGTGTGCTGACTAAAATATATGCCCCGATGCGTATAGTCGTGTCAACGTACCGACTTCATGAAAAATTAAATAGTCAATGGTGCAGTCTTTTACTCGGCGCACCATTGACCTTGTCAGAATGCCGAATGTGGTGCGTTGATAGATACTGGGGCGGATATTTCTTTCAACACACCACGTTGCTATTCCCTTGGTCAACGGTGCAACCAACTAAATAAGCGCACCACAATTTTTTTTTAAAATTTTAAAATAATGCGGGGCGCCTTTCGGTACCTCCCCGAACTTGGTGCGGATAATGTTAGCATCGGTTGCGGTGCGGCCTGTAAATTTTACAAGAAGCACCGCAGTGCGAGCAAGATAGCTAGTGCACACTGCGTGACAAAAAATAAAAAAATTCTTTTTAAATCGTTAATTTCAAGGTTATTTCAAATTCTAATACGCTAAAAAGCTTAATTATGGAAAAACAAGAAAAATACTTGTACATTTTTCCGTCGAGGAGGCATATTGGCTGTAGAATTTGCAAAAAAATTTGCCCACTGTTTTGCAAAATTCAAGCTGGATATTGGTGGTCAATGCATAGCAGCAGTGCGTGCAATGGGAGCACCGATGTTAGTGTGGATCAGAGAAGGAGAAATTGCACTGGTGCTTGAGAGTTCTAGAGCACTGAGAAAGTGAAAAATTTGGGTTTTTGGCCATAATTTTTTTTATTTAACCTTGTTCCGGTGCGCAGTTTTTTACAGGTGCACTAGTGCGGTTTCTTAAGACCGCATCGGGAAGTTTCAGATTTGGCGCTGTGTTTTATGATGCACCAGGGTGGTTTCTTAACACTGCACCAAGTTGTTTCTGTTTTGGCAAGATGTTTTATGATGCACTGGGGCAAAATAGTTGTGAAGCACCGGTGCTTTACAGTAATAGGATGCACCGGGCGGGTGTGTACAGAGAGCACTGTGTCCAGTGTGCCAACGTTTTGTGTGACTGGTGCTTTCTCTTGTAGAGCGCACCAGTGATTGAGAGAAGAAAATTGAAAAATGTGTTTTTTTGGTCGTAATGTTTTTATTTAACCCTATTCTGGTGCGCGCATTTTATAGGCGCACCGGTGCTGTTCCATATGAATGCACCGATCCGTTTCTGTTTTGGCACGGTGTTTTATGATGCACCGGTGCGGTTTCTTAACACTGCACCTGGCGGTTTCTGTTTTGGCACGGTGTTTTATGATGCACCGACGTGGAAGAGTTGCGAAGCACTGGTGAGTGACAGTAATAGGACGCACCTGGCGGGTGTGTACGGAGTGTAGGGTGTTTGGTGTGCCAATGTTTTGTGCGCTCCGGTGCTTTCTCTTGTAGAGCGCACCGGTAATTGAGAGCTCTGGAGCACTGAAAAAGGTGAAAAATCCGATTTTTTTGTCGTAATTTTTTTTTATTTAACCATTTTCTGCTACGCATGGTTTATAAGTGCACCGTGCTATTTATTACGAATGCACCGGTCAGTTTTTTTTTGGCGCGTTGTTTTATGATGCACTGGTGCGGATTCTTAATACCGCACCAGGCGGTTTTGATTTTGGCGCAGTGTGTTATGATGCACCAGTGCAGAAGAGTTGTGAAGCACCAGTGCTCTACAGTAATACGATGTACATGGTGGGTGTGTATGGAGTGCACAGTGTCCGGTTTTCCAATGTTTTTTGTGCACTGATGCTTTCTCTTGTAAGGAGCACTGGTGCGATGTTGGATGATAAGCGCACTGAGCGGAAAACATCCGCAAAAACCTCCACTCGCCAACCTCCTCTAGTAACCTCCACCAGAAATAGATGTATGGGGTATTTTTATAAGGGGTTCCTTAAAAACATCTGCTAGAGGGTCTTTTCCCTGTAGTGTAAGAATTCTCCAATGAGGCCTTGCAGAGGAAAACATTAAGATAAAGAAGGTAGACAAAAATAGGGTGCCAAGACAACATATCCTACTCTAAAATTTCAGTTCTTTTATCAGAGAAATATGGACATAATGGAAAATAGAAGAAAAACAATGACACAGAAGGAAAACTTCACCATTAACATAGCTCAATATTCCTGTGAACGTGCTTGTATTACTGATGATCAAAGCAGTTACATTACTCCAGTACAATAGCTCTTTGCAACTCAGAGCTTTCTCAAATCTAGCCTAGTAGTCCTCAACTAGCTTAGAAACAGAAATCATTCAAATAACCACCAACTAACCAACAACTAAAAATGAAGCTTGCATGCAGTATTTATCTGTAAATGAGGAGGTGATGCTAAGCTATTGTTTCAGATGTTATTTATTATAGAGTTAATGTATTTTTGACCTTTGAGACCATGCAAGGCCCAAGGAAAAAATATCTAAGAGTGATTCTCTGAAATAATAACTCCTAACTTAACTTTTGAGTTAATTTCTGGAAATGTTTGACTTTATGGCTTTTTCAATAACTTTACAATAACTGCTGGGTAGATGAAAAATATCTCTGACTATTTGTAATAACTGTTTGATTCTTTATTGAAAGAAAACATGTTGTAGGTGGCAAAATATCCTTCTGAAGAAGTAAATGCTATGATCTGGTCATTCGAATTTGTTTCTGGGTTTAATCTGCCTCTGTTTACCATTTAAAATATATTTAGGCCTTTAAACTTTGGATTTATCCTTTATTTGTCTATTTCAATGTCTTTTCATCTGATTCTGCCTTTATCTCTGTTTGTTTATTAATCTTCTTGATTAACCTTTTCAACCTCTGTTTTAACCTTGAATCCTTTAATATTTTCCTCTGTCTTCTTCCTCTTTAACCTCTGTTTTTTGGCTAATCTTTATTATTTGTCTTTTGATTTGTGATTAGCCCTTTAATCTTCATCACTGCAGTCTTCTAATTGTTTTGTCTTCCTGTGCCTGTCTTTGTCTGTTTTTACTGTGCAGAGGGCATTCTTCTGCTGCTGGAGGGTTTGATTAATCATCAATGATCATGATTCATTGATGGTTTAAGCTTGATATTTTTCCACTGGTCCCTTCAAATTAAAATAAACCTCTGGATCTTCACCCAGAAATTGATTTTTAAATGTTCTTGGACCATTATAATGCATTCTCGTGTTTCCGCCATTAAACCTGCACATAAAAAAATGAATTAATATTTAAATCATGCGTCGGGAGGGTTTTTTGTGTTTATTGGGTTTTTTTCGGGCTTTAGAGCATTGCAGAGGCGTTAATGGCTGGTCGGGGTTTCATCGCAGAGTCGTAGGGCTCTGGATAATTTGAATCGGAAGGCGCTAGAGAGTTTTGGCGCGAAGGGAGGAAGCAGTTTTCAGGAGCAAAGAAGGTGGTTTTCACATGGTCGAGGAGGTGGTAATGGTATTAGGAGCGGGCGTGCGATTCCACTCATTGAGCGCCACGTGGCAAGGGAAAACCACCCTTTTCACAATTTTTAAAAGTTTTAACCCCGACGCAGATAATATTGCGATACGTGATCAGGGCCATCAGATCTCGGGGAGGGAGATCGACAGTGCTCGGGTGTTCGGAAGAGGCAAGCAAGTAGAAAGGGAGGGCCCAGGTAGATAGGTGGAAGATTTTGAATGGAGCACGAATTGTGGTGGAAATCGGGGCCCGGGTTTAATAAAGCAAGCGAATGCACTTTAGGTTAAAGAAAGGGAAAGGGTCATATGATGGGGTTTTCAATAAGGTGCGTGGGTTAAAAACATTTACGCAGAGGGCTTAAATAGTTATAAAGGGGTCGAGTAGAAATGCATAAAAAGGGTCGGGTTTTAATATATATATTAAACATAGTTTAATATATAAGATAAAAAGGGCCGACAGGTCAAATTTACCTTTATAGATAATGTCAAAAGGCATTTTACATTGTTTTAGTGTAAAAGGAGGAAAATGAGGAAGGTGAGGGTTTTGAAGGATTTTGAGAGGGTAAAATGGGTTTTTAGTGGAGGAAATGAGTGAATGAGACTTTAGGTAGGGAGAGAGGGTGAAAATGAAAGAAACAAGCCCAAAATGAGTATTTTAAGAATAGCAGGTTATTTTTGAGAAGGCAGAGATGAAATATAGTGAAAAAGGCTTATTGCAGATAATGAAGGTAGTGAGATTTCTAAAGATAGCTGATAGGAAAGAAATGCTATCTTTAGCTTATTGTAACAAATCCATAGTCACCTAGTGAATCTGTAGAATAGAGGAGGATAACAACAGGAAAACCCTGGGAAAGAAAAATCACTTTAGTTACCTTGACTCAAAACTATTGTCTACATTATTAGTTTTTGTTCTAGTGAAAATGTCAATTTTTACATATGTAATGGAAACAAATTGAATTGTTTCCTAGAAAAAAAATTGGAGTAGGATTAAAAAAAAGCCTTTGAATAAGCTAAAAAAGGTACTCTTGAAAATGTTAATTCTAAAATACATTATGAACTCAAGGTTTATTGAATCTTCTGTAGATGTCCTCTCGAGTGATTTTTTTTTCACAGGAAAAAAACTAGTTAGTATATGTTATGTACCAGTTCATTTGATTGTCAACCAATATGCAAACATGTATACAAATGGTGGGCACATTTATACAGAGAAATAAGTAAATAAAAAAGAAGAGATCATGTAGAAAGTCTAACATTATGTCATCTGCATTCTACTACAATTGATTAGGAGGCCCAATGCTTGTAGTAAAAAAAAAAGTTAGGAAAAATCCAGTACCACATACGAAGAAATACGTAAGTCTGTGATGAGATGGAAAAAATATGATTAGTAAAACATGTATCTAAGAATGTGAAAAAGAACAAAAATGATGTGCTAAGGTAGAGTTATTGTTCCCTCTGCAAAAATCACCTCTGCCTCATATAAAGTGTAGTGCATATATCCAAAGGATTTTTAGATCCCCTGCTTTGATAATAGATATGGTACAGATTTGTTCTCCCAGAAAATGTGTTGAAAAGTGATGTTTGTGAAAGATTCACACAACACATTTATTTGTGCCATCCAATGAACAAGGTGTGGGGGTGAGAAGGCTGCTGATATATTCATGCCATCAATGATAACCTGTGAGTCCCTAAATACAAAGAGAGTATCAATGTATAGGTGTCTAGAGAACCATAAAAACCCACATAAAGATAAAAACTACACTCTCATGTTTGTGTCAGTTCCACCATTCCATGTACTCTCGAATGAATGGTTTTACAAACAACTCTTAATATTTTCAGCCCATTTAATAAAATTTCTTAATTAAATTTATATTATTATTTATTTACAATAGTTGGATTATTATTTCTTTACAAATTTAGAATTTACTTTAATGATTCAATCGAATCATCAGATGTCCTCTCCAATGGATTGTTTAACCAAAAACTCTTAAGATTTTCAACTCATTTAATAAACTTTCTTAAATCATTTTGGACTATTCTTTCTTTACATTAGAACTTACTTGAATGATTCAATAGATTTCATCAAATCCAATGTGCTATGTTATAAAATTAATTATTTGTGTATGTCTCATTTAAATATATACTACTTTAAGTTGCTTATCCATTCTCAATAACTCAGTTAGTTGGCTATCTTCAAATTAATCTTACTATCATGTCACTGACAGGTATAACAAAATGGATATTGCGTTTACTATCAATTAACTGGCATTTTGGCTGGGGAAAAATTTTGAATAAGATGAACAGGTTACCATAAACAATTACACACACACATACATACATACATACATACATACATACATACATACATACATACATACATATATATATATATATATATATATATATATATATATATATATATATATATATATATATATATAATTTTTGATTGGTTCCTTTAGTTTTAATTTTATTCTGCAATGATGACGGTTGTACAACCTTATTTAGTGCATAAAATCTCTTGCCACATCCATTTATGTGTACCACATAAAAATTATAGCATCGTGCATAACAATTACGACAACCAATATTTCCTAGACTATTGGCCATTAATGCTCCTTACGAGTACAAATGAACAAGCCTTCCCAACCCCTTGCCATGCATTCCATCTATTGTCTTATCAACTGAGAACCTGCAGCTATTAAATTCTCAATTATTTCCCATCACCGAAAATATCCAAAAAAATCATTTTCATGCGCCTTTGTAGGAATGGGAATGTTGAGTTTGTTATCACTCAGATTTTCCTTGAAGTTGTTGGCAAGAGGAAAGGGGTCCGAGGTAACCACAAACCAATCTTTTAGGTACAGAATCTAGCCAATCTGTACCCAGAGAGGGCTCTCTCTATAAAATTTAGCTTTGTTTTTAGAAGATATTAGGCTAGTTATAAATTTCAGGGGTTTTGTTTGATTTTGGGTGGTGGAATTTGATAGCTAATGGCAAGATTGAGTAGTTTCAGGCCATTGGGCTATGGAGTAAAAAATATGGCTTCACTGGATTAAGTTTCTACACAAAAGATGGTTTCACAGGGCAAGATAATCAAACAGAGAACAATTTTAGATCTAAAGTGAATGGAACGGAATATAAATGGTTGAAAGGAAATTAAGAATATTTCAACACATTTATAAGAGGGAAAATTGAGTGATTATGAACAAAGAGCAGTTAATTATTCTTTATAAAATAATCAAAATGCTTAAACTAGAAAAAAAGGAGCAATTAAGAATTCACTGTTTAAAACTAGTTTAGAAGAAAACATTTAGAACAATAATGATTAAAATCATATTACACTTAAGTACTTTCTGATTTACTCCTTTTCATTGATCGTTCAGAAATGAAACACAGTGATATAATAAACAAATATAAAGACTTTAAAACACAAGAGAAAGATGACTTATTGATCCGTAGTCTGACACATGAATCCTGTAAACAGTCTTTCGCTTCAATTCATCATCCAGCTTAGCCACAAAAAAATTCTCCAATAGCACTTTATTCCAAAATAGTCAATGTTACAGCAAAGTTTAAGAATCCACCTTAAATACTCCGATTGAGGGAGTATTTATAAAAAAGTTTACAAAAAATATCTCATAACAACTTGAGATATTATCTAGGATGACTCATAAGTAAATTACAATAAAATAGAGACAGATGGTCTAGTAGATAAGAAAAAATGATAACTGATGTTGTGCTATTTCCTTCTTTTGAGAATGTGCTAGAGGCAGGCCCTATTCTTTGGCTCATTGCTATCATCTTCAGTAATTCTGTGCTGGCTGCTCCGTTTAACTGATACTCTTTGACTGCTCTGATACACTTTGACCTTTATTCATCCTTTTATCATTCTTATTATGAATTACTGTAGTACATAATAAAAAATTCAAGTAAGGATAATATTTAAAAAAGTTCTAACAGTTCTTCCCACCATTTATCTTCCAGAATTCTGATCCTTTGCAGCTTTCTAAGAGTTTCATCAGTCTCTGTATACCTAAAGAAATTAGGTTGAACAGGAAACAAATGTTTTACTTCATGCTCAAGATAAAACAAATTTTCCAATCTATCATGAAGAATTTTTCCTGTAGGCAATGCTGCTGTTGATGAACTAGTTGAGGTACTGGCTTGATTGTCAACATGTTTGTCCAATTTTTCAACATAACTTTCCAGGTCCATAAATTTGTCTTCTGAAACTAAAGGACTAGGCAATCCTTTATTCATCAAAATATCAAATTTTTTCTGAAGGCAGTGATTTCTTCTTGCATGTCAGAGAATCTTCGTTCCAAATTCTACATCACAGTTCTTTTGGTAAAAACTCTCTTTATTTCCAAAATTGTGCCTGTCTTGTCTTGAATTCCAAATTATTCAAGTTTCTGCTTGTTCTGAGTATTTAGAAAATGGATAAGTTCATTGGCTTCATCAGGCCTGTTTCCCAATTCTTCACTTGCTCTTAGCACTTCTTCTATAGCCAATTTGACTAAAACATTATGTTCTTGCATTATTTGAATTGAGGGCCAGACATCTTTTATTTATTGGATGATGTTGTCCCAAAGAATTTTATTTATTTCCTTTAAAGGTTTCTCCAATGTGAGATCCTTTTCTAATTTATGGACCTACTTTTCTAATCTGTTGACCTCTTTTGTTTTATCTGCAACACTCATTTTTGAGAGGTCATATTTTTGTTTCAAACTGGTGAGTTGTATCTTTGTTCTCTGTAGCTCTGTGATTTGGAGTTTCATTTCATCCATTGATTTTGTTAATTCTTTTGGACTCAAATTGGAAGTATGCACCTGTGGCAATTCTGTTGGTTGAACTGCTGTTGTAGTACCTGTAATTACCTCTGGTGTAGATGTTGGAACACTAGGATGCTTATCTTTCAATGCATTTTCAAGCTATTTCTCTGTTTCATTAAGTTGCTCATTCAGTTTTAAGAGAAAGTCCATTAATTCCTCTTCAGAATTTTGCTTTATAATTTCAGCAGTCTGAGGATGTCTTGAGGCTGGTAACTTTAGTTGTTTTCTCAAAGCTGCAATATCATCATATTTTTTCTTGATTAATGCTTCTATTCCCTTAAAATATTTGGGGTTATGTCCCAATCCAATGATAATTTCCTCCAAATTTTTAATCCTGTTGTCTTTAGCCTGAGAAGAGGCTTTTTCAAGTCTTAATTGAGCATTTCTATTCTCCAAATAATCCTGCAGTTTCTGGGTCATCATTGATTTATCCGTCAGAGTAGAATAAATCATCTCACCTGTCTGTTTTTGCAACTCAATTTGTTATAAAGGATGAATATCCTTTGCTAATACTTCAAAATTAGTCTTGATGTAATCTGCAGCTGTCTGAGGTTGCTGCACTTTGGGTTTGAAGTGACTCATTAGCATTTTTCCCTGCTAGATGTCAAAAGCTGTCATCAACCTTTGCTGATTCTTAGGGGCCATTTTCAAACATTGATTGTAAATTTGAAGTCTGAGAGGATCATTTCTGGCCTTGATATTTATGAAAGTTCTTTTAATGTCCCAGGAATCTTTCAATGGTGGTTTGAAAGATAACACTTCTTCACTTTGCTGTTTTTGCAGTTCTTTTCTCTGTAAAGTAGTGGATGTCCCACTGTTTGCACCTGTTTGTTGACTACCCAATTGTTCTTCTTCTTGACTATCAAGGATTTCATGAACAGATTCCACTTCTGGAAGAAGGTTCAATTTTTTTCTTTTAGCATCTTGCTGTTCAGAAGATCCATCAATAGGAGTAGCTGCTTCAACATCTCTCTTTTTGCCCTTTTCCACATTAAGAGGAGTTTGTAAAATTGATACTTCTGCTACATTGGTCTGAGTAGTAGAAATTTGTACTTGATCCTGTCCTTTAGAAGTCTGAGGTTGTTCTATCATTGTAAATTTCTCTGTAACCTGTATATCAACCTCTTTCTCCTTTCCATTAGATGCCACTGTAGCCAATGCACTGATTTCCTGTAGATTTTGTTGAGACGTCCCGGCAGAAGAAGGACCAATAACTGGTATCTGTACCTGTCCAAAAGAGTCTAGGTCAAGTATCTTTTCAAGGTATTTCATTACATTTTCAACATTGACCTAATCACTATCCTGTTCTACCAATGTCCCTTCCATCCATTCATCCATATTGGAATACTGTTCAATTTTTGGGATTCTTTGATGAATGTATGGTGATAGTTTATTTTTTATTCTTCTATCACAAATAAATCTATTTGGGTCATAAGGTACCCAATATAATTTTTTTTTTAAGTTAAGATAATCTTCTAATATCTTTTCAGCTTCCTTACCAGCATCTCTAGATTTACAAACAAAGGGACCAAGCTGGCTTTTAATCCTGAGTTGAGCCTTTTTCTTTGCATTAGAAAAATGTACTATATCTGAGTTGATCATCTGCCTGAAATAATCTAATGCAAAGAGTCTCATTGGGACATACTTGGGAAACTTGAATGGGCGTAACTCACACCCATAAACTCTGATTTCTATGTGATTCTGGTATAGGTACCAGTCACCTATCCGGTATTGTTTTGAGAGTTGAAGAATTTTCTTGATTTCATTACTGAGCCTGGGAGGAGAGACTTTTGTCAACAAGGTGGTTACTGGGTGTACAAAAAGATCAATAAACTCATTAAAGGAATAAGGAGAATTAGCAGAATTATGAGTGATGGTAGACCAAAAGATCACAGACCTAGGATTTCCTTTAGCATCAAGCTTTTTAACATGAAAAGGGAAAATTTCTGATTGGTAATAAAGCATGAGATGATAAATAATAGAAGAATACTTGAACACTCTCTCATTCTCTAATCTCATGAACTGATCATGGATTTTGTCTGCAATGTAGGATGCAAAGTCATACTTGACAGCAGGGGGCTGTCCAGGGGTGAAAATAGACAACAATAATAGGGTTAATTGGTCAACATATTCACTAGTATTAAAACCCGTTATAAAGGATATCATGTTCAGAATAAGTCTACCCTCATTAGTGAAAAAAGTATACCCATAAGGGGGAGGGCCTTTGGGCTGATGTTCTGGCAACATAAAGGTCTGGCAAAGACGACTTAACTCTTCATGGGATAATTTGGTAGATTTCTAAATTAATTCTCCCATGGAAAGGGGAGTGAGAGCTTGACCAAGTTGAAATTGCAACATCTCGTTGATATATTGAGCAGTTATGGGAAAAAGGATAGTCTGACTTGGGGACAAAACTGCTCTTGAATTGGGATCATAGTTTGCATGAGAGTAATGGATTATCTCAGGGAAAATGTGGACTGAGGGGAGAAGGTACATGGGAAGATTGGATTCCCATAATCCAAAAATATCAGAACCTTTCAAGTAATTGTCTCTGCAGTAGCAAAAAATTCTAAGAGGATTTTCACTAAGAACCAGGTCTTTAATTTGAAAATCTCTGTCAACTAATGGCAAATAATATAAGTCCCTGTGAGGTGCATTCAAGGGTGCGACATTTAGAGCTACGAGAACCTCCATTTCTGGTTCTTGTGGATTCAGAAATTAATTCGGGGTTTTTGTAAAAAACAAGGACAATAATTGCAGTTCTGGGAATAAAAAAGATCGAATTGAACTTCTTTTCAGTCTTCAGAGTGGAATTAAAACCAAAACCAGGATTTTTTTACAGAGTTCAGCGGGAAATTGGAGTAAATACCTGTTTACGGGAAATGAATAGTGGTTAAACAGGTGCTGGGTATGGCGGATAAACCCTGGATTACTTGACCGCAAATTTCTTCAGCGAGGTAGTAGTTGGCACACTTTGACAGTTAAATTCGAAATTGGTTGTCGGGGAGACTGGTTACTGCATAGGATGATGAAAATGACATGGTTTGTTTGTTTTATTCACAAAGTCAATAGTTTGGCGGGTTTTGGATTGATGACGTCAACAAGTACGGGGGGGATCGTCACGGGAAAGACAGTCGGTAAGTAGTTTCCATCGCACCGCTTTTGGGACAAGGCGGTTTTGGGCGAATGGGTAGCGATTCCATATGATAAACGACGCATGGCTTTGTACGATCCAGAAAACCACTTGGCCATCGCACGTTATCGTTTGGACGCGGATGGCTAGCGATATGGACAATAGTTGTTGATCTTAGATGGGTTGATCGAACGGCGGTCGGGGTGTTAAAGTGACAGGAATTTAATACGGAGGGTCCGACGTAATTAAACGTTAATTAATCTCATCAGGGGGGATTTTATTGGTGGAGTTAGGCTATTAATTAATCGTGAGGATTAATTAATTCCTTTTTAAAACGCGGAAAATTGATTGGGAGGGAGTCGGGGAAAAATACAAAGAGATGGGTTATTTTTAAGTTTGGTTTAAACTAAACTTTGGTTTATTTTTTGTTTTAAACACATATAAAATAGGTTTAAAGGTTTTATCATATATTTTTTATTATATGGTAATTAAATCAGATTAATCTAATTACCATAGGGGGTGGGATTAATATTAAAGATATATTTAGTCAAAGGGAGTATAATGGGGGTGTTTTATTAAAACATATGGGGATTAAATACTTTGACTAAAATTATAATAAATGGGTTTTTTGGGTATTTTATAAAAAAGGAGTTATATATAATAGGATAATATCATTCTTATAGAGATTTAAATAATAAATTAGAAATTAATATGACAAATGAGCTAAAGCGCTAAGTGTAAAACATTAGAATAATGTATTTAACTTATGCTTGCATGAAATGGGTTTTTTGGAATATTGCATGATTTTCCTAAGTAAAATGGGATTTTACTTTAGGAAAAGATTTTTTAGAAGTGAATGAATGTGATGATGAATGTTTTTAAGTACTTAAGTTTTTCCAATTATTGGGCCGAGGGTCCGGTCCCTCCAAAAGTCAAGGAAATGCCTTGAGCCCCTTTAATTTTCAAATACCTTAGTACTTAGGGGAAATTAGTGATTTTTTAGGGAAAAATGAAAGGGGAATTTAATAATATGACTTTGCCTTGCTTGAAATTCTTCCAATGTAGTGTCTACCTTTGCACTTGTGATGAAAGTAAAAGATTTAATGCATCTAAATCCATCATTCATCACATGTAATTCAGCAACATCATCTACCTACCCTACCTACTTTACCCTACCATTTTTTCTTCTTTATTAGGGTGCACTTAGACTGGCAAACCCTTATCACACTTTTTTCTTTTACATATGAAAATCTATCTAGTTCTAACCTTATTACATCCAAGGGCTCAGATTAAACTGTTGAGCTCCTTCTATTCACTCTACCTATCTACTTATCTGCCAAGATTAAACAGTTTGGTCTGATTTTATTCTCTATCTCTAAAACATAATATTGAAAGATGAACTAGCCAAGCTTGAACTGTTTGACTATTCATAAATTGTGGCATAGGATACAAGTTGCACACAATTTTATTTATTACAAAAGAGTAAAAAGTAGTGGCATTTAGACTTGCACACTTTCCTTGGCCTTTATTTTGGTGGGGTTCATTTTCTTTCACTTTTTTTGGCCATTTTTATTTTTTCACCCTTTGATTTTTCTTTTAGGGTATACCCTCTTTACATTTTTTAAAATTTTTTGATTTTTTGATTTTTTGAGAATATGGAAAACCTTTGCAACAAGAAAAGGTTATGAACATATTGCATAATTCATCAAGTCAATCATGAAATATGACACCTATTGTTATAGGAGTCTAACACTGGCTCCACTTGGGGATGAATTTTCCTAGTGAAAATTCAAGAACAGCAAGTCAGTTGCCCTCAAAATGATTTTGGCTGAACCATGGAATCTTCTTCTACTTGTTGCTTTATTGTATGTATGATAGTAAAACTTCTGAAGCTTAGGGCCTTCTTTTCGGGCTTCAACTCCAGCAAGTTACCATCCAATCAAAACTGATACATTACAAAGGATATAGTATGTACATATCAGAAATAAGAATATCCTAATAGATAGGATCAAAGTAATGCTTTAACATTTGACCATTTACTGGTCCTTCCTCAGTTTCTGAACCATCCAAATTTTTCAGAAAATATGTATTATTTCCTTGTAAAGCATGAATGATGTAAGGTCCTTTCCATAAGAAGTCAAACTTCCCATGTTTTCCCTTATCTTCTCTTCCGGAATCCCATCTCAAAAATTTATCTTCCAATTGGAAATCCTCTGCCTTGGTCCTTTTGTCAAAGATTTTCTTTAGTTTCTCCTACAAAATTTGGGATATTTGATAAACTTCTTCTCTAGTCTGCTGCAAATTGATGGTTTGATTTATTCTTCTCTGAATATCATTTGGTTCAACTTGAGCTTCTTGAAGTAACTTCATTACAAGAACTCCTAAAGATGATGGAAATACAGCCTCAATACCATAAAATAACTCATAGGGACTGGTCCCAATTGATTTTTTGGTGGTAATTCTGTCTGTCCACAGTGCATTTGTAAGTTTCTTATGCCAATTTTTCTTGTTTTCTTCCAACATTTTCTTAATGATATTAATAAGACTTTTGTTGGAAGATTCAGCCAGTCCATTACCCTGAGGGTAATAGGCTGTTGAATGGCTTAAACTGATATGATACTTATTACAGAAACTTATCATCTTTTTTTATTTGAAAGCAACAGCGTTATCAGTTATGATTTTCTCAGGACAGCGAAATCTTGATAGTATATTGGTTTCTAAGAATCCTATAATTACAGAATCATTGGCTTGTCTAGATGGGATTGCTTCAATCCATTTAGTAAAATAATCTGTAGCAGTGAGGATCCATCTGTGTTGGCCAGAAGAAGGAGGATGGATTTCTCCAATGAAATCCAGGCCCCATTGTTGGAAGGGTTTTTCTGTGGAAATTGGTTTCAAGGGTAAAGGCAATAATTTTCTCTTGCCTTCAAAGATTTGACATTTATGGCAAGCAGTTATGAATTTCTTTACATCAGAAAATAAGGTTGCCAATAAAATCCAGCCCTTAGGATCTTATCTGCTGTTGATTTCCAGTAAAGGTGTCCACCACAGTCTCCTGCATGGAATTCATTGAGAGCCTTGTCAGCTTCATATTTTAATAAACAATTTAATAGAATACCATCATGATTTTTCCAAAAGAGTAAAATATCTAAAATAGAATACTTTAAGGATGTTATTTTCAAAAACTTTTGCTTTGTTCTGGATAACCCTGGAGGAGCTTACAGGTTTAACAAAATATAAATTATATCAGCATACCAAGGTCAATCTAAAAAGGCCTAGCTGATTTGTGGAGTCGCCATCTCTTGATTGTCATCCAGTTCATTAATATCTAGGGCTTGGCAATTTGTTTCTATCATGAGTTGAGCCAATCCCTGTCCTTTTATTAGCTTTGTAGGTTTTATCTCAATATCATATTCTAATATGGTAGCAATCCATTTACCCCTTTTGCCCTCAATTCCATCTTGAGTTAAGATGTCATTGACAACAACATTTGGTACATAAGCTATCACATGAGAATAAAATATATAGATTCTAAAATATTTAATAGCCTTTACAAGTGCAAAAGCTTGTTTTTCCATAATATTGTATTTTAATGATGCATCCCTCAGTGATTTACTAAAAAAGGCTATAGGTTTTTCACATCCTTGATCATCCTTTTGTAATAAAACAGCTGCTACAGTATGTTCTGATGCAAATGAAAAAATAATAAAGTCTCTATCAAATTGTGGACTGGTAAGAACTGGTGTTCTGGTCAAATACATTTTAATGTCTTCAAATGATTACTTGGCTTATACTGTCCATTTAATACTCGAATCCTTTCTTAACATGTTAGTAAGTAATCTAATTAATTCAGCTAAACTAGAAATGAATCTTCTCAAAAAATTGATTTTTCCTATGAAAGCTTGCAGTTCTTTGATATTTCTGGGATGAGGTATCTGCAATATGGATTTTATTCTTTCAGGATCAATTCTAATGCCATCTTTTGAGATGATATGGCCCAGGAGTTTCCCTTCTTCAAGACCAAACAATGATTTTTGGATTCAGGGAAATACCATACTTTCTGCATTTTATGAAGACTTGTCTGAGATGTTCCAAATGTTGCTGATCTGATTTAGAAAAAACGGTTAAACCATCCAGATATATGACAAGAAAGTCATGGATTTCTTTTGTAAATGCAATGTCCATTGCTCTTTAGAAGGTTACTCCAGCATTTTTGAGTCCAAATGGAATTTTAACATATTTGAAAGTACCCCCGGTGTTGTAAAAGCTGTTTTGTCCTGGTCATCAGGATGAACCAGAATCTGGTTGTATCCTGAGAACCCATCTAAAAGAGAAATCCTTGAAGCACCTACTACTCTTTGAAAAATGTGATCCATTTTGGGCAAAGGATAATTATCCTTTAAAGAAACCTTATTTAGATTTCTTAAATCAACACATAGTCTAATCTCCCCAGTTTTCTTCCTAGTAGGGACCAAGTTAGACACCCACTTTGAAAATCTAATTGGAGCAATTATCCCTGATTCATACATTCTTTTGATTTCTTTTTCAATTGAAGGCAACAAAACAGGGTTGATTCTCATAAGTTTCTGCTTAAATGGTTTTTGATCTAGTTTTAGAGGTATTGTATGTTGAATTATAGATGTATCATATGACTTCAAATCCTCATAACTCCAGGCAAAGACATCCTAGAATTATTTTATTAGTTCAAAATATTTTGATTTTTGACTGGGAGGCAAAGATTTTGATAATTTTATTATTTTAGGTTTTTTTTTCAGTTCCCAAATTGTATTCCTCAATATCAGCTTTTAGTGGTTCCATTTTAGGTTTCAGTGGAATGTCATTAGAGTCAAAAAGATCTTCCAGAGGAGTCAATCCTTTGGGCAAATGATTATCTTTCAGATTAATGATTTCAGATTCATCTTCTACAATCTCATCAACTTCCATTTGTTTAAGGTCCTGCATGTCTTTTTTGGTGAATTTCATTGGATGGAGGATTTGAATGGCACTTTCTTCAGAAATATTTGTTTCTTGTTCAGTTATTTGATTAGATTCATTGATTTTTTCTTCATCTATACTACTGTTAGAAAATTCATTCTCTAAAGTTAAAAAATTGTTAATCTGATTGTTATTTGCAAACACTTGCCAATTATTAAGATTGTTTGGTATAGCTGGTCTATGTCTAATCTCAGCTGTGAACTGATGATTAGGTTCAAACAGTAATTTACAAGTGCTAGGAAACATTGCAAGACTATGAGCATGCAAATTTTGTTTTCTGGGGATTTTTGCAAGCTGAGCCTGTAGAAAGGTGTTAAGAATCTCTGCAACTGTTCCTCTATATTCTCTTAGTCTAGGATCTTTTGTCAAAAACTCACCTTTGATCTATTGAATGATTAAATCAGAATCTCCTATGACAGACACTCTAATTGCCCCTAATTTTTTGACAAGTTTAAGCCCTAATAAAAGAGCTTCATACTCTACCATATTATTAGTGCATTTAAAGTTCAATCTGTAAGCATGGCCTTCAGCGTGATCATTTTCAAGGTTATGTATCCAAATTCCAGCTCCTGCTCCTAACTTATTAACTGAACCATCAAATTCTAAATTCCAAAGAATTTCATGTACATAATTTTCATCAGGAGTTTCAGGAACTTTCTTAACAATGAGATCTGATTTTTTACTTTCTTCTGGCTTTTCTTGGGTTTCAGATGTTTCTTTTTCCTCTGAGATTTCCTGGATTTGAACACTAGATTTATGACTTGCATTTTCTTTTGGTTCTGATGCTAGTGCTTCTAGTTCAGTGGGAAGATCAGTTTCAGCATTATAGAGAATGAATGAGTCCATATCAGAGTGTACTGAGTAGATAGGGAAATTTTCAGGTTTCTCCTGACTACTGACAACATATTTCATCAAGGTTTCTCTGTATAGTCTCTTAGGTTGGCCGAATACTGAAATAGTAGCATATGACATGTCTAATTGAAGAGATCCTCCGAGTTTTGCACCCCAGGATCTAGACAATAACATACCATATTTTGGAGGAATATCTGCTACTACTATATCCATCAAAATTGATTTAGCAGGGTATTGAACCAATGTAACACACAAATCTTTAATTAATCCTAAACATCTCACCTGACTTGAATCAAAAGAGAAAAGATATTTGTAAGGTATGGTGATGTCTAGATTTAATCTTTCCATTACAGCCTTGGGCATTAAATTGTGAGATGCTCCAGAATCGAGCATGGAATTATGAAGTATTTTGTCATGTATATTTAAACTCACATAAAATGGAGGAGTCCCTCCGCTTTCAGGTTTTCCATTTACTTCAGGGCCAAAGAGTAATCTGGGTTGGTCATCAAAAACATTAACTGTGTCATCATTTCCAGGAATATTAAGTGATTTATAAATTTGGTTTCTGTAGACATCATGTTTAGCTAATTCGGACAGTGGAACAACTATCTTTATTTTGCCTACTTCAGATTCCAAATTAAAAGATTTCTCAGTTTGAGTCCTTGTATTTTGAACAGTTGGATTGTCTTTTTCTTCTATGTTTTCAGTGTTTTTCTCCTTTTCACGAGTGTTGTTGGGTGTTGAAGTTGTTTCCGAATCAACTTCTAGAGGCTCCTCTACATTTCCTTTGGGAGGAAGAGTATTGGAAAATTTTCTGTTATTCAGCTGAGTATCAGATACATCTTCAATTATTGGATGGACAGGATTAGGATCTGATCTAGTGAGAATATTTACAGGGGTAGTACTGATCTTACCTTTGAGGGGTTGCTTTGTGGTTTTCTGTTTAATTGCTTCCGAAACATCAACTCGTCTACTCATCAAATTGTATTTCTTATGAAATTCATAGATGGCTATGTCATATCCTTCCTTAAAATCAAATGATTCTCCTTACTGGGTTTGAAACTGTTTAATAATGTGAGCTTCTTGATCATCTTGGGTCAAGAAAATTTCTGGTTCATTTTCATCTTCAGTAAAGTTGTTTATTTGAACATCATCAGTAGGTTCCTCAGAAGTTGAGCCTTCAACATAATTTTCCTGGAATGGGGGCCTAATATTTTGGTCAGGACCAGTTTTTCCAGTATTTTGATTTTGGTTTCTTCTAAAGTTCGGATTTCTCACAGTATTGCTAGGTTGACCATCCCAAGGAGCTTTATTCTTTTCAATAGTTTCTACTCTGTCTCCTAGTCTTTCCACTCCTTTGATAATAGCATCTAGTTTCTTCTCAAAAGCTAAGGGTTCTTCGTTTACAGGCATTCTCCTTTCAGCTCTAGCTCTAGCTCGTTTTTCTATCAGGTTAGCTTCAACACTAACAAATATGCTTTGCATTTCTTCTAGAGTTTGAGGAGCTCTTTCCCTAAGCTGATATGCTATATCAGAATCAAATCCATCAGGGAATTTGATTAGTACTGAATCTGGAGGAGGTCTAAGATTTTGGGGAACAACGTTGTAAGCTTCATTGAATCTGGTAACATAATCTTGCACAGTCTCGTTTGGTCCTCTTTTTAGTTTTCCAAAGTCTGATAAGATTTGAAGAGGATCTTTCTTCTTCTCCCATCTATTTAAAAATGTTCTATAAAGGGCTAGTAAGTCAGCAACACTGTTTGCAGGAAGAGCCTTGAACCAGGTTCTGACTTCTCCAGTAAGAATTTGGACAAAAATTCTCATTCTAACATCATCAACATCTATTTCATGAAATTCAAAATAATCAGTCATCCTTTTAGTATGCTGTTGTGCAGTGTAAGTACCCGAACCATCAAAAGGAGTGATTTTAGATTGGTAATCTTGAGGCATAGCCCCTAGATTAGCTGGTAACCTAAAGGGAGCATATCTATTTTCCATTGGAAGAGGTAGTGGGATAACAGGTGAGGTTGGTCTATGAGTGGTGGGTGGAGGAGTGGAGGGGGTAGTTTGAGGTTGAGAGGTTTGGGGAAAAGTTGATGAACTGGGAGAAGCAGAAGTGATCACAGAAATGTCTGAAGTTTCTTCAGAGGTAAACTCAGATTGTATATAATCTCGCAAATGTTTGTCAAGGTGTGAAGTCACAAATTCAAATTGCAAATCTTCAAGAAATACTGGGTCTGGAACCAAATTGGATAACTCAGATTCAGAAAAATTTACAAATAAAGATGTTTCAAACTGCTCGTCAAAAGGTTCGTCCTCAAGATAAATCCACTTCACAGGACAGGATATATATCTATAGAGAGGTCAATAACTTCCAGAGCTTTCTTGACTATCTTGTCTTCTAAGAATTCTGGGAATCAGATTTGGATTTTCGAATACAGGCGGAGGATTTGGATCAGGATTAGCCCTGGTGTAACGAGTTCTTTCTGAAGCCAGATTTCTAAGTGATATTTTTGGTTTTTTGGTTTAAATGAAATGAATAATACAACTTCAATAATCTCTTTAAGAATTTTCAGATAATGGATTTAAATTTTTCTTAAAGATTTATTTAACTAGAGGAACTGATCAGATGTTTGAAACCAAATTTCAGTCCATAAACTAGACCGGAGATAGACTGAAGTAGCATTTATTTAATATGAAATTGCAGAGCAAAATTAGTTCAAAGGCTACCTAGCTAACTTCAGGCTCAGTCTGTAGTTTATAAAGTAAACACAATAACAATAAAATTATTCAGTTCCCCAGCGGAGTCGCCACTATGTTATCACTCAGATTTTCCTTGAAGTTGTTGGGAAGAGGAAAGGGGTTTGAGGTAACCACAAACCAATCTTTTAGGTATAGAATCTAGCCAATCTGTACCTAGAGAGGGCTCTCTCTATAAAATTTAGCTTTGGTTTTAGAAGATATTAGGCTAGTTATAAAGTTCAGGGGTTTTGTTTGATTTTGGGTGGTGGAATTCGATAGCTAAGGGCAATATTGAGTAGTTTCAAGCCATTGGGCTATGGAGTCAAAAAGATGGCTTCACTGGATTAAGTTTATACACAAAATATGGTTTCACAGGGCAAGATAATCAAACAGAGAACAATTTTAGATCTAAAGTGAATGGAACGGAATCTAAACGGATGAAAGGAAATTAAGAATATTTCAACACATTTATAAGAGGGAAAACTGAGTGATTATTAACAAAGAGCAGTTAAGTATTCTTTATTAAATAATCAAAATGCTTAAACTAGAAAAACAGGAGCAATTAAGAATTCACTGTTTAAAACTAGTTTAGAAGAAAACATTTAGAACAACAATGATTAAAATCAGATTACACTTAAGTACTTTCTGATTTAATCCTTTTCATTGATCGTTCAGAAATGAAACACAGTGATATAATAAACAAATATAAATACTTTAAAACACAAGAGAAATATGACTTATTGATCTGTAGTCCGACACATGAATCCTGTAAAAAGTCTTTTGCTTCAATTCATCATCCAACTTAACCACAAAAAATTTCTCCAATAGCACTTTATTCCAAAATAGTAAATTTTATAGAAAAGTTTAAGAATCCACCTTAAATACTCCGATTGAGGGAGTATTTATACAAAAAGTTACAAAAAATATCTCATAACAACTTGAGATATTATCTAGGATGACTCATAAGTAAATTACAATAAAATAGAGACATATGGTCTCGTAGATAAGAAAAAATGATAACTGATGTTGTGTTGTTTCCTTCTTTTGAGAATGTGCTGAAGGCAGGCCCTATGCTTTGGCTCATTGTTGTCATCTTCAGTAATTCTGTGCTGGCTGCTCCGTTTAACTGATACTCTTGGACTGCTCTGATACACTTTGACCTTTATTCATCCTTTTATCCTTCTTACTATGACTTACTGTAGTACATAATCAAAAATTCAAGTAAGGATAATCTTTACAAAAGTTTTAATAGTTCTTCCCACCATTTATCTTCCAGAATTCTGGTCCTTTGCAGCTTTCTGAGAGTTTCATCAGTCTCTGTATACCTAAATAAAGTAGGTTGAACAGGAAACAAATGTTTTACTTCATGCTCAAGATAAAACAAATTTTCCAATCTATCATGAAGACTTTTTCCTGTAGTCAATGCTGCTGTTGATGAACTAGTTGAGGTACTGGCCTAATTGTTAGCATGTTTGTCCAATTTTTCAACATAACTTTCGAGGTCCATAAATTTGTCTTCTGAAACTAAAGGACTAGGCAATCCTTTATTCAACAAAATATCAAATTTTTTTTGAAGGCAGTAATTTCTTCTTGCATGTCAAAGCATCTTTGTTCCAAATTCTGCATTAGAGTTCTTTTGGTAAAAGCTCTCTTTATTTCCAAAATTGTGCCTGTCCTGTCTTGAATGCAAAATTCTTCAAGTTGCTGCTTGTTCTGAGTATTTAGAAAATGGATAAGTTCATTGGCTTCATCAGGCTTGTTTCCCAATTCTTCACTTGCTCTTAGGACTTCTTCTATAGCCAATTTGACTAAATCATTATGTTCCTGCATTATTTGAATTGAGGGCTAGACATTTTTTATTGATTGGATGATGTTGTCCCAAAGAATTTCATTTATTTCCTTTAAATGTTTCTCCAATGTGAGATCATTTTCTAATTTATGGACCAACTTTTCTAATCTGTTGACCTCTTTTGTTTTATCTGCAACACTCATTTTTGAGAGGTCATATTTTTGTTTCAAACTGGTGAGTTGTATCTTTGTTCTCTGTAGCTCTGTGATTTGGAGTTTCATTTCATCCATTGATTTTGTTAATTCTTCTGGACTCAAATTGGAAGTATGCACCTGTGGCAATTCTGTTGGTTGACCTGTTGTTGTAGTACCTGTAATTACCTTTGGTGTAGATGCTGGAACACTAGGTTGCTTATCTTTCAATGCCTTTTCAAGCTCTTTCTCTGTTTCATTAAGTTGCTCATTCAGTTTTAAGAGCAAGTCCATTAATTCCTCTTCAGAATTTTGCTTTATAATTTCAGCAGTCTGAGGATGTCTTGAGGCTGGTAACTTTAGTTGCTTTCTCAAAGCTGCAATATCATCATCTTTTTTCTTGATTAATGCTTCTATTCCCTTAAGATCTTTGGGGTTATGTCCCAATCCAATGATAATTTCCTCCAAAGTTTTAATCCTGTTGTCTCTAGCCTGAGAAGAGGCTTTTTCAAGGCTTAATTGAGCATTTGTATTCTCCAAAGAATCCTGCAGTTTCTGGGTCATCATTGATTTATCTGTCAGAGTAGAATAAATCATCTCACTTGTCTATTTATGCAGCTCAATTTGATCTAAAGGATGAATATCCTTTGCTAATACTTCAAAATTAGTCTTGATGTAATCTGCCGCTGTCTGAGGTTGCTGCACTTTGGGTTTGAAGTGACTCATTAGCATTTTTCCCTGCTGGATGTCAAAAGATGACATCAACCTTTGCTGATTCTTAGGGGCCATTTTCAAACACTGATTGTAAATTTGAAGTCTGAGAGGATCATTTCTGGCCTTGATATTTATGAAAGTTATTTTAATTTCCCAGGCATCTTTCAATGGTGGTTTAAAATATGACACTTCTGCACTTTGCTGCCTTTGCAGCTCTTTTCTCTGTAAAGTAGTGGATGTCCCACTGTTTGCACTTGTTTGCTGACTACCCAATTGTTCTTCTTCTTGACTATCAAGGATTTCATGAAAAGATTCCACTTCTGGAAGAAGGTTCAATTTTTTTCTTTTAGCATCTTGCTGTTCAGAAGATCCATCAATAGGAGTAGCTGCTTCAGCATCTCTCTTTTTGCCCTTTTCTACATTAAGAGGAGTTTGTAAAATTTATAATTCTGCTACATTAGTCTGAGTAGGAGAAATTTGTACTTGATCATGTCCTTTAGAAGTCTGAGGTTGTTCTGTCATTGTAAATTTCTCTATAACCTGTATATCAACCTCTTTCTCCTTTCCTTTAGATACCACTGTAGCCAATGCACTGATTTCCTGTAGATTTTGTTGAGAAGTCCCAGCAGAAGAAGGACCAATACCTGGTATCTGTACCTGTCCAAAAGAGTCTAGGTCAAGTATCTTTTCAAGGTCTTTCATTACATTTCTAACATTGACCTGTTCACTATCCTGTTCTACCAATGTCCCTTCCATCCATTCATCCATATTGGCATATTGTTCAATTTCTGGGATTCTTTGATGAATGTATGGTGATAATTTATTTTTTATTCTTCTATCACAAATAAAGCTATTTAGGTCATAAGATACCCAATAGAAACTTTTTTGTAATTTAAGATAATCTTCTAATATCTTTTCAGCTTCCTTACCAGCATCTCTAGAGTTACAAACAAAGGGACCTAGCTGGATTTTAATCCTGAGTTGAGCCTTTTTCTTTGCAGTACAATAATGTACTATATCTGAGTTGATCATCTACCTGAAATACTCTAATGCAAAGAGTCTCATTGGGACATACTTGGGCAACTTGAATGGGCATAACTCACACCCATAAAATCTGATTTCTGTGTGATTCTGGTATAGGTACCAGTCACCTATCCGGTATTGTTTTGAGAGTTGAAGAATTTTCTTGATTTCATTACTGAGCCTGGGAGGAGAGACTCCTGTCAACAAGGTGGTTGCTGGGTGTACAAAAAGATCAATAAACTCATTATATGAATAAGGAGAATCAGGAGAATTATGAGTGATGGCAGACCAAAAGATCATAGACCTAGGATTTCCTTTAGCATCAAGCTTTTTAACATGAAAAGGGAAACTTTCTTATTGGTAATAAAGCATGAGATGATAAATAACAGAAGAATACTTGAACACTCTCTCATTCTCTAATCTCATGAACTGATCATGGATTTTGTCTGCAATGTAGGATGCAAAGTCATACTTGACATCAGGGGGCTGTCTAGGGGTGAAAATAGACAACAATACTAGGGTTAATTGGTCAACATATTCACTAGTATTAAAACCCATTGTAAAGGATATCATGTTCAGAATAATACTACCCTCATTAGTGAAAAAAGTATACCCATAAGGGGGAGGGCCTTTGGGCTGATGTTCTGGCAAAATAAAGGTCTGACAAAGATGACTTAACTCTTCATGGGATAATTTGGTAGATTTCTAAAGTAATTCTCCCATGGAAAGGGGAGTGAGAGCTTGACCAAGTTGAAATTGCAACATCTCGTTGATATATTGAGCAGTTATGGGAAAAAGGATAGTCTGACTTAGGGACAAAACTGCTCTTGAATTGGGATCATAGTTTGCATGAGAGTAATGGATTATCTCAGGGAAAATGTGGACTGAGGGGAGAAGGTACATGGGAAGATTGGATTCCCATAATCCAGAAATATCAGAACCTTTCAAGTAATTGTCTCTGCAGTAGAAAAAAATTCTAAGAGGATTTTCACTGAGAACCAGGTCTTTAATTTGAAAATCTCTGTCAACTAATGGCAAATAGTATAAGTCCCTGTGAGGTGCATTCAAGGGTGCGACATTTAGAGCTACGGAAACCTCCATTTCTGGTTCTTCTGGATTCAGAAATGAATTCGGGGTTTTTGTAAAAAACAAGGACAATAATTGCAGTTCTGGGAATAAAAAAGATCGAATTGAACTTCTTTTCAGTCTTTAGAGTGGAATTAAAACCAAAACCTGGTTTTTTTACAGAGTTCAGCGGGAAATTGAAGTAAATACCTGTTTACGGGAAATGAATTGTGGTTAAACAGGTGCTGGCTATGGTGGATAAACCCTGGATTACTTGACTTCAAATTTCTTCAGCGAGGTAGTAGTTGGCACACTTTGACAGTTAAATTCGAAATTGGTTGCTCGGGAGAGTGGTTACTGCATAGGATGATGAAAATGACATGGTTTGTTTGTTTTATTCACAAATTCAATAGATTGGTGGGTTTTGGATTGATGACGTCAGCAAGTACGGGGGGGATTGTCACGGGAAAGACAGGCGTTAATCAGTTTCCATCGCACCGCTTTTGGGACAAGGCGGTTTTGGGTGAATGGGCCGTGATTCCATACGATAAACGACGCGTGGCTTTGTACGATCTAGAAAACCGCTTGGCCATCACGCGTTATCGTTCGGACACAGATGGCTAGCGATATGGACAATAGCCGTTGATCTCAGATGGGTTGATCGAACGGCGGTTGGGGCGTTAAAGTGACGAGAATTTAATATGGAGGGCCCGACACAATTAAACGTTAATTAATCTCATCGGGGGGAATTTGATTGGTGGAGTTAGGCTATTAATTAATCGTGAGGATTAGTTAATTCCTTTTTAAAACGCGGAAAATTGATTGGGAGGGAGTCGGGGAAAAATACAAAGAGATGGGTTATTTTGAAGTTTGGTTTAAACTAAACTTCGGTTTATTTTTTGTTTTAAACACATATAAAATAGGTTTAAAGGTTTTATCATATATTTTTTATTATATGGTAATTAAATCAGATTAATCTAATTACCATAGGGGGTGGGATTAATATTAAAGATATATTTAGTCAAAGGGAGTATAATGGGGGTGTTTTATTAAAACATATGGGGATTAGATACTTTGACTAAAATTATAATAAATCTATTTTTTGGGTATTTTATAAAAAAGGAGTTATATATAATAGGATAAGGTCATTCTTATAGGGATTTAAATAATAAATTAGAAATTAATATGACAAATGAGCTAAAGCGCTAAGTGTAAAACATTAGAATAATGTATTTAACTTATGCTTGCATGAAATGGGTTTTTATGGAATATTGCATGATTTTCCTAAGTAAAATGGGATTTTACTTTAGGAAAAGATTTTTTAGAAGTGAATGAATGTTTTTAAGTACTTAGGTTTTTCCAATTATTGGGCCGAGGGTCCGGTCCCTCCAAAAGTCAAGGAAATGCCTGTAGCCCCTTTAATTTTCAAATACCTTAGTACTTAGGGGAAATTAGTGATTTTTTAGGGAAAAATGAAAGGGGAAGTTAATAATATGACTTTTCCTTGCTTTAAATTCTTCCAATGTAGTGTCTGCCTTTGCACTTGTGATGAAAGTAAAATATTTAACACATCTAAAGCCATCATTCCTCACATGTAATTCAGCAACATCATCTACCTACCCTACCTACTTTACCCTACCATTTTTTCTTCTTTATTAGGGTGCACTTAGACTGGCAAACCCTTATCACACTTTTTTCTTTTACATATGAAAATATATCTAGTTCTAACCTTATTACATCCAAGGGCTCATATTAAAATGTTGAGCTCCTTTTATTCACTCTACCTATCTACTTATCTGCCAAGATTAAACAGTTTGGTTAGATTTTATTCTCTATCTCTAAAACATAAAATTGAAAGATGAACTAGCCAAGCTTGAACTATTTGACTATTCATAAATTGTGGCATAGAATACAAGTTGCACACAATTTTATTTATTAAAAAAGAGTAAAAAGTAGTGGCATTTAGACTTGCACACTTTCCTTGGCCTTTCTTTTGGTGGGGTTCATTTTCTTTCACTTTTTTTGGCCATTTTTATTTTTTCACCCTTTGATTTTTCTTTTAGGGTATACCCTCTTTACATTTTTTAAATTTTTTTGATTTTTTGATTTTTTGAGAATATGGAAAACCTTTGTAACAAGAAAAGGTTATGAACATATTGCATAATTCATCAATTCAATCATGAAATATGACACCTATTGGTATAGGATTCTAACAGAGTTCACTCTATATTCGCTCATGAGATAAACATATTGAAACCCATTCGCATGTTGAGTACACTCTGCACTCACTGAGGAAACAACTAGATTGGAACCCTTTCACGCTCTTTGTGAAGCTGGACAAGTCGACTTCCCTTTGTATTCACTCAGGAAACAACCCCTTTGATGTTCAACGTGTCTGTGATTAAAAATCAACTATCTTCCATTATTTAATAGGATATCAACTTCAATCCATTCAATAGTGATTAGACTAATTAGTAACATTCTCTAGAAACAATCGGTTTCCCATTTAGTGAAAATCCATGGGGCGAATTATTGGTGGTTTATCTGAGGAAAAAATCATTAAGACTTACAGTAAATCCAAGTGTCAGGGATCATGGCCAAGAACAATAATATTCTTTTAAATATTTATGGATCTACACTAAAATTATGATGTTCTTATTACTTCGAGTTTTATTTCCCATGTTCTATAATGGGCAACCAAGCCATGGAAGTGGAAACATAGCTTTGTGAATCCAACGTTTCATGACCTGATCTTATTCCTTTTCTTTCACACGCATCTGGAAATTATTTTCTTCTTTTTATCGGCCAGTTGTAATCCTTATATCCCCTGCAAACGTGATGTCTTATTATTTCTCGACCTTTTTTCTATCAGCAACATATTTTAGCATATATCCACGGGGAATAAAATATTCATAGATTTTATAATAAACTATATTGTTCAAATCTCATGGAAAGATGATTATGAGACCTTGATTTTGCAATCCATTAGTTGATGATTTTGGACCATAAAATTGTAAACGATGGACTTCTTTAGAGAAAGAAATAACTAAAAGAGCGAATAAAACATTCATTTATGCAACTTGCAAAGTTATTTGATCCCTGAACCAAAGACACTTTTCAAATTGCACAATCAATAATGAGAGTCATTGAGAAAAAGAGAATCCTAGACCACTATGACAACCTTCATCTTGATTTGATCCATCAAAAAAGCCTTAGGATGATAGCTCTGGGCCAATGCTCTCAAGTGACTAGAGCTGGAGGAAATATACTTTTTTAATTACTTAGTTATTAATTACTTTATTTGTTAAGTTATATTTTATATTTTCACAATTTTATATACTCTTTTTCCTTTATTTAACATTTTTCAAATAATTATTTTGTTTCCTTAATATCAAGAGACAATGCTCTAAAATGTCAAATTTTAAAATAAGTTACCAAATTAAATTCAAGATATTAACAATATAGTAATTAGTTATAAATATGTGAACTATGGCATAATGATAGTCATATGAAGCTGAAGGGGGTTATGCCCTAATTTTGTATGGTTTTTGCTTTCATTGTGTTTTTCCCCTTTCATGATATTTTCACCCAACTGTAAATTGGTCAAAAGTAAACTCACAATTCCCTTTTGTTAAAGAATTAGGCTCTACAATATTTTGTTTTTGGTAAGTTGTATAGATTTTTCCTTTTAATTGGCTTATTTTATTATTATCAATTAACTCATTCCATTTTTGGAGTCATTTTAGGTAGAATTTTGATTCAAATTTTGGTCATTAGAATGGTAATCTAATTCTTTGAATTATCAATTTTGTATAATTATTAGTGTTAGAACTAATCTAAATCATCAAAGCTAGAACTGATCTAAATTAAGTGAATTCTAATATCAAAACCAGAATGATCATATTGAAGAATTTATTTTTGCTGATTTTAACCAAAATAATAGAAAATAAAGCGATTTAATTAAATCCCCTCGAATGAAAATGAATGACCAACTAAATCATGAGAAAAATTAATCCCCTTGAATGCAAACCAATGACTAACTAAATCAAGGACACAACAACGTCTCATTTCTGGTCGGATGCGTCCATTTTAAAACTATGATTAAATAAAATCATGGTGTATGATACACTTTCTTTGTAAAATGAAAAATGTAATAAATTATTATTCATATCTATAAATATTTAGTTCCACGGGTGATCTAAGTACTCTCGTGACCTTAGACCCTAGAGGTTTATAGTTAGAATAGTTTAATTATATTTATTTTTCCTGATATGGTGTAACAACCCTAAGGAGTTTCAACCATAGAGCTGGACCTAGAAGGCAATGCAAGAATTGAACTTTACTTTTCAATTGAAAAATTGTTTTAATGATGGAGACTTTACCATCTAAACTAACACTCAAATCTACATTTAAATGATATGTTAATTTATTTAATGTTTAATATATAATTTGACACAATAAAATATACCATAATAATAATAATAATAATAATAATTGTATATAATATAAGGTATTGAACCATCTAACCTTTACTAAAATGTATGATGTCCTTGGAATATTTAGTATGTAGGTAAGGCCTCTTGTTTCCTTCTCTATGGCCTTTGGCATTTACTTGTTGGTTTGACTTTTCTAAACCCTTTGAGACACGAAATTGGGATTCTTTTTCCATCGGTTGGGATTTGTCTTAGGGCCTTTTGCTCCTTATCTAACATACATTTAATTGGAGAAATTCACTTTAGGAATACAATGAACCAAATCCAATTGGGTATCATAAACATAGAGTCCAATGTGTCAATACTTCCTTGCCCCTTTCCTTAATTCTTGGGGCATTTAAAATGGTTTTTTTTGTGGTTTAGGGCTCAAACCTATGGTTCATAGTTCATGGTGCACTTCCAATGGATTACATACTCTTCCTAGTGGCTAACATGGAATTCATTAACTCCTTGAAGTCATCTCCCAACCTATTTATATCCCTCTCCTCATCTTTGTAAGGCCTCTTGAACTATTCGATCTCTCTTTGTATATCTCATATGAACACTATTGGATTGTCATCAAATCTAAATCTAGTTCCTCTACTCCTTGTCATCAAATATAAATCTAGTTCCTTGAAGGTTTTATATCTTTTCATAATACGTCTCCATTGGCTTTGTACCTCTTGCCCCTTTGATAGTTCAACTCTTCCACCTCATGGGATGGTCCAACATTGTTAAGATAAGGAAGGTATCACCTTTATGAGGGCAATCACAATCCATCACTTAATTGTTTCATTATATTATATAGTACATATGATGTATTATATTGCATTGTATTGAATATTAGGATGAAGTCTATTTTTTAGGAAGGCACAAAAATGCATTTAACTCCATTTAAGTGAAGTTTCACTCAATTTGAAATGCCCGATGTTTCTCTATTTTCATCTAAATTAGCCTGTATTGTCATCTAGATTGCTTGAATATCTGAAATATTTGTCCTTAATTTCTATGAAGGTTTGAAAATATGTTGGCCCTTTTTTCCAAGATGCTCGTGCTCTTTTAATTTGTTCTTTCACATTGGTTGCTTTGAGGATTTTTATATTTTTATTTTTGTGAGATTTAAATTTGGAAATTGTGATTTAATTGAACCAAACTATATATATATATATATATATCCAAATTTTTCATTTGAATTTGTTATGATGTTGGTTGAAAAGTTGCATATATACTCATATTTATATATATACATTCACTATATAATACACATTTTCCTAAATATGAAAGTTTAGATTTAATTTTGTTTATTTAATTAAATACTAGATATTTGTGTATGAAACTTTTTAGCTATCCCCTTAAGAGAAATGAAGGGAGAAGCAGAGGAATCAACTTGAATATGAAGTTTTCCTTTGAAGGATGTAGGGAAAGAAACACCAATGACTATAATGATGGTAAATTTTAATTAAATTATTTATAGTCTAGTATAATTTATAAAATATGTTGTTCCCTAATCATATAAGTTATAATCTAGAGAATTCATAATGCACATTATTTATCACCATTATCACTCTTAATCTCTATAATTTTTCTTAACACTTATCATTTGTCATTCCTATTTGTATAGAACTTCATCCTTGAGGAATTTCAATATTAACTTATTTAAATCCTAGCTCCTATAATCATAATTACCTTCAACTATTAAATTATGTAGATCTCAACAATTAGCAGGGTAGTTACTTAGTATTTACCTTAAAATTTTTGCATTTCACACATAGCTTAATTAAGGGGAAAAGTAAGTGCCCATAATCCTTATGTTTTTTTCAATTTTTTTTTTTATATTTTTCACAAGTCACATAGCTTAATAAGAAAAGTAGTAAGTGGCTCATAATCCACATATCATTTTTACTAACCAAATCATTTTTAAATCATTAGCATTAGGACAAGGAACCATGTGTTATTAAAGAAAGGGAGTAGCCCCTGCTTCCCTTATGTCTTTTAGACGATATCGGGCTTGCAGCTGAAAGATTTATCAAAGCACTTGGTTTTCCATCTCCCTTATTAGGCTTACATAGTGTAATAGGAAGGAAGTAAGTGGCCCATCAACCACACATTATTTTATTTGCATGTAAGGAACAAACATAACTTAGTGTAACTAGGGGATTTTGTAAAGGATCATTGCATATCCACATCAATACACACTTTTTATGTTCACTTTGTCACTTACAGACACATCACACTACACACACTAAGCTACTATAAAATTTGAACAAAGGGCATCTAGTTTCAAGAGCTTTTGTACTTATTTTGTTTGAGATTGATTTTTCACACCATAAGTGAAGGAAGACTCCTAAAAGCAACCATAACTTGAAAAAAATAAATTTTCCCACAATGTCCATAAAAAAAAAAATATTTTAGGTTAGGACCATTGGGGGTAGGCATCCAATAAGACGCCATGGTCTTGTTCCATTTTGAAACATAGAAGTTGTATTTTAGGGTGCTCCAAATCCTTCACCATCTCATGGAAAAGTTTACACAAGCACGCCAGAGACCCGACTCAGAGAGGATTCAGCTTATGTCCCAATGCATCTGGTACTATATGGGGCTACCCAACCTATATAGTGCTCGGTACTAATGACTGATTACCAAGAAGCTAAAGACTGGATTTCCCTCCTGAGGCAAATGCATCCTAGTGGCCAAATTTTTGGGCATATTCCCCTATAGGTGGAGGTGTGGGAAGCACTAAAGCCTCATTCATTACCTTGGTTGACTCTTTTGGCTATTGGAAGAGTCGGCAGTTCATTCGGGACATAGCCCCAGTACCCGTCATAAAACATATCTTCAGAAGGCCCATTTACTTTGAGAGTGGAAAGGATGAACATGTCTTCATAGGATATTTTATCATACACAAAACAACCAAAACCAATTTTTCTTGTTTGATTAATCACATAACATAACTTAAACAGAAAGTAACCATTTATTTTTCACTTTGTTTTATGTATGTATTTTTTTTTTTTTTAATACATATCCCTGCCCTCACCACATAAGTGACACACATTCCATTTTAAGAATACATAAATACATTACCTTTTAATATTATGAATAATATGACAATGATACACAAAACATTTCAATTCCTATTTCTCTTTAATATATATTACAATAAATTCTACAAATAAAAATTGAAACAAAATATTTTAGTTTACTGAGAAAATATTTTAAATAACTACAAAAGGACAAGTAATACACAAATTAAACATATATACATTTAGAAAACCATGTAACACGATTTTAGTCATGAGGATTCACAATCACTTTACTGTGGAGATTTGGTAATATAAATAAGCTTTATTACAATATCAAGGCTTATCAATACCATATGACCAAAAACCATAACTTGTTTTATATGACACTTGGTTGTATGGATTTTTTCTTAATTAGTCAATTTTGTTAAAAATAAAAAAAGAACATAGATATTCTAGAATATTCCATGAAAAGTAAATCCCTACCACTAATACTTATTGATGATTCAATTAAAATTCTAAAAAATTTACTAATTTTATTAACTTAATAATTAGCATGTTATAGAGTGGGGTGGTGGGTGATAGACGAGTTATGTGACAGATACTATAGGATTAATTTAAAGTTCATTTTTTTGGGTTCTTGATATTTCAATAAATAATCATGCTCAATTGTGTACACTATGGAAAGGTTTGAAGGCTTCCATCAACTTTGGCTTTCAAAATTTGAAGGTGGTGATGGATTTTTAGAATGCAAAAATGCATATGGTTCACATTACTCCATTGAACACTCTTTTGGCTTTAATACCAAAGTGCATGGAGGTATCCAAGACCTCTCTAGGGTTAAATTCTTGCATGCTTTAAGGGAGAATAATGCTTTGATCAAGATATATGCAAATCAATCCATTAGTAACAAAAGAGAGGGGGGCTTTAGTATCAATGATATGTTAGGAATTTACCACATCCTTTAAGTTTCTCATGAAGTAAAATACATGTATCTCATTTATGGAGGTACATATTAAATCTAATATTCATATTGAAGGGCATGTAATGTGAAGAGACACACACATCCTCGTTGCTTACGTAAGAAACTATTTGATTCCACATAATTTTGATTTGGTGAGAGGTTCCACCCTTTATTCTTCACGAATTATGGTTATAGGATTTTGTTTTTTAGTTAGAGGAACTAGATTACAAAATGAGGTGTGGTTTGGTTAGTCTTTGCTTTCTGGGCTAGTTGATTTGCATGGTCCTTATCCTATTCTATAACATTACTAAGTTGCCACCACTGTGTCTTGTTTTATCAAAGAATATTTAATAGAAGGGATTGCCTCATGTCTTAATTCACAACATTTTTTAATGGTTTTACTCTCGATATTCGGGGGTTTGTTGGGGAGAGGTGTTATGTCTCTCCCTTTTATCCCTCTTTGAAAGGCCCCAATTAGCACACCCATTCCCACTATCGTATAATCAGTAGAGGTGTATCATCGCCCACACAAACTAACCTTCCTATTTCACTTCCACCATGCTTTTATTCATCACCCCTAAACCATGCCTATATCCATCACCAAATGCTCCACCATCTACCAAGGAAGGGTGGTCTTCTCCATTTCCTTAGATATTCACGGCTGAAATAAGCAGTTGATAAAAATCTCATATGAATTAATGAAATTGATTCTATGCATTTTGTTTTTTACAACTAATCACTTAATGTAATTTTTGCAGAATTATCAATTTGGAAATATAATTGGGAGTTTCATACATAGAGATTTTTTTTTTTTTAAACAAAAAAATATTAGAAAATTTCTTTTATAAAAATAAAATAAAACATGGGTATATGATAAACAAGGCACACTATATCATCTCATGATAAATGCATCGTATTGTATAAATAAATAAAAATTCTTGTTCATTGTAAAGAAATCCATACATACATATATAGACAAATTTTGAGTATAGTTTACTAACCATTGGATTGTTGGACATATAGCATCCATTATTTTATCATGATTAAATTAGTTCTTCACCCATCATGTCTTCTACCCTTTCTTATTTTTCTCCTGCTGAAAGTTTTGATGCTAGTAACTAGGAGGCTAAGAAGAAGAAGAAAAGGAAGAAGAAGAAGAAGAAATATAAGAAAGGTTCTAACAAACCAAACATGGTCCTAAGTGTTAGTAATGTTGAGGAACCCTCCAACATGCAATGTAAGCCCAAATGCCTTTGCAATGTTTGTAAGTGTTCTCACCTTATTAAGGATTGTTCTATTATACCTAGAGTCTTAGAAGTGTGGTCTAAATATTATCATCATCTTATGGTTGATCCATTGACTAGTGATTCTAAAGTTCCTGGGGAAAAGGCTAAAGTTAGGTTTCCATGTAGGTTATCTAAAGGGAGGCATCAAAATAAAATTTTCCCTCATATGGATGAAGCCTCTAAAATGTTTGAACCAACATTTTTCGGAATGCCCACTCTTCCTATAGAAAATAAATCGAGTATTTCTCCCTTTAGGAAACTTACTTCTTTCTTGATAAAACTAAAAGTGGTGTGATATTATTGCATTAGCTTTCACGGAGAAAATAAATATAGGAGATTGGAAACCCTTCCCCCTTAAAGAGAAGTGTTATGTATCTCCCTTCGGCCCCTCTTCAAATAGCCCCCATTAGCACAACATCCCATGCCTCACTATTTGGAACATCCTTGTTTTTATGATATTTTCATGTTAGGTAGTTCCCTTTACCCCATTCCATCTCAACCACTCATCACAAGTCACCCCATGACACTAAGTTGGTGACACCACCTCCACAATGACAACATATGTCATACATGGTTAGTATAAATTTGTGAGAAATATCTAAGTTGATTAATGACCCAAATATTACTTTTTCCAGAGTGGTTGATATGAAAAGTATAAAATATTTACCTAAAAATGTGATTTCCATGCTTATGGATATGCATTAATCAAGACCATAATATTTACTCAAAAAAAATTATTTTCAATGGAATGTGTACAGATATTTGAAGAATGACTAAGTGTTAGGATTTATGGGTTGGAAGTTGAAGACCCGGAGGATATGATTGGATTTTCAGTAGAAGACTTAACATGGATAGAGATTGATGGGGACCAAGTTGCAATTGTTTAGTATTGTCAAATTGATGATTTTATAAGAGGAGAGGAATCGAGTGAACGTGCACCCACTAAATTTCATCTTTATTCTCATTGAAGTAAGAAAGTAGAGGATATCAAACAAAATTATTGTTCAACATATTTGGAGTACACTGTGTGAGTCTTTATATATATTTTTAATATAATATAATTTTTACAATATGCATAAATGCTATATCTAATTTGTTGTAAAACATTTATATATAGATATTGGTGTGCATATGGTCCAGAGTGTAAAAACAAAATTATGTGTGCATCCTCAAATCAAAAGAAAAAATGCAATTTACATGAAAGTATTAAAGTTTGTTGCCAATGTCACTTCATTGTATGATGAATTCAACTTAGACAGGACAATGTTGTAATATATATACTACATGTACGCATATTGATAAATCCAATGTTGTTTGTCATAGAAAAGATGCAATCGACAGGCTTATGAGATTCAGTTATGCACCACATTTAACAAGGGATATGCGATCTGTCGTACAACATTTAATCCTGTTATCACTCAGATTTTCCTTGAAGTTGTTGGGAAGAGGAAAGGGGTCTGAGGTAACCACAAACTAACTTTTAGGTACAGAATCTAGCCAATCTATACCCAAAGAGGGCTCTCTCTTTCAGTTTTAGCTTTGTTTTGAAAGATATTAGGCTAGTTATGAAAGTTTATGGATTTTGATTGTGTTTGGGTGGTGGAATTCAATAGCAAAGGGGTAGGACTGAGTAGTTTAGGCCATTGGGCTAATGGAGTCAAAGAAGATGGCTTAGCTGGATTTGGTTTCTTAACAAGGGAGGGTTTCACATGGAAATGTAATCAAATAGGGAACAAATAAAGACTTAAAATAAATGGAATGGACTCAAAATGGTGAAGGGAAATTAAGAATCCTTCAACCTATTCGAAAAAGGGAACTTTGAATGATTATTAATAAAGGGCAATTAAGAATTATTTACCAAATAATCAGAATGAATAAACTAGGAAACATGAGAAATTAAGAATTCACTGTTCATACTAGTTCAAAGGAAAACATTAAGAATAACAATGATTGAAAATAGATTGCACTCAAGCACTTTCTGAATTATTCCTTTTCGTTTATCATTTAGATATGAAACATAGATGGTATAATAAACAAGAAAAATCTAAAACATAAGGTATAGAAGACTCATTGATCCGGTGTCTGACTCAAGAATCCTGTGAAAAGTCCTTTGCATCAATTCTTTATCCAGCTAGCCATACAAAATTTGTCCAACAACACTTTATTCCAAAATAATCAGCATTACAACAAAGTTTAAGAATCCACCCTCAATACTCCAATTGAGGGAGTATTTATACAAAAAATTTTACAAAAAATATCTCCTAACAGAGTAAGATATATTTTAGGATGACTCATGAATAAATTACAAGAAAATAGAGAAAAATAGTCTCATGGATAGGAGAAAAGGTAAATAGATGTTGTGTTGTTCCTATTTTTGTGAGTGTGTTGGAGGCAGGACCTATGATTTGGCTTGCTGCTGTCTTCTTTGGTAACTCTGTGCTGGCTACCCTATTTTTACTGATACTCTTTATTTGTACTGATACAGTTTGACCTGTTTGATCTTTGTTTATCCTTTTTACCATTACTTACTGTAGTAAATAACCAAAATTCATCCATGGATATTTTTACAAAATGTCCAACATTTCTTCCCACCATTGTGCTTCTGGTATTATGGTTCTTTGAAGCTTTCTCAGGGTCTCATTAGTTTCTGTGTATCTGAAAAAGGTAGGCTAAATTGGAAATAAGTGCTTTACCTCATGTTCAACATAGAACAAGTTTTTTAAATTGTCATAAAGAACTCCGCCTATAGGCAACGCTTTTGCTACTGATGAACTTGTTGATGGACCTGCTTGGTTGTCTGCATACTGATTCAATTTCTCAACATAGTCTTGATGACTCATTAGTTTATCATGAATAACTAAAGGACTTGGCAACCCTTTACTCTGCAAAATATCAAATCTTTTTATAAAAGTATTGATTTCTTCCTGCATATCATGGCACATTCTTTCTAAGTTTTGCATCAGAGTTCTTTTAGTAAAAACCTTTTTTACTTCCAAAATTTTCCATGTTCTATCTTGAATGCCCAGCTCTTCACGCTGATATTTGTCCTTGGTATTTAAAAACTGTATGAGCTCGCTAGCTTCTTCAGGCATATTTCCTAATTCTGCCCTTACATTTTGAACTTCTTCTAGAGCCAGTTTAACTAAATCATTTTGCTCATAAATTATTTGGATTGATGGTCAAGCATAATTTATTGATTGAGTGATGTTGGCCCAAAGAATTCTCTTGACTTATTTCAAAGGTTTCTCAAATGTATGATCTTTTTCTAATTTTTCACCAAGTTTTCTAACCCTTTGATCTCTCTTGTCTTTTCTGCAACATTTATCTTTGAGAGATCATACTTTTGTTCCAAGGTAGTAAATTGTTCCTTTACTTTTTGGAGTTCTGTAACTTGGAGCTTCAATTCCTCCATTGATTTTATTAGTTCCTCTGTGCTCAAATTGGTAGTGTTACCCTGTGTTAGTTCTACTGACTGCTTTGTTGTTGTTGTACCTGTGACCACTTCTACTGTGGCTACTGGAATGTTTGGTGCTAGTGCTGTCCCAAGTGTAGAAGGGACTGCTGTTGAGACTATTGGTATCACATCGGGAGGCTGAGAGGTCGACTCTCCCTTCTTGTCCTTCAATGATTTTTCATGTTCTTGCTCAGTCTCATCCAGTCATTCATTAAGTTTTAAGAACAAATAAATCAGCTCTTCTTCAAATTTTTGCTTTATGACCTCAGCAGTCTGTGGATGCCTTGAAGGTGGAAGCTTTAGTTGTTTCCTTAGGGCAGCAATATCTTCATCTTTCTTTTTGATTAAGGCTTCTGTAGCCTTAACATCTTTGGGATCATGACCCAATCCAATAATTATTTCTTCTAAAGACTTTATTCTGTTATCTTTGGCCTGGGAGGAAGCTTTTTCCAGTTGCAGTTGGGCAGTTGTATTATCCAAGGAATTTTGTAACCTTTGGGCCATCATTGCCTTACCAGTCAAGGTTGAATAAATCATTTCTCCAGTTTGTTTATGTAATTCAATCTGATCCAAAGGATGAATATCTTTTTCCATGACTTCAAAATTTGTTCGAAGGTAGTCTGCTGCTGTACTTTAGGCTTGAAATAACTCATTACCATTTTACCTTCCTTGATGTCATAGGCTGGCATTGATTATAAACTTGAAGTCTCAATGGATCATTTTTGGCTTTTATGTCTATAAATGTATTCTTGATATCCCAAGAATCCTTCACCAGTGGTATGAAGGATGATACCTCTGCACTTTGTTGTCTTTATAGCTCCTTTTTCCTTTGACTATCAGTGGTCTCTTCAACAAATTATTCTTCTAAGAGGGGATTTAATCTTTTCCTTTTGGTACCAGATTGTTCTGAAGGTCTGCTGGTAGGGATAGTTGTTTCACTGTCTCTCTTTTTACTTTTTTCCTCATTTAGGTGAGTTTTCAAGGTTGGAGGTTCTGCCATATTGACCTGAGTGGGAGAGGTATGCATTTGGGCTTGCTCCTTGGAAGTTTCAAGCTGCTCAGACATTGTGGATTGCTCTGTGGCCTGTGTAATGGTTTCTTTTTCCTTACCTTTGGATGTTGCTGTGGCTAGTGTGCTGGTTTCCTATGAATGTTGCTGAGAGGTTATAGTAGAGGAGGGGCCAATCCCTGATCTTCGTACCTACCCAAAAGAATCCAGGTCAAGTATTTTCTCAAGATCTCTCATAACATTCTCAACATCGACCTGTTCACTATCCTTTTCTACTAGGGTCCCTTCCATCCATTCATCCATGTTTGAAAATTGTTCAATCTCTGGAATCCTATGGTGAATGTATGGTGACAATATGTTCTTCATTCTTCTATCACATATAAAGTTGTTAGGGTCATATGGTACCCACCAAAAACTCTTTTGCAACTTGAGATAATCTTCCAGAATTATTTCTGCTTCTTTCCATGCATCCCTACTATTACAGACAAAAGGGCCTAACTGACTCTTGATTCTAAGCTGAGCTTTCTTCTTGGCATTATAAAAATGGACCAGGTATGAATTTATCATTTGCCTGAAATATTCCAAGGAAAAGAGCCTCATTGGAACATACTTTGGTAACTTAAAAGGGTAGAGCTCACACCCATATATCCTGATTTCTGTATGGTTTTTGTATAGGTACCAATCACCTATCCTGTATTTCTTGGAGAGCTGGAGGATTTTCTTCATATCATTATTGATCCTAGGAGGGGAAACTCTTGTTAATAAGGTGGTTTCTAGGTGAAAAAATAGGTCAATGAATTCATTGTATGAGTAAGGGGACTCAAAGGAACTATGGAAGATTGCAGACCAAAAGATTACAGACCTTGGATTTCCTCTGGTGTCAAGTTTCATGACAGGGAAGGGGAAGTTCTCTGACTGATAATAGAGCATAAGATGGTATATAAAAGTGGAGTATTTGAAAACTCTTTCATTTTCTAGTCTCATGAACTGGTCATGAATCTTGTCAGCAATGTAAGAGGCAAAGTCATATTTGACAGCAAGGGGCTGTCAAGGAGTAAAAATTTACAACAACACTAGGGTTATCTCATCAACGTACTCACTAGTGTTGAATCCCATAATTAAAGATATCATATCCACTATAAGTCTGCCCATATCTGTGAAAAAGGTATGTCCATAAGGAGGGGGGCCTTTGGGTTGATTCTTTTGTAGCATGAAAGTTTGACAGAGGCGATTCAGTTCTTCTTGGGATAATTTTGTGGATTTTTCAAGTAAATCTCCCATGGAAAGAGGAGTCAGGGCTTGACCAAGATGAAATTGTAACATTTCATTGATGGATTGAGCAGTTATTGGAAAAAGAATGGTTTGACTTGGGGACATAACTCCTCGTTGATTAGGGTCATAATTGGCATGAAAATGAAAAATTATTTCAGGAAAGACATGAACTGAGGGTAGAAAATACATATGAAGATTGGATTCCCACAGTCCAAAAATATCAGAGCCATTCAGGTAATTATCTCTGATTTGGCAAAATATTTTCAGGGGATTTTCGCTAAAGGTGAGGTCTTTTATCTGGAAGTCCCTATCCGGTAGAGGCAGATAGTCTAAATATTTTTGGGGAGCATTCAGGGGTGCAACAGTCAAAGCTACAGGGGTTTACGTTTCTGGTTCTTGTGGATTTAGAAAGGAATTTTTGTTTTCAGTGGAAAATGGGAAAAATTTACAGGTCTGGGAGCTTATGTGGTAAAACAAAGACTGAATTATACTGTATTTTAATCTTTTTTCTGTGGAATTAGAGTATAAAATCAAGAATTTCAGGGTTTCGGTGGAAATTGGATAAATACCTGTGTTTGGGAAGTGAATAGTGCGAAAATAGGTACAGGCAATAGCTGATAGGTTCTGGACTGGTTCGATGGAAAATTTCTTAGCAAGGTGGTAGTTGGAAATCTTTGATAGTTGACTTCGATGTTCTTTGCATGGGAACATTGGTCGTAGTACAAAAGGATGAAAATGACGTTTATTTGTTTTATTAACAAAGTCGAGGTTGGCGGGGTTTTTTATTATCCAGGCGGATGACGTACGCGGGAAAAGTTGTTTTGTCGTATGTGGAGGGTGGTAAGTGGTATTATATCACACCACTTTTGGGTATGGGCGGTATTTGGCCGGGAGCTAGCGACTCCATAGGTTTTGTGACGCATGGCGGGGCACTGTTCACAAAACCGCTCCGTAATTGTACGCTAACGTTCGGTCGTGGAGGGCCATACGATATGCACGATAGCCCTTGGATGTGGGGGGCTTGCTCAGACAGTTATCGAGGAGGCGAGGTGACGGGAGGTTGGGGCTCTTAATTAGTTACAGATTAACTGATTAATCCCAATTAGTGTTGTATTATGGTTGTATTTTAACCAAGGGGCGGGATATGTAAAATTTGGGGATTTTGTATAATTATAGTAATACGGGAATGGGTAGATTTTATAGGAGAAATAAATAATATAAGTTAAAAGTTAATATGTCATAATGAATGAAAAATAACTAAGTATAAAAACATTAGGATTGTGTATTTAACTTAGGCTTAAATGAAAAAGGGTTTTTATGGGATATTGTGTAATTTTCCTAAGTAAAATAGGATTTTACTTAGGAAAAGACTTATGGAAGTAAATGAATGACTTATGGATGGTTTTAAGTACTTAGGCTTTTAAATTATTGGGCCGAGGGTCTGGTCCCTCGAGAAGTCAAAGAAATGCTCTAAGCCCCTCTAATTTTCAAATGCCTTAGTACTTAGGGGAAATTAGTGAAATTTTAAGGGAAAAATGAGAAGGGGAGTTAATCATTTGACCTTTTTTTGCTTGAAATTCCTCCAGTGTAATGTTTGCCTTGCACTTGTGATGAAAGTAAAGATTAACACATTTAGAGTCATTATCCATCACATGTAATTCTGCAACATTATCTACCTACCCTACCTACTTTAACCTAACCTTTTTTCTTCTTTTTTAGGGTGCACTTAGACTGGCAAACCCTTATCACACTTTCTTTTCTTTTACATGTAGAAATCTATTTGAGTCTAACCTTATTACATACAAGTGCTCAGATTAAGCTGTTGAGCTCCTTTTATTTACTCTACCTATCTACTTATCTGCCAAGATTAAATAGTTTGGTCAGATTTTATTCTCTATCTCTAAAACATAAAATTCAAACATGAACTAGCCAAGCTTAAGCTGTTCGACTATTCACCAATTGTGGCATAAGTTACAAGTTGCACACAATTTGTTTATTACATAAGAGAAAAAAGTAGTGGCATTTAGACTTGCACACTTTCCTTTGCCTTTCTTTTGGTGGGGTTCATTTTCTTTCACTTTTTGGCCACTTTATTCTTTTCACCCTTTGATTTTTCTTTTAGGGTATACCCTCTTTAAATTTTTTGTTTTTTTGACAATATGGAAAAACTTTGCAACAAGGAAAGGTATGAACATATTAGATAGCCCATCAAGTCAATCATGATATATGACACCTATTGGTATAGGAGCATAACGCTGGCTCCACTTGGGGATGGCTTTTCCTGGTGAAAAGTCAAGAACAACAGGTTAGTAAGCCTCAAAATGATTTTGGCTGAACTATGGAATCTTCTTCTGCTTGTTGCGTTATTGTATGTATGATAGTGACACTTATGAAGCTTAGGGCCTTCTCTTCGGGCTTCAACTCTAGAAAGTTACTATCCAATCAAAACTGTGACATTACAAAGGACATAGTATGTACATGTTAAAAATCAGGATACATTAATAAGTAGGATCAAAGTAATGTTTCAACATTCGACCATTAACTGGCCCTTCTTCAGTTTTTGTACCATCCAGTTTTTTCAAATAATATGTATTGTTTCCTTGTAAGGCATAGATAATATAAGGTCCTTTCCACAGGAAGTCAAACTTCCCATGTTTTCCCTTATCCTCTCTTCTGGAATCCCATCTTAACACTTTGTTTCCGAGGTATAAATCTTTTGCCTTGGTTCTTTTATGAAATATCTTCTTAAGCTTCTCCTGCAATACTTGGGATCTTTGATATACTTCTTCTCTGGTCTGTTGCAGATTGATGGTCTGGTTTATCCTCCTTTGAATATCATTAGGTTCAACCTGAGCTTCTTTAAGTAATTTCATTATAGGAACTCCTAAAGATGAAGGAAATACAACCTCCATGCCATAGACTAACTCATAAGGACTGGTCCCAATAGATTTTTTGGTGGTGAGTCTATCTGCCCATAGTGCATTTGTAAGTTTCTTGTGCTAATTTTTCTTGTTTTCCTCCAATAATTTTTTAATAATATTAATGAGGCTTTTGTTGGAGGACTCAACCAGTCCATTACCTTGAGGGTAATAGGCTGTGGAATGGCCTAAGGTGATATGGTATTTGTTACAAAAACTTATCATCTTCTTGGATTTGAAGGCAACAACATTGTCAGTTATGATTTTATCAGGACAGCCAAATCTAGATAATATGTTGGTTTCTAAGAATCCTATAATTAAGCCCCATTGTTGGAAGGGTTTTTTAGTGGAAATTGGGCTCAGGGGTAAAGGTAATAGTTTTCTCTTACCTTCAAAAATTTGACATTTATGGCAAGTAGTGACAAATTTCTTTACATTAGTGAACAAGATTGGCCAATAAAATCTAGCCCTTAGGATCTTGTTTGCAGTTGATTTCTAGTAAAGGTGTCCACCACAGTCTCCTGCATGAAATTATTGGAGAGCCTTGTTAGCTTCTTCTTTTAATAAACAATTCAATAGAATACCTTCATGATTTTTCCAAAAAATAACATTATCTAAAATACAAAACTTTGAATATTTCATCTTTAAAAACCTTTTCTTTGTTCTGGATAACCCTGGAGGAGCTTGCAGGTTTAATAGTACATAAATTATATCAGCATACCAAGGTGAATCTAAGAAGGCTTGGCTGATTTGTTGAGTCACCATCTCCTATTCGTTATCCAGTTCATTAATGTCCAGGGCTTGACAATTTGTTTTTGTCATGAGCTTGGCCAATCCCTGTCCTTTTATAAGCTTTGTAGGTTTTATTTCAATATCATACTCTAAAATGGTAGAAATCCATTTACCTCTTTTGCCCTCAATTCCATCCTGGGTTAAGATGTCTTTGACAACATCATTTGGTACATAGGCTATCACATGGGAGTACAATATGTAGACTCTAAAGTCTTTAATGGCTTTTACAAGTGAAAAAGTTTGTTTTTCCATGATTTTTTACTTTAATGGTGCATCCCTTAGTGCTTTACTAAAAAAGGCTATGGGTTTCTCACATCCTTGATCATAATTTTGTAATAAAATAGCTGCTATATTATGTTCTGATGCAAATGAAAATATTATGAAGTCTCTATCAAATTGTGGACTTGTAAGGACCGGTGTTTTGGTCAAAGCCATTTTAATTTCTTCAAATGATTGTTTGGCTTCTACAGTCCATTTAATACTTGAATCCTTTTTTAACATATTATTAAGCAATCTAATTAGTTCAGCTAAATTAGATATGAATCTTCTCAAAAAGTTTATTTTTCCTAGGAAAGCTTGAAGTTCTTTAACATTTCTAGGGTGAGGTATCTGCAGTATAGCTTCTATTCTAGCAGGATCAATTCTAATACCATCTTTGGAGATGATATGGCCCAAGAGTTTACCTTCCTCTAGACCAAAAAAGGACTTATTTGGATTCAAAGAGATACCATATTTTCTGCATTTTAGGAATATTTATCTGAGATGGTCCAAATGCTGCTGATCTGATTTAGAAAAAACAGTTAAGTCATCCAGATATATAACAAGAAAATCATGAATTTCTTTTGCAAATGCTATGTCCATTTCTCTTTGGAAGGTTGCTCCTGCATTTTTAAGTCCAGATGGCATTTTAACATACTTGAATGTGCCCCATGGTGTTGTGAAAGCCATTTTTTCCTGGTCATCAGGATGAACCAGAATCTGGTTATATCCTGAGAACCCATCTAGAAGTGAAATCCTCAAAGCACCTACTACCCTTTGTAAAATGTGATCCATGTTGGTTAAAGGGTAATTATCCTTCAAATAAACCTTATTTACATTTCTTAAATCAACACATAATCTGATTTCTCCAGTTTTCTTCCTAGTAGGTACTAAATTAGACACCCACTCTGAAAACCTAATGGGAACGATTATCCCTACTTCATACATACGTTTGATTTCTTTTTCAATTAAGGGCAACAATATAGGGTTAATTCTTCTGAGTTTTTGTTTGAATGGTTTTTGATTTTCTTTCAGAGGCATTGTATGCTGAATTATAGAGGTGTCATATGATTTCAAGTCTTCATAGCTCCAGGCAAAGACATCCTAGAATTCTCTCACTAATTCAATATATTTTAGTTTTTGGTCAGGGGGCAAAGATTTAGAGAACTTTATCATTTTTGGATTTTCTTCAGTCCCCAAGTTATATTCCTCAATAACTGCTTTTAATGGTTCCATCTTAGGTTTCTTTGGAATATCATTAGAATCAAAGATATCTTCTAGAGGAGTTAATCCTTTAGGCAAATGATTGTCTTTTAACTTAATGAATTCAGATTCTTATTCAATAATCTCATCAACATCCATTTGTTTAAGGTCCTGCATTTCTTTGTTGGTGAAATTTGTTGGATGAAGCATTTGAATTGCAATTTCTTCTAAAATGTCTGTTTCTAGCTCATTTGTTTGATAAAATTAAATAACTGTATCTAAATCTATGTTACTATTAGAAAATTCTTTATCTAAAGTCAAGAAATTGTTAATCTGCTCATCACTTTCAAACACTTGCTAGTTCTTTAAATTGTCAGGTATGGCTGGTCTGTGTCTAATCTTAGCTGTGAACTGATGATTAGGTTCGAATGGTAATTTGCAGGTGCTGGCAAACATTGCCAGACTATGGGCGTGCAAGTTGTGTTTTCTTGGGATTTTAGCAAGCTAAGTTTCCAGAAAAGTATTGAGTATCTCTATAAATGTTCCTCTATGGTATCTCAGTCTGGGATCATTTTTTAGATACTTCCATTTGATCTGTTGAATGATTAAATCAGAATCTCCTATGACAGATACTCTAATTGCCCCTAATCTTTTGACAAGTTTAAGACCTAGCAAAAGAGCTTCATATTCTGCCATATTATTAGTGCACTTAAAGTTTAATCTGTAGGCATGGCCTTCAGCATGATCATTTTCAAGGTTGTACACCTAAACTCCTGCTTCTGCTCCTAATTTGTTAACTGAACCATCAAATTCTAAGTGCCAAAGCACTTCATGTTCATAATTGGTATCAGGAGTCTCAGGAAATTTTTTAACAGTGAGATCTGGTTTTTTACTTTCTTCTGGTTTTTCTTGGGTATTTGATGTTTCATTGTTCTCAGAGATTTCCTGGATTAGAACACTAGATTTTTTATTTGTAATTTATTTTGGTTCTGCGGCTAGAACTTCTAATTCAGTGGGAGGATCAATTTCAGCATTATAAAGAATAAACGAATCCATATCAGAGTGTACTGAGCAGATGGGGAAATTTTCGGGTTTCTCCTGACTACTAACTACATATTTCATTAAATTTTCTCTGTATAGTTTCTTAGGGTGGCCAAACACTGAAATAGCAGCGTATGACATGTCCAATTGAAGAGATCCTTAAAGCTTTGCACCCCAAGATCTAGACAATAACATGCCATAATTTGGAGGAATATTTGCTACTACTATGTCCATCAAGATGGTTTTTGCAGGGTATTGAACCAGTGAAACACACAAGTCTTTGATTAATCCTAAACATCTCACTTGACTTGAATCAAAAGAAAAGAGGTCTTTGTATGGCATGGTGATATCTAGGTCTAATTTATCCATTATAGATTTGGGCATTAGGTTGTGAGATGCCCCAGAATCAAACATTGCATTATGAAGTATTTTATCATGTATGTTTAAACTTACATAGAATGGAGGAGTTCCTCCATTCACTGGTTTTCCATTTACTTAAGGGCCAAAGAGTAATTTAGGTTGGTCATCAAAAACATTTACTGAGTCTTCACTTCCAGTGATATTGAGTGATCTATTGATTTGACTTCGGTAGACATCATGTTTAGCTAATTCAAACAATGGAACAACTATTTGTAATTTTCCTACTTCAGTCTCCAGATTAAAAGGTTTTTCAGTCTGAGTTCTTGTATTTTGGAGATGTGGATTCTCTTTATCTTCTGTATTTTGTGTATTTTTATCCTTCTCAGGAGTGGGGTTATGGGCTGAGGTTGTTTCCAAATCAACTTCTGGAGATTCCTCTACATTTCCTTTGGGAGTAAAAGTATTGGAGAGTTGTCTGTTATTAGGTTGATTATCGGATACATCTTCAATAATTGGGTTAGCAGGATTAGGATCTGATCTAGAAAGAATATGTACAGGGGTAGTATTGGTTTTACCTTTGAGGGGTTGTTTTGTAGCTTTCTGTTTATTGGTTTCAGGGACATCAATTCTTCTGCTCCTCAAATTATATTGCTTGTGGACTTCATAAATGGCTATATCATATCCCTCCCTGAAGTCAAATGATTCTCCTGACTGAGTTTGGAATTGTTTGATAATGTGAGCTTCTTGATCCTCTTGGGTAAAGAAAACTTGTTGTTCATTATTGAGTCCCATTAAGTTTATTTGAGTATCTTCTGTTGGTTCATAATAATTTGAGGCTTCAACATAATTTTCCTGGAATGGGGGCCTAATGTTTTGGTCAGGACCAGTCTTTCTAGTGTTTTGGTTTTGGTTCTTTCTGAAATTTGGATTTCTCCCAGTATTGCTCGGTTGACCATCCCAAGGAGATTTCCTTTCAATTGTTTCTACTCTATCTCCTAGCCTATCCATTCCTTTAATAATAGCATCCAGTTTCTGTTCAAAGGCCAAGGGTTCTTCTTTTAATGGTATCCTCATTTCACTTCTAGCTTTAGCTCATTTGGATATCAAGTTGGCTTCAACACTAACAGATATACTTTGCATATATTCTAAAGTCCGAGGAGATCTTTCCCTAAGCTGGTATGCCATATCAGAATCAAATCCATCAGGGAATTTGATTAATGCTAAATCTGGAGGAGGTCTGAGGTTTTGAGGGATAGCATTGTAAACATTATTGAACCTAGTGCAGTACTCTTGCACAGTTTCTTGTGTTCATTTCTTCAGGTTTTCATATTCTGATAAGATTTGGAGAGGATCTTTCTTCTTTTCCCATCTATTTAAGAATGTTCTATAAAGAGCTTCTAGGTCATTGATACTGTTTGCAGGAAGGGCTCTAAACCAGGTTCTAACTTCTCCAGTCAGACTTTGAACAAATATTATCATTCTTACATCATCTGCATCTATTTCATATATTTGAAAATAATCACTCATTTTTTTAGTATGTTGTTGTGCAGTGTAGGTACAAGAACCATCAAATGGAGTGATTTTACTTTGGTAGTCTTGGGGCATAGCCCTTGGATTGACTGGTAATACCAAGGGAGCATATCTGTTCGCCATTGCAGTAGATAGTGATAAAACAACAACCGAGGTTGATCTGGGAGTGGTGGATGGAGGGGTAGAAGGGGTGGTTTGAGGTTGAGATGTTTGAGGAAATTTTGATGAACTTGGAGAGGTTGTAGTGATCACAGAAAGATTTAGTGTTCCTTCAGAGGTAAGCTCAGATTGTATGGAGTTCCGCAAATTTTTTTCAAGACGTGAAGTAAAAAATTCAAGTTGTAAATCTTCAATAAATACTGGGTCTTGAACCAAGTGGGCCAACTCAGATTCAGAAACAGTTACAAATAAAGAGGTTTCAGATTTCTCACCAAAGGGTTCGTCCTCAAGGTAAATCCACTTCACAGGGCATGATCTTGATCTATAAAGGGGCCGAGAACTAGCAGAACTCTCTTGGCTCTCCTGTCTCCTAAGAATTCTGGGGATCAGATTAGGGTTTTCAAACACAGGTGGTGGATTTGGATCAGGATTAGCCCTGGTGTAATGAGTCCTTTCTGAAGCCAGGTTTCTAGGTGATTTTTTTTTTTGGTTTTTTGTCTAAATGGAATTAACAATACAACTTCAACAATTTCTTTAAGAGGTTTTAGATATTAGATTTAGATTTTCTTAAAGATTTATTTGACTAGAGGAACTGATCAAGTGTTTGAAACTGGATGTTCAATTCATAAACTAGACCGGAGATAGATTGAAGCAGCATTCATTTACTTATGCAATTGCAAAGTAAGAGCAGTTCAAAGGCTACCTGGCTAACTTCAGGCTCCGTCTGTAGTTTATAAAGTAAACAATATTAATAAGCAAATTATTCGAATCCCTAGTGGAGTCGCCACTATGTTATCACTCAGATTTTCCTTGAAGTTGTTGGGAAGAGGAAAGGGGTCCAAGGTAACCACAAACCAACTTTTAGGTACAAAATCTAGCCAATCTGTACCCAGAGAGGGCTCTCTCTTTAAGTTTTAGCTTTGTTTTGAAAGATATTAGGCTAGTTATGAAATTTTATGGATTTTGATTGTGCTTGGGTGGTGGAATTCAATAGCAAAGGGGTAGGACTGAGTAGTTTAGGCCATTGGGCTAATGGAGTCAAAGAAGATGGCTTAACTGGATTTGGTTTCTTAACAAGGGAGGGTTTCACAGAGCAAGGTAATCAAATAGGGAACAAATAAAGACTTAAAATAAATGGAATGGACTAAAAATGGGTGAAGGGAAATTAAGAATCCTTCAACCTATTCGAAGAAGGGAACTTGGAATGATTATTAATAAAGGGAAATTAAGGATTCTTTACCAAATAATCAGAATGAATAATCTAGGAAACATGAGAAATTAAGAATTCACTGTTCATACTAGTTCAGAGGAAAACATTAAAAATAACAACGATTGAAAACATATTGCACTCAAGCACTTTCTGAATTATTCATTTTCATTTATCATTCAGATATGAAACATAGATGGTATAATAAACAAGAAAAATCTAAAACATAAGATATATAAGACTTATTGATTCGGTGTTTGACTCAAGAATCTTGTGAAAAGTCCTTTGCATCAATTCTTCATCTAGCTAGCCATACAAAATTTGTCCAACAACACTTTATTCCAAAATAATCAGTATTACAGCAAAGTCTAAGAATCCACCCTCAATACTCCAATTGAGGGAGTATTTATAAAAAAAATTTTACAAAAAATATCTCCTAACAGAGTAAGATATATTTTAGGATGAATCATGAATAAGTTACAAGAAAATAGAGACAAATAGTCTCGTAGATAGGAGTAAAGGTAAACAGATGTTGTGTTGTTCCTATTTTTGTGAGTGTGATGGAGGCAGGCCCTATGATTTGGCTTGCTACTGTCTTCGTTGGTAACTCTGTGATGGCTGCCCTGTTTTTATTGGTACTCTTTATCTATACTGATACGCTTTGACCTGTTTGATCTCTGTTTATCCTTTTTACCCTTACTTACTCTAGTAAATAACCAAAATTCATCCAAGGATATTTTTACAAAATGTCGAACATATCTTCCCACCATTGTGCTTCTGGTATTCTGGTTCTTTGAAGCTTTCTCAAGGTCTCATCAATTTCTGTGTATATAAAAAAGGTAGGCTGAATTGGAAATAAGTTCTTTACCTCATGTTCAACACAGAACAAGTTTTTTAGACTGTCATAAAGAACTCCGCCTGTAGGCAACGCTTTTGCTGCTGATGAACTTGTTGATGAACCTTCCTGGTTGTCTGCATACTGATTCAATTTCTCAACATAGTCTTGATGACTCATTAGTTTATCATGAATAACTAAAGGACTTGGAAACCCTTTACTCTGCAAAATATCAAATCTTTTTATAAAAGCATTGATTTCTTCCTGCATATCATGGCACCTTCTTTCTAAGTTTTGCATCAGAGTTCTTTTAGTAAAAACCTTTTTTACTTCCAAAATTTTCCATGTTCTATTTTGAATGCCCAGCTCTTCAAGATGATATTTTTCCTTGGTATTTAAAAATTGTATGAGCTCGCTGGCTTCTTTAGGCATATTTCCTAATTCTGCCCTTGCATTTTGAACTTCTTCTAGATCCAGTTTAACTAAATCATTTTGCTCATAAATTATTTGGATTGATGGCCAAACATCATTTATTTATTGAGTGATGCTGGCCCAAAGAATTCTCTTGACTTCTTTCAAATGTTTCTCAAATGTGAGATCTTTTTCTAATGTTTTCACCAAATTTTCTAACCCTTTGATCTCTCTTGTCTTTTCTGCAACATTTATCTTTGAGAGATCATACTTTTGTTCCAAGGTAGTAAATTGTTCCTTTACTTTTTGGAGTTCTGTAACTTGGAGCTTCAATTCCTCCATTGATTTTATTAGTTCCTCTGTGCTCAAATTGGCAGTGTTACCCTGTGTTAGTTCTGCTGACTGCTTTGTTGTTGTTGTACCCGTGACCACTTCTGCTGTGGCTGTTAGAATGCTTGGTGCTAGTGGTGTCCCAAGTGTAGAAGGGACTGCTGTTGAGACTACTGGTATCACATCGGGAGGATGAGAGGTCGAATCTCCCTGCTTTTCCTTCAATGATTTTTTAACTTCTTACTCAGTCTCATCCAGTCGTTCATTAAGTTTTAAGAGAAAATCCATAAGCTCTTCTTCAAATTTTTGCTTTATGACCTTAGTAGTGTGTGGATGCCTTGAAGGTGGCAACTTTAGTTGTTTCCTTAGGGCAGCAATATCTTCATCTTTCTTTTTGATTAAGGCTTTTGTAGCCTTAACATCTTTGGGATCATGAACCAATCCAATAATTATTTCTTCTAAAGACTTTATTCTATATTATCTTTGGCCTGGGAGGAAGCTTTTTCCAGTTGCAGTTGGGCAGTTGTATTATCCAAGGAATTTTGTAACCTTTGGGCCATCATTTCCTTACCAGTCAAGGTTGAATAAATCATTTCTCCAGTTTGTTTATGCAATTAAATCTGATCCAAAGGATGAATATCCTTTGCCATGTCTTCAAAATTGGTTCTAAGGTAGCCTGCTGCTGTTTGAGGCTGCTGTACTTTAGCTTGAAATAACTCATTACCATTTTACCTTCCTTGATGTCATAGGTTGACATCAATCTATGTTGATTTGTAGGGGCCATCTTCAAAGATTGATTATAAACTTGAAGTCTCAATGGATCATTTCTACCTTTTATGTCTATAAATTTCTTCTTGATATCCCAAGCGTCCTTCACTGGTGGTCTGAAGGATGATACCTCTGCACTTTGTTGTCTTTCTAGCTCCATTCTCCTTTGACTATCAGTGGTATCTTCAACAAATTCTTCTTCTAAGAGGGGATTTAATCTTTGCCTTTTGGTACCAGGCTGTTCTGAAGGTCTGCTGGCAGGGGCAACTATTTCATTGTCTCCCTTTTTACTTTTTTCCTCATTTAGGGGAGTTTGCAAGATTGGAGGTTTTTTCATATTGACTTGAGTGGGACAGGTCTGCATTTGGGCCTGCTCGTTGGAAGTTTTGAGCTGCTCAGACATTTTGGATTGCTCTATGGCCTGTGTACTAGATTATTTTTCCTTACCTTTGGATGTTGTTGTGGCTGGTGTGTTGGTTTCTTGTGAATGTTGCTGAGAGGTTCTAGTAGAGGAGGGACCAATCCCTAATCTTCGTGCCTGTCCAAAAGAATCCAGGTCAAGTATTTTCTCAGGATCTCTCATAACATTCTCAACATCGACCTATTCACTAGGTCCCTTCCATCCATTCATCCATGTTTGCAAATTGTTCAATCTCTGGAATCCTATGGTGAATGTATGGTGACATCTGTTCTTCATTATTCTATCACATATAAAGCTGTTAGGGTCATATGGTACCCACCAAAAACTCTTTTTCAACTTGAGATAATCTTCCAAAATTCTTTCTACTTCTTTCCATGCATCCCTACTGTTACAGACAAAAGGGACTAACTGAATCTTGATTCTAAGCTGAGCTTTCTTCTTGGCATTATAAAAATGGACCAGATCTGAATTTATCATTTGCCTAAAATATTCCAAGGCAAAGAGCCTCATTGGAACATACTTTGGTAACTTAAAAGGGCAGAGCTCACACCCATATATCCTGATTTATGTATGGTTTTTGTATAGGTACCAATCACCTATCATGTATTGCTTGGAGAGCTGGAGGATTTTCTTCATATCACTATTGATCCTAGGAGGGGAAACTCCTATTAATAAGGTGGTTACTGGGTGAACAAATAGGTCAATGAATTCATTGTATGAGTAAGGGGACTCAAAGGAACTATGGAAGACTGTAGACAAGAAGATTACAGACCTTGGATTTCCTCTGGTGTCAAGTTTCATGACAGGGAAGGGGAAGTTCTCTGATTGATAATAGAGCATAAGATGGTATATAAAAGTGGAGTATTTGAAAACTCTTTCATTTTCCAGTCTCATGAACTGGTCATGAATCTTGTCCGCAATGTAAGAGGAAAAGTTATATTCCTGTCCAGGAGTAAAAATTGACAACAACACTAGGGTTATTTCATCAATGTACTCACTAGTGTTGAATCCCATTATTAAAGATATCATATCCACTATAAGTCTGCCATATCTGTGAAAAAGGTATGTCCATAAGGAGGGGGGCCTTTGGGTTGATGCTTTTGTAGCATGAAAGTTTGACAGAGGCGATTCAGTTCTTCTTGGGATAATTTTGTGGATTTTTCTAGTAAATCTCCCATGGAAAGAGGAGTTAGGGCTTGACCGGGATGAAATTGTAACATTTCATTGATGGATTAAGTAGTTATTGGAAAAAGAATGGTTTGAATTGGGGAAATAACTGCTCACTGATTAGGGTCATAATTGGCATGAAAATGATAAATTATTTCAGGAAAGACATGAACTGAGGGTATAAAATACATAGGAAGATTGGATTCCCACAGTCCAAAAATATCAGAGCCATTCAGGTAATTATCTCTGCTTTGGCAAAAGATTTTCAGGGAATTTTCGCTAAAGGTGAGGTCTTTTATCTGGAAGTCCCTATCCGCTAGAGGCAGATAGTCTAAATCTTTGTGGGGAGCATTCAGGGGTGCAACAGTCAAAGCTAAAGGGGTTTCCATTTCTGGTTCTTGTGGATTCAGAAAGGAATTTGGGTTTTCAGTGGAAAACGGGAAAAAATTACAGGTCTGGGAGCTTATGTGGTAAAACAAAAACTGAATTATACTGTATTTTAATTTTTTTCTGTGGAATTAGAGTATAAAATCAAGACTTGCAGGGTTTCGGCGGAAATTGGATAAATACCTGTGTTTGGGAAGTGAATAGTGCAAAAACAGGTACAGGAAATAGCTAACAGGTTCTGGACTGGTTCGGCTGCAAATTTCTTAGCAAGGTGGTGGTTGAAAATCTTCAACAGTTGACTTCGACGTTCTTTGCATGGGAACACTGGTCACAGTACAGAAGGATGAAAATGACGTTTATTTCTTTTATTAACAAAGTCGAGGTTGGCAAGGTTTTTTATTATTCAGGCGGATGACGTACGCGGGAAAAGATGTTTTGTCATATGCGGAGGGTTGTAAGTGGTATGATATTGCACCACTTTTGGGGAAGGGCGGTATTTGGCCGGGAGCCAGCGACTCCATAGGTTTTGCGACGCGTGGTGGGGCATTGTTCACAAAACCGCTCTGCGATCACATGCTAACGTTCAGTTGTGGAGGGCCATACGATATGCACGATAGCCATTGGATGTGGGGGGCTTGATCAGATGGCTATTGGGGAGGCGAGGTGACGGGAGGTCGGGGCTCTTAATTAGTTACAAATTAACTAATTAATCCCAATTAGTGCTGTATTATGGTTATATTTTAACCAAGGTTCGGGATATGTAAAATTTGGGGATTTTGTATAATTATAGTAATATGGGAATGGGTAGATTTTATAGGGGAAATAAATAATATAAGTTAAAAGTTAATATGTCATAATGAATGAAAAAGCGCTAAGTATAAAAACATTAGGATTGTGTATTTAACTTAGGCTTAAATGAAAAAGGGTTTTTATGAGATATTGTGTAATTTTCCTAAGTAAAATAGGATTTTACTTAGGAAAAGACTTATGGAAGTAAATGAATGACTTATGGATGGTTTTAAGTACTTAGGCTTTTAAATTATTGGGCCGAGGGTCCGGTCCCTCCAGAAGTCAGAGAAATGCTCTGAGCCCCTCTAATTTTCAAATGTCGTAGTACTTAGGGGAAATTAGTGAAATTTTAAGGGAAAAATGAGAAGGGGAGTTAATCATTTTACCTTGTTTTGATTGAAATTCCTCCTGTGTAATGTCTGCATTGCACTTTTGATGAAAGTAAAGATTAACACATTTAGAGTCATTATCCATCACATGTAATTTTGCAACATCATCTACCTACCCTACCTACTTTAACCTAACATTTTTTCTTCTTTATTAGGGTGCACTTAGACTGGAAAACCCTTATCACACTTTATTTTCTTTTACATGTAGAAATCTATCTGAGTCTAACCTTATTACATACAAGAGCTTAGATTAAGCAGTTGAGCTCCTTTTATTTTCTCTACCTATCTACTTATCTGCCAAGATTAAACAATTTGGTCAGATTTTATTCTCTATCTCTAAAACATAAAATTCAAACATGAACTAGCCAAGCTTAAGTTGTTCGACTATTCACCAATTGTGGCATAAGTTACAAGTTGCACACAATTTGTTTATTACATAAGAGCAAAAAGTAGTGGCATTTAGACTTGCACACTTTCCTTGGCTTTTCTTTTGGTGGGGTTCATTTTCTTTCACTTTTTGGCCACTTTATTCTTTTCACCCTTTGATTTTTCTTTTAGGGTATACCCTTTTTACATTTTTTAAATTTTTTGATTTTTTGACAATATGGAAAACCTTTGCAATAAGGAAAGGTATGAACATATTACATAGCCCATCAATTCAATCATGATATATGACACCTATTAGTATAGGAGCATAACAAATCCAAAGAGGTTTTAATGTTACAATGATATGGGACAAGTTCATCTCTGATGTGAAGGATGGATTTAGTGAGTTATACACAAAGATATCTCGAGATACATATATGACAAGACAAGATATATTAGACATTTATAATGACACCATAAGGCTAGAGTATGTTAAAGATCAAAGTGATCCAAACAGTGTAGAATGTTGGTATAAGGAACGACCCGACATATTTTTATTCTACCAAAAACAAGATCTTGTTTAAAACATCCCTTTTATTATAGGCATACAAACAAAGTAGATGCACTCAATGATGATAAAATATTTTAATAATAATATAATCTCAATGGATTCAACATTTAGTACAAATAAGTATGGGGTGAGTAAAAATTTATCCTAAATTCGATTCATTTATTCAACCTCATTTTAATTCAGTAACTTATATAAATATAATTATGTACATTGTTTGTAATGTAGTATCAACTGTACACCTTAATGGTTTTTGACGAACATCAAAATGGGGTTCCAGTAGCTTGGGTGATATCATCACAAAATACTATAGATGATATTTCTAAATGGATGTAAACTCTCTTTTTCATTGGGAAGAAAGAGTGACTAGATTGGCATGTTCAAGCCTTCATCACAAATGATGCTACTGCTGAAATTGAAGTGTTAAGGAGATGTGTTTATTATTTTATAAGAGACATAAAAATATTCTTAATGTATATTCCCTCTAATAAATTATGCTATTTCGGGTCTTCAATCAAGTTTAAAATATTATTATGTGTGTAGCATGTTCATCGTGCATGGTTGAAGAATGTTGGAAATAAATTCCAAGGAAGGGAAAACCAAATCCACATTTTCTGTTCTTTAGGATAAATCATGCACACATGTGAAGATGATGAATTTGTAAAAAATAAAGTTGAAGGTTCTTTAAAAGATTGAGTGACCATAGAAGTTTTTTAGAATTGATGTAGGAAAATTACAATTTTCCTACTCTTAAAGAAGATGCAATTATTAACAAAAGGTTCCCCTTTTTTAACAAATCCCAGAATCACTTCATTAATTGGCAAGACATAGTTTACCCTTGCTCTTTAGTGTGCAGCTTTATATTAAATAAATGTAACTTGTTTGGTAGCGTTCGATACAAATTTCATACAGAAATAACTTGAACAAACAAGGGAGAAACTGCATGTAACTTCATTTAGAAGACAGATTGATCTTGCAAGGAAGAAATTATATGTATACTAAGGGAAATAAGAATCGATGGCTGTCGATAGGAACACTGTGTTATACATGATCCACTGCATCGTTCATCACGCAACATAAATGATAAGGAACAAACCCAGATTCAATATTACTGAATTGTATTGATCTTTTGAATCGATTATTCTTTAGACATCGCAACTTACGTTCAGACCATCAAACAACAAACAGTCACAGACTTTGAACCAGGTGTTACCTGCAGGTACGCTGCCTTTGACAAGAGAGGTTACTGCTTAACTTTGAATATGCAGTTGCTGGATGTGCTCATACAGTTCAGCGATCAACACGAACTGTAAATCAAATTTTACACACGCAGGCTTTCATACTGCACTTGTAAGAATCGATTTGACACAGAGTTTTGCTCTGCGTACACTCCAGATCCAACGTAATTTAGGAATCGATGAATGTCAACATACTCTTCAATCGCAGCTTCAAGCAATTTGTTCCACTGCTTCAACGCAGATCTGTACTTGCTGAACGTTATACACCTCGCAATGGACACAGACTCGACTTTATTAATCACCCTTCAATAACCACAGCTTCAGCGCCACTCAATCCACATATGCTACTCCACAACACGCTGTCATAATTCGTCCCTACGCCTGTCACCTGCAATATGTCAGATACGCATACAAAACGTATTGAAAATCGAATTTTATTCAGAAATATATGGAAGAACATAATATTGCATGGGCTTATAAGCGTTAGCTGCCCCTCTCTGCAATTTCAATAGATACTTCAGATTCTCTCACACATATTCACACCTCCAGCTTCTCCAATTTATGCAAATATGAGAAACTATTCTTCTCAGAATAGTATTCTTCTAGAGTTTCTCAACAAATTAATTTCTCCCTATTATTTAGCATTTATCCCTATTTTGGTTCTATTCCACGCAGGGAAAGAAACCAATTTCTATTATTATGCCAAATCTAATTAAATAAAAAAAACAACCTAACAATTCTCTAAAAATAAATAACAAATTTAATAAAATATATTACTCAAACTATTTCTAAGTTTATTTTATTTCTAACTAGCCACAACATGTGAACAAGATGTCACATTTCTGGCTAGGTGCTTGATGCTCCTGCATCAGACTCCCAGGGAAGAAAGTGATCCTGTAGCTCTTTAGGATCGATTCCCAACTTCTGCAGCTCTGCTGTAGTCATCCAACTGGTGTCTTCTGCTGGTTGTCCTTTCCACTTGATCAAATACTGATAATAAGTTTGATGCCTTGTTTTCTTTGACTCTCGTTTATCCAAGATAGCTTCTACCTCTCTCTTCTCTGCTTTGGGCATCTGCTCTTCCCAACTCACGGTTGGGATTTTTTCTGCTGTCGTGTCTCTTGGTAGTTCTTCTTCTGGCTCTCGGTATAGATACAAGTCTGCAATGTTAAATATAGACGATATTCCAATTCCTGTTGGCAGATTAACTTCATATGCATTTGAAGAAAATTTCCTTATGATTTTACATGGTCCTATCTTCTTGAGTTTCAATTTGTTATATGTTTTAACAGGAAATCTTTCCTTTCTTAAATATACCATGACTAAATCACCTACTTGGAATTCATTTTCTCTCCTTTTCATATATGCTCTTTGCTTGTACTTGGTGCTGCTTACCTCCAATCTGTTCTTTACCTCTTCCTGTAATCCCTGCATATGTTCTGCAAATTCTTCAGCCTTTGCACTCCTTCCCTCTTGTTTCCCTAAGTCTCTGAGCTCATACACACCTCTTGGATGCATTCCAAAAACAATTTGGAATGGACTCATACCAGTACTTCATTCAGAGTGTCGTTATAAGAAAACTCAGCCTGAGCAAGGGCTAAATCCCAATGTTTGGGATTTTTGTACACCAGGCTCCTCAATATGTTTCCCAGACTTCTATTCACGACCTCAGTTTGCCCATCCGTTTGAGGATGATATGTTGAACTGAAACTAAGGTTGGTACCTAGTTTTTTCCACGGAGTTCTCCAAAAATGTCCCACAAACTTGGTATCCCTGTCAGACACAATACTCACAGGCAATCCATGCAATCTAACAATTTATGAAAAGAATAGATTAGTGATATGTGTTGCATCACTTGTTTTCTTGCATGCAATAAAATGAGCCATTTTAGAAAATCTATCCACAACAACATAAATATAATCATTCCCTCTTTGAGTTTTTGGTAAACCCAAAATAAAATCCATACTAACTGCATCCCATGGTCAGTCGGGTATTGGTAACGGCTGATACAATCCTGTAGTCTGGCTTTTTCCCTTAGCATGCTGACAAATCCTGCACTTTTCCACAAACCGTTTAACATCAGTTTGCATCTTTGGCCAATGATAAAAAGTATTTACCTGAGCGAAAGTTTTATCTTTTCCAAAATGTCTAGACAGACCTCCACTGTGTTTCTCCTTAATTATATTTTCCCTCATAGAACATTTTGGAATACACAACTTATTACTTTTGAATAGTAATCCCGCTTGAATTGAATAATCCAACCACTGGCTTTTGTTGTGGATTGCTGGATTTTCTACTGCTGCATAAATATCTTTAAACTCTACATCATCTTTATACATGTAACCCATTTCTTCAAATCCCACAACACCATCCTGCAATTCTTGCATGATCAAATTCACCCTACTTAAAGCATCAACAACTTTGTTCAATTTCCCACTTATATGTTTGATTACAAAAGTGAAGCTTTGTAAATATTCTACCCATTTAGCATGTCTCTGATTCAATTTTGGTTGATTGTTTATAAATTGTAATGCATGATTATCAGAATATAACACAAACTCTTTTGGCAATAAATAATGTCTCCACTTCTTTAAGGCCTGTATGACAGCATAAAATTATTTGTCATATGATGAATATTTCTATTTAGCTTCATTTAGTTTTTCACTAAAGTATGTTATGGGTTTCTGTTCCTGACTTAGAACTGCTTCGATTGCAATCCCACTAGCATCAGTTTCAACTTGAATTTTTTTTTCAAAATTTGGTAAAGCCAAGATTGGTTTCTCAGTAATTTTCCTCTTTAAAAATTTAAAATTTTGATTTGCTGCCTCTATCCATTTGAATGGCTGTTTAGTATCCCTGATTGTTTCGATGATGGGTGCACAAATTTGACTAAAACTTTGAATAAATTTTTGGTAAAAACTTGCCAACCCATGGAAGCTTCTTACCTCAAATGTGTTTCTAGGAGTTGGCCAATTTACAATTGCCTGGATTTTCTCTGGATCCATTTTCAGCCCTTCCTTAGAAACTACAAAACCCAAATAAATTAGTTCTTCCTTCATAAAGCTGCACTTCTTCAAATTTATTAACAATTTCTCTTTTTTCAAAGTTCTTAGAACTAATTTAAGGTGTTCTAGATGCTCTTCCTTATTTAGACTGAAGATAAGTATATCATCGAGGTAAACAATCACAAATTTACCTATATACTCTTTCAAAACATTTTTCATCAATCTCATGAAAGTACTAGGTGTGTTAGTAAGTCCAAAGGGCATTACTAACCATTCATACAAGCCATTATTTGTCTTGAATGAAGTTTTCCATTCATCCCCTTCTCTCATTCTTATTTGATGATACCCACTCTTCAAGTCTATCTTAGAAAAATAACTCGACCCACTTAAACAGTCCATTAAATCATTCATTCGAGGTAGAGGAAAACGATACCTGATGGTGATTTTATTTGTAGCTCTAGAATTTGTGCACATATGCCATTTGCCTCCTTTCTTTGGACTGAGTACTGTTGGTACAGCACATGGACTAAGGCTCTCTCTGATCAATCCTTTGTCCATCAACTCTTGGACCTGTCTTCCAATTTCGACATTCTCCTGTGGTGTTAACCTGTAGGCTGCTTTATTCGGAAAACTGGCTCCTGGGATTAGATCAATATGGTGGCTAATACTCCTGATAGGTGGCAACTCATTTGGTAACTCATCCACAACAATATCACCAAAATCATTCAATAATCTTTGAATTTCTTCAGGTAAATCTTCCAAATTTGTAGAGGTTAAGATTATCTTGGGTTTTCCAATAATGGAAAAATGCATCTCCTTACCCTTCTCAACCTCCTGTAATAAGGTTTTCCCACTTATCAACATGATGTGATTTCTAAGTGCTTCTTCATCAGCTTCAACTTTCAATGGTAGTAGTGTATGCTTGTTCCCATCTTTCTCAAGAGTATAAGTGTTTCTTCAACCATCATGTATGGCTTTTTGGTAAAATTTCCACGGCCTTCCAAGCAATATGTGACATACATCCATCGGCATTATATCACATAAAATAAAATCCTTATAAGTACCAATTTGAAAGTCAACTTTACATTGTTTAGTTACAAAAATTTGATGGCCTTTCTGGAGCCACGATAATTTATAAGGAGTGGGGTGTACTGTTCTTTCCAACTTCAATTTATCTACCATTTTCGTAGAGACAAGGTTATCAATACTACCACTATCAATTACTAATTTGCAACACTTACCCCTTGACTTACATATAGTTTGGAATAGATTTTTCCTTTGAACAGGTTCTTTGGTCTCCTTGGCATCTTTAAGCAATATCCTCTTCAGTAACAGGGATTCTCCAGCTTCTGGTGGTTCTTCCTTTGCTTTAGGTTGAGGAATCTCCTCCTTGACTTCAACAACATTCACATTACGTGGGTTTGCCAACTTCTGATGAGGGAAATCCCATTGCATATGTCCCCATTCACCACATACATAACACCGTACATCTCTTCCTCACCCTCTACCCCTGGGCACGAACCTTCCGCGACCAGAATCTCCTCTTTGTGGTGGTTTACTGCTTGCACTCCCTGTCTCATTCTGCGAGTGTTGAAATTTTGTTCTGAATGTTCCCTTTCCTTTCACCGAGTTCTTACCTCTGTTCCTCTGGTTTTGTTTGCGCACCATTTTTTCCTTTGCCATCAAGGCTGCTTGATAGGCATCTTCAACCGACTTCAAATTTAATAAGTTGATTTCATCCTATATTTCATATCTTAACCCATTTATATATCTAGCTACCTTTTCTAGATCATCTTCAACATGGCCAGATCTAATACTCAGCTTATAAAATTCTTTAGTATATTCTTTGATTGTCATCCCTTTCTTTTTTAAGTTCTGCAATTGTCTAAAAAAATTTAATTGGTAATCCTTTGGCAAAAACTTACCCTTCAATTTACTTACCATCCTGTCCCATTGCTTGATTTTGGGCTTCCCTTTTCGCTCCCTTGATAGCTGCAATTCGTCCCACCATAAGGCTGCATGGCCTTTCAATATCGTGGCTGCAAACTTTACTTTCTTCTTGTCATCGAATTCTTCATAGTCGAAGTATTTATCTAATGAACTGATCCAGTCCATTAGCACCTCCACACTAAGACTTACGTCATATAATGGTACTTCTATTCTTGGTCGACTACTTGCTTTGGCTAGCATCTTCATGACCTTAGCTACTTCATTTTCTTCCTCCACTTCTTCGTCAGTGGTCTCTTCTTCATCGGCATTGTCGACTGCAACATCTGCTTCTCTCTGTTGAGTGGTTTCCATGGTAGCCATTCTCGTGGGTAAATTCCGGATCTCATCTAGCAAAATTGCATTTGCTACAGGTCTCCCTCGACCTATCCCAGCTCCTCTTCTGGGCGGCATTCTCTGCAATACTTCAAAACAGCTTAACAAGCTCCAATACCAAAATGATGTAGGAAAATCACAATTTTCCTACTCTGAAAGAAGATGCAATTATTAAAAAAAGGTTCCCCTTTTTAACAAATCCCAGAATCACTTCATTAACTGGCAGGACATAGTTTACCCTTGCTCTTTAGTGTGCAGCTTTATATTAAATAAATCTAACTTGTTTGGTAGCATTCGATACAAATTTCATACATAAATAACTTGAACAAATAAGGGAGCAACTGCATGTAACTTCATTTAGAAGACAGATTGATCTTGCAAGGAAGCAATTATATGTATACTAATGGAATTAAGAATCGATGGCTGTCGATAGAAACGCTGCATTATACATGATCCACTGCATCGTTCATCACGCAACATAAATGATAAGGAACAAACCCAGATTCAATATTGTTGAATTGTATTGATCTTTTGGATCGATTATTCTTTAGACATCGCAGCTTACGTTCAGACCATCAAACAACAAACAGTCACAGACTTTGAACCAGGTGTTACCTGCAGGTACGCTACCTTTGACAAGAGAGGTTACTGCTTAACATTGAATATGCAGTTGCTCGACATGCTCATACATTTCAGCGATCAACATGAATTGTAAATCAAATTTTACACACGCAAGCTTTCATACTGCACTTGTAAGAATCGATTTGACACAGAGTTTTGCTCTGCGTACAATCTAGATCCAACGTAATTTAGGAATCGATGAATGTCAGCATACTCTTCAATCGCAGCTTCAAGCAATTTGTTCCACTGCTTCAATGCAAATCTATACTTGCTGAACGTTATACACCTTGCAACGGACACAGACTCGACTTTATTAATCACCGTTCAATAACCACAGCTTCAACGCCACTCAATCCACATCTGCTACTCCACAACATGCTGCCACAATTTGTCCCTACTCCTGTCACCTGCAATATGTCAGATACGCATACAAAACGTATTGAAAATCGAATTTTATTCAGAAATATATGGACAAACATAATATTGCATGGGCTTATAAGTGTTAGCTGCCCCTCTCTGCAATTTCAATAGATACTTCAGATTCTCTCACACATATTCACACCTCCAGCTTCTCCAATTTATACAAATATGAGAAACTATTATTCTCAGAATAGTATTCTTGTAGAGTTTCTCAACAAACTAATGCCTCCCTATTATTTAGTATTTATCCCTATTTTGGTTCTATTCCACGTAGGGAAAGAAACCAATTTCTATTATTATGCCAAATCTAATTAAATAAAAAAAAACAACCTAACAATTCTCTAAAAATAAATAAAAAATTTAATAAAATATATCACTCAAACTATTTCTAAGTTTATTTTATTTCTAACTAGCCACAACATGTGACCAAGATGTCACATTTCTGGCTAGGTGCTTGATGCTCCTGCATCAGGAATATTTTAAAACAACCTGGTTAGCCAACAAAAAAATATGTAAGTTTCTTGTAAGTGGCTTTAATGACTCTATTTTGCATCTCATATGTATTATTAATTCATAACTAATAAATTTATTTCTACATATATGTGGGCAAAAGCATCCAAAAATTTTCCACATTCCAATCAAGATACAATTAATGCCATTGAATCTTATCATTGATATATCAAGGAAAGGTACCTATGTGAGAAGAAAAATGCATGCCATGGACGGGTTGATTGGTTAATATATTTGTTATTGACAAATATTGTATTATATTACAAACATATGCAACGTTTAAAAGAAGTTGGTTTTGTACAACCGAGAAAAATTGAGGAACAATTGAATTCATCCAAGAGTAGAACTAGCCAAATCCTAAATGCAAATTGTGTGCCTGATGAAAAGAGTAACAATGATTGTTGGGTTTGTGGCCAAACTATGGATGCATGTGATATTTGGTACAACTTCATATATAAAGGTTCCAATCTACATTTTTGTAATTGCAATTGGGCCTTGAATGGAAATGTTTGTACACATGTACTGAAATTTGAGATGTTGCTGAGTAACATTAGTTTGGGTGAAAATGTACTACCTAATGTTACTAATCCTATTACACAAAGGCCTAGAATTTGATTTGATTTGAATGAAACACATATATTGGGCTAAACAATCCAAACAGAGCTTCCACAATTCTTTGATTCTCCTCACAATCTAAATTATTATAATGAAAGAAGCATTGGTAATTTAGATAATTTATCATATAATGTCGAATCAATGAATGTATGCCCAGATAGTGCATTATTTACAAATGATGAGATGAAACGTGTTAACCCATCAACTCATGAGAAATTGAGATCCATAATATCTACAAATTTGGAGCGACATATGCATTGAACAACTTGGTAGACAAAGCATGTCAAGAATACAACATAATGTTTTTCAATACTATAACTCCATCCAAGTTCACTACTAAGAGAAAACATAATTTCTTGAGCCCAGTGAATAAGAAAAGGTGATGTGGCCGCAAGTAAAAATCAAGGAAAGATAAAACACAATTTAAAAAGGTTGGATGAGTTCATGCAAAAAAAAGCATGGATGAACAATTGGAGTTATCTTATCAACACCAAAGAAATATGGATGACATGCCTGAGTTGGTGCAACATTCTATTATATAAAAAGATGGTATGGAAATTTGATGTTATGGAATTTTTTTTATATATGAAATACGATATATTATCATTTTTGATGCAATGGCATAACTATATGAAATTTTTTCCTGTTACAGTCGAGGGACCCACATCTCACAACATTCCAGATTATGAACTTAAATTATTTTATGAGCATGTTGGTGGAAAAAAATATAGCACTAGGAACACTCCTCTAGTCATTAGCATCCTAATTTCCTCCCCGACGATGCTTCCTCATATTGTACAACCAATGGGGATGTATTTTAGCCCACACCCACCACCTTTCTCCTTCATAAATTATCCCATGCCTATAATCACCTCCCCAAACCCTTCCCAATTCCCACTCCTACCATTTAGTCATCCACCCTTCTCATTTCTCCAATTATCCACCCTTCTCATTCCAATTCCCCCCCTAGGGTGATTCCCACTATCATACAACTGGTGGGGATGTATCACTGCCCACACCCACTACTTTTTTCTTGTTTCACTTCCACCATGCTTGTATCCATCACCCCTGAACCATGCCTATATCCATCGCCAAGTACTCCACTATCTACCGAGGAAGGAAATTCTTCTCCATTGCCAATTGGTTATTGAACTTTTGCAACAATATCAATTTCAAAATGAAATTGGGAGTGCCAAGTGTGGCGAGGGTGACTTATAGATCCAATTTCTAGATCAGTCATGATGCCATTTTTCCATTATGTAAATTATGGGCATGCAATTCCATTATCTATGTTTGGAATGAAGTTCCATTTTGTAAAACAGGAAAATGTATAACTAGACCAATTTGGAATACAAATACAAGAATTTTAACTTGTGCATATGACAATGTCTTCATTGGCTTTTAAATTCATGATGTGGATTTAATGTTATATTCTACCAATGTTACATTAATTTTGATGAATGTAGTTAGAATGGATTTATTTTTTTCATTTACAAATTATCAAGTTTGCAAGTTAATTTACTTTTATATTTATATCTTACTCAATGTTGCATGCATGGACAACCATATCATTACCATGGAACTTTGCTTAGTTATAATAATAGATGTATCATGTACATAAAGAGAGCATATATATGGATTAATATTTATTTTAATTTTCAATTTATGAAAAGGAAAACTAAATTTTTAAAGTACACTATACATGCCTTATAATAAAATCTGTGAAAATAGATAAAGTCTTGATCCTTTGCCACTTCAATACTAACATTTAAAAATGAAAACTTTATTGATAAGTGGTGAAGTATTATTTAAGGGTTTTTTTTTGTTTTACATATATTTTAACAATTTCCTTATTTATCTATAAATAAGGAACAAAAAAATATTTATGGTAAGAATACAAAGAAGTGTGTAAGATTTTTTTGAGATGTGGGTTCCCCTTAGTGTGGCTAGGGTTTTGCCCACATAGTTTCAAATAGGTGACTTTTACACCATGAAGTGCCTTAACATAACACCCTATCACCATCTACTCTAAAATTGAACTAAATTATAACTTTAAAAAATTATTATTATCATTATTAATTAAAAAAAATTAATATATGAGTAAACCACAATTTTAATATAATATTTTTAATCATAGAAATTCACCCCTACTTTACTATGGAGCTTTTAAACTTGTAGATAGACTTTGTTACAATACCATGTGTGAATGCCACATTCTTAAGAAACCATAACTCATGTTTATATGGCACATGTTAGTAATTATCAGCGATTTCATTTAAACTTGTATCATATGAACATGAACTATGTTTTTTTGGGCATAATATTAACTCATGATTGTATCAAAGCATATTTACAAATTAAGAATAGTGGTAATGGGGATGAATTTTCATTGTTAGTAATTTTGTTACATGTTTTTTAAAATGAACATATTTTTAACTCATATCTTATTATTTTTTAAAATTATTATTATTATTATTATTATTATTATCTAAAATAGTGTTATAATTTAGTTAATTTTTATGAATTTTTTGAATCTTGGCAATGTGAATTGTGTCATCAAATAAGTGTTTTGATGGGTATGGATGTTTACTAACAATTAATAAATTAAATTAAATGGGAAAAAATGGCATAACCATTTTTGAGATAAACCTCAACCTTTGATCTAAGACAACTAATAAAAATATTCTAGAATACCCAATACCCACTTATTAAATAAACCATTTTTCATATTCAAGTCGTATTGGTCAAAAGTTGTCTCATATTTGGGGGTTCTAGGCATGATTATGAGATATATAGGGTGCCTTCCATGAAATTTACATACTATTTTCTTCCTCCACCATGCAAGCCAGGTTGGCTTACTTATCTGCCTCCTAGTTATTTCCTCTTACAATATGGTAGAATGCTACCTTGTCAAAGAGAGAATCATGCCTTGGGCTTGTTTAATGACTTGATTTAGCATTGTATTCTAGGTAGGAGTTTTATTCATCATGTGTTTTATTATCATCATAGAGTCCACTAGCATTTGAAGCTCCTTGATGCCCTTATTATTTGCGAGACAATGTCATAGGAGTAAGTCGTAGGCCTCTGCTTGATTGTTTGTTTTCCTTCCCAAGCTCCAGGCATATCTGTCTTCAATTTTTGCATCGAGATTAGTGATAATCCATCCCCCTCCTACCACCCCCGGATTTCCTTTTGATGCACCCTCAAATCGAAGAGTCCATTGTTTCAAAGATTTTAGCCAATCTACCATTCCCTCTAAAGACAGTCTGAGAATCCACGGAGGATGGGAAGGGGTGGTTTTTGTCCTTATCTGAGAGGTAGGGGGGTTAACCCATGGTTTCATCCATGTTGATTCACTTTGGTCCAGAGAAGGTTCATCCTATGGTTTATGCATCTCCATACACAACGCGAGGGCTTTCATTCTCGCCAGTTGAGATGAGGGGCAAGTCATTCTGAAGATCACCTTGTTCCTAATTTGTTAGATTTTATAGTAGACATACTTAGGGAGGTTCATCCTGATATTTTTGAAATTATTTTTTTCCTAAAGGGAGCTCGAGTAAGATTTTGTCCATCAATTGAAAAGCATGAGGATATCGGAAGATCAAGTGAACCTGCTGAAAAGAGGCCCCAAAGCAGCCACCCAAACTTTCTTTGTCACCTGAAACTTTAGGAAGAGATGAGGGATGGATTATTTTGTGTTTTCATAAAGGGGGCATCTTGAGGGACCAAGCTGGCCATGTTTTTGGAGGTTCTCTGCTATAAGAATTTTCTTATGACCCAATAACTAGCAAAGAAAATTAGTTTCGGAATAGCATTTGGTTTCCATATTTGATTCCAGATAGAGCTTTAGAGGGACCTATGATTGGCAGATCATATGCTCATAGCCCTCTTTTACTTAACAATTTCCCTTCTTTCAAGTCCACTTATCTTCTACAGAGCCATCTATGGGAGCACACCCTCTAAGATTCTTGATGATATTGTCTCTTTGACTAACTAGGCCTTATGGAATGTTCTCAATCTTCCATATATTACACCTTCTGAACTGATACTAATCAGAGATTTTTTCCAGAGTTACGACCCCCATTTTCCTCAAGAGCTCCTGAAGGCCTGAAAATGAATGATCCAGGCCCAGGGGTTGCAGGCCCGAAATCAAGTCCTAGAAAATTTTAATTGTGTTGCCCCTCCCTAGGACTTTGCTAAGACTTTCATTTATAATGCCTGTGGTGGTTCTAATTAATTTCCATATAGGAGAGCCTGTCACTTTCCCTTCAACCACCCCCCACCCCACACAGACTGATTGTTGATCAAAGTAATTTTCCCTGACCACCTGATTCCACCATAGATTTGGCTTAGTTATCATAATCTAGTAAGGCTTGGCTACCAATTATGAATTTTCCATCCTAGGTTCCCTTATACCCAGCCCTCCATGTTATTTAGGATCTCTAATCATTTTGCAGTTGACTAATTGGTATTTTTTGGTCACTACTTTCATTCCTTCCCATAGGAATTTCCTTATAAACATCCCCACTTTATGTAATACATATTTTGGATCTTGTAATGCTGAAAAAATGATACAGGGGGATGGCCAACAAGGAAAACTTGAAAAGTATGGTTCTACTCGCTGTGTGGAGCCATATCCTAGCCCAGTTTACAATTTTTGTTTTAACTTTGTCAAGTACTTTTTTCTAGGTTTGAGGTGAAACCCTCCTCAAGGATATTAGGAATCCCTCTGTGTGCTTGAAACAATGCCATTGGGTTACCTTGTTGGCTATAAAATAAGCCCAATAAAAACATAGGAAGTGTAGAAGAAAATAATTTCTACAGGAATGCAAAATATAAAATTATATAAAGAACATATTGCAGAAAAATAAAAAGCATAATGTACCTGGTGAGAAGAATCCATGGTTGAGAATTTCTCCATATGGGGAACTCAGGATAAGAATAAACCCATGTTATGTAGACATCCTTCCTTTTGCCTTTGAATCCAAAACAAAACCAAAAATATGAATTAAAAATGAAAGCAAAGATAGAAAAAGAAAAGTTAATTTCATAAGAATATAATTTGCAGTGAAGGTTTTACCCTTTAAAACAAAAAGGGAACTCTTACTCAACACCAAATGCTCACGGATGAGGAACTGAAAATTTCAGTGCCAAATTATGGTATTATTTATGGAACAGAGGATATCATGTTATGATGGAGATGCCACTTGGATTTGAACAACTAATAATCCATGTATAAATAACCCCCATGACACCTAGGTCAAAGAAGTTAGGCAGCCGAGTGAAAATGGAATGCTTCACCAAGTTTTCCTCGGAGAGGGACAACTCACAAATGAACATAGGAGTGGAAGTTTTGTTCAGTTTAGCATGTAAGATGAGAGAACTGACACTGTGGGATAATTTTGGTAAATCCTCACCATCCACACATCCCAATCCCTGCCCCCATGTGATGTTCATATGATTTCAAATGGGCTGGAGGGAGGAGATTGGTACTTCTCTACCCCAAGACTGGAAGTACTTTGTACTATGTGTCTCGATCTCCTAAATCTAGTTGGAACACACAAAGAAACCTGTAACTCCAGCAGTAGGCATAATATAACCTTGAACAATTAAGTTAACATGTAATGGTTTATAAACCACAAAATATTACATGATTCACCTAATGTTCTAGATAGGGTAAATAGATATATATGAAGGTCCATGTTGGTAAAAGTCGAAACAAAATCCCGTAATTATAATAGCAAGGGACCCATTCACATGGTATTGACATTGTATATGAATTATGTTATAACCATAAGAGGAAAAATAGGAACATGAACCGATAATACCTTTATAATCATATCTACATAGGAATAGGCCAAGGGAGTTTAAAAATAAATAACAAAGGAGTAAATTGTTGAGCGAAACAAAAAGATTACCATGGACTAGTGTAATAATATGCATTGCATAAGAGTTCCATGAGTTGGTGTTAGACTATTCATAACATCCCAAAGTGAAAAGTGCTAGGTAATGGAGTATTAAAACATGATTTGAGATTAAAACCTTTTCACAATGAATGAAAATAAAAACTGGAAAAAAACAATTTATACTAGAGTAATATAATTTAAAGGGTATATGACATAGAGGCACCTCCTATGAAGGTATCCTTTCTAATCATTACTTGATTTCCCAAGCCCACATTCTAGGCAAGCAAGGTAGTGAGCCAAGAGAAAGCATCCAATTGTGGAAATTCGTTGGATAATACAATATATATGCACTAATCTTTATGTTTGTATAATTTGCATTGATATTTATTATTCTATAATGTGTAACAATTAATTTGAAAATATGTTTTTGTTAAAATTTTGTATTTGATTTATAAAATAATTATTCTATAATTTGTTTAAATTTTTTTAAAATATTTTTTTTATAAAATTTATAGTAATTAGTGTAATGAAAATCTGTATTAAAAATATAATATGATATGAATTTTTGATATAAAAATAATATATTAAATTATTTATAAATTTAATGATAACTATTTATTAATGTATTATGCAAAGAACAACCTTAAATGTCAATTTTTTTTTCATAATATAAGTAGAGAAGGACATAAAAACTCTATGAAACTATTGCAAATAATGGAATTGAGTGGATCAAATTATGACAAGCATAATAATATATTTTTTGACTTTTTACTAATAATCAATTGGTCTTTAATTCATTTGGAATTATGTTGGAAGTTAACAAAAGGATTAACTACATGGGATATAGTGGAAATAATATATACACTATTTTCACTTATAATATAGAAATCCAATGAGTTTTTCTTTAGGATAAATATTATTTTTTGTTATTTAAAAAGGGTTTTTGACTGCAAATATGGATTTAGCACTCTGGAAAATCCTTGAGACACACTGATTGTAGAGAGTGTAGAACTCAAACTTGTGATTCTAAGAAATTCTCGTGGGAGACCAGAAAATATACTAAACAACCCTTCACAATATAAAACAAATAGAGTAAAACATTAAGTGAAGATTTCAATTATTACATAAAATAACAATCTTTGAAATGTCTTATTGTTGCTAAAAAGAAGATAAAATGAGGCTAAAATAATAAGATATAAAAAGGATAATTGTTGTTTTCTTCTTTCAACTTTCCATATTTATTATAATACTTCCATTTTATTAACTTCCCATTATCTATTGATACTTTTTACAATATGCTAATGTAGAAACCAAAATAATTCAAACATTTAATTGACATATAAACGGTAAATATAAATTAAAATATCAAAAATTTAATTAAACAAATTATAAATAAAAATGTTATTTTATTTCTCTTATTTTATAAATAATATAATACTAAAAATAATTTCATTATATTTATACCTCAGCATGACAATAAAACTAAAGTTCACTATGCCTTATTGTAAACTATAAGACTAGAGTAAATAGCATATGCCTTCAACTGTGAAGTTACCGACATGGCTAGAGTAAATAACATATGTGCATTGAACTGTGAAGTTACCTAGTTACCTGCCTTCAACTGTGACGTGGTTTAATTTCCTTCACAAGGGTACACACATTCCATCAGACGGGGCATATCAATTCTTGAAATTGAAGTTTACCACGGCCCTTTTTGGTAGTTTTTTAGTTGGTCTGCATGGCATGACTTGCATGATCATAGGGCATGGCAGTGGTACGTTGGAGCATTAATGATCAATTTATTGTAATCAAAATTTTAATGAGTAATTTATGTATGAAAATAAAATATTATCCAAAATAAAAGGTTTTTGGACAAATTGAAATAATTACCAAAGAAAAAATGAAATCATATAATATATACTAGTAGTTGCTCTAAAAAGTGCAAAGAGAGGCCGATAAGATTCTTAAATTGGAATTGCTGAAGTGGAAAAGTTGTACTTTCATTCGAAATAATAATTGTTGTATTAGATTTAGGTTCTTTAGAGTGTTTATATTAAGTTTGTAATACACAATTAAATTAATAATTGAAATATTGAAATGATGAAAAAATAATAATTGAAATATTGAAATGATGAAAGTTGACTAATATCTAATTTACTACTTATTTTACCAATGAAAGATTTCAAACCATTGTAAAGAAATATTGAATTTTTTGAATAGATCATTTTTAGTAAAAAGAAGAAAATATAATACCAAAAGACAATGTAATTTTGAAATAATAAAATCACCAATCCCAATGTAATTAAGATTCTAGTACTTCTCAATAAAATGCACTATTTATCAAAAGTTTTTCACTATTCACCTCCTCACAATGTATATAGTAAGCACTACTTCTAAGCCAACCATGAATATCATATTTCTGTTAGTATAAACAATTTTTTGTTTGCAAAATATTGAAAATTCCAATATGATTTTAGTAAAAATTTGGTAGAAATTTTGACAAACTTATGTTATATTGGTCAAGCTTCATGGTGTTGGGTGTCAATTTTTTTTTGAATAAATATGTGTCAAATTATGTTACATAGGTCAAGCTTCATGGTGTTGGGTGTCAAAAACTTTTTGAAGAAATAGGTGTCAATTTTTTTTTTTGTTGAAGAAATAGATTAAAAAAATACTATTTTAAGAGCTTTTGAAAACAAAATAGACAAATTCTAATGAAAAATTAGTTTCCAAAAAAAATTATAACCTCCATAAACAATGCCAAAACTAAATAGCCCAACTCAGTAGGCATGCTGTTGGAACCGCACCACAGCCAGCCTTCCAATCTCAACAGAAATTGATAGGCCAACCCATAATAGTACGAGATAATTATGTACAACACTAACTTGTATTTTCAGCTTCAAATGAAGCCATACTCAAAAAAAGATAAAAGCCTAGAAACACCTCTCCTTGGTACTATTTTCAACAAGAAAAGTGTTAGAGATCTGCATTGCCAAAGCATGTTATGACAAAGCAGTAAAAATTGTGGATTTAGTTGCATAAAATGATGCAACACTTAAAAAAAAATGAGGTTTTTTTCTTTGTTACTTTACAAACACTTATTTGTTAATGAGTATTCACATTTTACATAAATGGTCTGTAATGGGACAAAGATGTAACTGAAAGATCAACATCATAGAATTGTTACATCAAGTCCATCTTCCAGAATAGGAATCCATGACCAACATCAAAATTTAAAAATTTAATGAAACTAGATGGAAAGTGTAAACATCACTTTAAAACTTATCATAAAAATTCAGAAATGACTCTTTTAAAATTCAGAAATGGCTATTTTCTGTAAACTATATCCTAAAATTACCATTAAAAAATATCTAAAATATTATTCATTTAGTATTATAATATATATCCTTTAAATTATAAATAATATATATATATATATATATATATATATATATATTAAAAAAATACCAAACAACTATTGGTGAATAAAAACATAGAATTTTAACGAATCTAATTGATCAATAACTCTAAGTGCAATGGATAAAAAGTCTGCCACTAGATAATTACATCAAGTTCATCTTCCAGAATAGGAATCCATGACCAACATCAAAATTTAATGAAATAGAATGACAAGTGTAAACATCACTTTAAAAATTATCATAAAAATTCACAAATGACTTTTTTAAAATTAACTTCAAAATTAAGCACAAAATATAGTTTCTGTAAACTATATCCTAAAATTATCATCAACAAATAACTAAAATATTAACCACTTAATATTATAATATGTATCTTTTAAATTATAAAGAACATATATATATTAAAAAATAAAAATAACCAAACAACTATTGGTGAATAAAAACATAGAATTTTAACCAGTCTAATTGATTAGTTTATTCTAATTGATTAGCTTATTAACAAGGTAGGTTTTGTTTTTAAATCTCAATCTTTTATACCTATTTGGATTTAAAGGCCTAAGGGGGCTTCTTCTTTCCGTGATAGTGATCGGATTCTCAGATTCTTTTTGGTTGAAGCAAGATTTTAAGGTTGTAACAATAGATAAGCATGTTCTACTAGATGGTTCATGATCATATAACTCAAAGAAGTACATGAAGAAGCCGAACACAACTACTAATATGTTTTACTGGTAGCACAATGAACACAAAAGCAGGCCTCTGGGATTTGGAGGAAAAGGAATTAACAAGAAGCAATGAACACAAAAGCAAGCCTCTGGGATTTGGATGAAAAGGAATTAACAAGAAGCAAGAAAAAACAAGAAAACTCAACTAATGCTGCAGTAGATAAACACAAGTATACAAAGAATTAGTTAAAAATTGTTGGAAGACAATAAATATAATGGGAACCAAAATCACTTCTACAAGCCACATTCTTTTGCCTTCGAATCTTCCCACCACCAGCGTCCTTCACGTTCATGTTGTCCCGGCAGAACTAGCCAAGTGCATCATTCACATCCAATAGAAACATAACCTTGCAACCATTATAGATGACAAACTATAGTAAGAAGCTAATGATTAATGCAGATAGTTCCAATTATCACATTCAAGTTCAACCAAATGTAATCTAAGAGGTATTAAATCATTTGAAAGTACCTTGTGCTGAAGAGCATTGACAGGGACTTCCATAGTTCTCAAAAACTTCCAAACAACATCACCCATGACATTTGCCAACGGGTTCCACTTAGAGATAGTGCAGTTTAGGAGAGAAGGGTAGCAAGAACAAGAGATTTTGCAGTCCAGGAGAGAAGGGATTTTGGCCCTAAAAGATATATAAATAAAAAATAAAATAAAATAAGATGACAAACAAAGAGAAAATCATGTGCAAATATTTACAATGCTAGCATAGTTACGGTTTCTTTGGGTCATTTTGGTGTGAACTTACTGTCAAAGCAACTCCTAAGAGCAAAGGTCTAATATTGTTGCATGTTACCCCACTTTGCTACTGTCCCCAAAAAATCATGATACCCAGAACTAGGGATTTTATGTTGAAGATTGCAACAAGAAACAGTGAAGGAGGCATCCTGAAACATCATTCCTGATCCTAGTTGGAAAATAATCACATAAACTAGGTGGGGCCCACACATTTGATTTTTGGCGCAAAGTCTATTTTTAGACTATGTCTATTTTTAGACATGTCGATCATATTCTATGAGTTGCAAGATGCTATTTGTAGATGGTTGGTCAAGTTGGAAAAATAGATGGATTTCTATTTTTAGACATATTGGGCGGAATCTATTTTTAGATTTCCAGTCTAAAAATAGATATGTCGAGTATTATTAGCTCTTAATAATATTTGGACTCTAAACATTATCTTATTCTCTTGGAGCACTTCAGTTAAGTGCACATATGTGGCACAGGAGTTGACAGAAGGAATTACGCTATTCCTAAGGGTTAAGTGGAGCTATTGCATGGATACTTCAGTTAGAACTCATGTGACAGAGTTTGGTGGAGTTGATTGAGGAAGTTAATGGTGTTGTGTTCAGTTTAACTAATCTAAACATAGTTGAGATATTTGTCTAGTTTAACTGATTGATACAATTAGTGAGAGTGGTGTGAATTAATTATTAATTAATTCAATAATTATAAACTCATTAATCAACTAAAGAATACATCAGTTAACTTCAGTGCATGGACAATTTCAGTGGAGACCAATGCAGAGATAGGTGAAAGGGCAAGTGTGACTATCAGTTGTGACTATAAGTGATGCATGGTTTGCATCCAACACTAAGTAGAGATGCCTATAAAGATTGTGTGAGCAAGGCGGGGGCAATTAATTCTCATCAAGAGGCATTCTTCAACAGGGATTACGCAGTAGAGGCAGGCTAAAGGCTGGCAAAGATCGGTGCATGTGTTTTGCAAGATCAAGCTTGATTATTGTGTAGCAAGTGGAGATTATACTGAGAGCTTTTGAGGAGCTTTGTATGATGATTGTTACATGATCTCTATGACATATATAATATAAAGATAGTTGGGGGTTTTCAACTTTAATCTTTCCCATTACATACTGTGTTCATATGTGGGAATTTTTATGGTTTTAATGTGTGCATGCAATTGATTTTATTTCCGCATGTGATGATCAATGGTAGAAGAGATTCTGTATTATGCATGAAGCTAAAATAGTGTGTGATCAAGAGAATCTCGGTGGATAACATATCAGTTATTCAAATTTCTACATAGTATCAGAGCGATATTGATCATTGGAGCAATTGCAAAGCATTGAAGCGGTTGAGTTTTAGGATAAACTCAGGAAAACAAAAATGGAGAATAATGACACTATTCCGGTGTACTTGACAAAGTTTGTCCACTATAGGGATGAGCTTGGGAGTGTAGGAGTTAGTGTGGATGAGGAAGGACAAGTCAAGAAGGTTGGGATTCGAGCAAAGAATCTCTACAGACTTGAAGTAGATGGGATGTCTACGGAGCTTCCTACTGTTGGGAAGTGCAAGAAAGACATGCAAATTATGCTTGAGAGGGAGAAAGTTTTGCATGCAGGTAAGAGTGAACCTCAGGATGTGGAGCAGCCACAAGATGAGGATCATGGAGTGGGGGAAACCACTCATGCAGAGAAATTTCGTGCCAGATGGGCAGAGGGAGTGCATGCAGCTATACCACCAGGTGAGAGGTGGGGCGACATGCATGATTAATCCCAAGAGGAGATTTCTGGGCAGGGTTCATGAGATGGTGTGATCCTTAAGAATTGAACACACAGGTGCCTGGGTATGGGACCAAAGAATAACATGACCGCTGATTGATGCAAGGCATCAAAGTGAGCGTTGTCGAACAACGGAGCGCGATCAGAGTTGATGCGCAGTGCATGGGCAAGAGTTCACGCGTTGTCTTAATGACATGTGCCTGGTACCCGCAGGTTTAATACTTTGATGATAGATGCACTGTGATCGATTGAGTTGTTTGTTTCTGTCAATTTCGCAGGAGCGCAGCGCCCAGTGTCAAGTTTGGTAAGGGCGCTCATGAAGATTGTAAGTTATTGCATGGAGTTGCATGTCAGCATGCAAGACAAATTTTTCTTGTTGAGAGGAGGAAGAAGATTGCAACAAGAAACAGTGAAGGAGGCATCCCGAAACATCATTCCCCGATCTTGGGCTTGGAAAGTAATCACCTAAACTAGGTGGGGCCCACACAGGTGATTTTTGTCGCAAAGTCTATTTTTAGACTATGTCTATTTTTAGACATGTCGATCATATTCTATGAGTTGAGGGATGCTATTTGTGGATGGTTGGTCAAGTTGGAAAAATAGATGGACTTCTATTTTTAGACATATTGGGCAGAATCTATTTTTAGATTGCCAGTCTAAAAATAGATATGTCGAATATTATTAGCTCTTAACAATATTTGGACTATAAACATTATCTTATTCTCTTGGAGCACTTCAGTTAAGTGCACAGATGTGGCACAGGAGCTGACAGAAGGAATTACGCTATTCCTAAGGGTTAAGTGGAGCTATTTCATGGATACTTCAATTAGAACTCATGTGAGAGAGTTTGGTGGAGTTGATTGAGGAAGTTAATGGAGTTGTGTTCAGTTTAACTAATATAAACATAGTTGAGCTAGTTGTATCTAGTCTAACTGATTGATACACTAGTGAGAGTGGTGTGAATTAATTAACAATTAATTCACTAATTATAAACTCATTAATCAACTAAAGAATACATCAGTTAACTTCAGTGCATGGACAGTTTCAGTGGAGACCAGTGGAGAGATAGGTGAAAGAGCAGTGTGACTATCAGTTGTGACTATAAGTGATGCATGGTTTGCAATTCAACACTCAAGAGAGATGCCTATAAATAATGTAAATAATGTTAGTAATTCAACTCATCAAGAGTCATTTTTCAAACAGTGATTGCGCAGAGAGGCAGTATGCTAAAGGTCGGCAAAGATCAAAGGCATGTGTTTTGCTAGATCTAGCTTGATTAGTGTGTAGCAATTGGAGATTGTACTGAGAGCTTGTGAGGAGCTTTGTATAATGATTGTTACATGATTTCTATGACATATATAATATACAGATAGTTGGGGGTTTTCAGCTTTAAGCTTTCCCATTACATACTGTGTTCATATGTGTGAATTCTTATGGTTTTAATGTGTGCATGCAATTGACTTTATTTCCGCATGTGATGATCAATGGTAGAAGAGATTCTGTATTATGCATGAATTCAAATAGTGTGTGATCAGGAGAATATGGACATATGCATGCTTATATGCTTATTTTATAGCACTTTTAAGGCGGTACGCAGGGATATTGACTATTGGAGAAATTACAAAGTATCGGGTTAAAATGAGTTTGTGATGGTGGGGAATCTAAAATTGCTGCTGCTGATTTTCGGTGTCAAAGTTGAGATGTCTTTCAACGGATTGCGATTGGAGTATGCCCTTGAGGGTAGCTCGAATTATATTGCATGGAAGGACAGGATGGAGGCGGTACTAGATGAAAATGGGTCGAAGGAGTTCATAGATGCAGAAATTCCAAAACCTACTTCTAGTGATGCTGTTGTACTTAACGCATGGCAAAAGAAGGTAGCAAGGTGTCGAAGGATTCTGTTGGAAGGTGTGAAGGATCAAATAGTATCTAGCCTTCATGGTAAAGCTTCTCCATTCTTGATGTGGAAAGCTTTGACATATTTTTTCCAAAGCAAGAGTGACCAGAGGAAGTTGGCGCTCAAGGATAAACTCAAGAAAATAAAAATGGAGAAGAATGACACTATTCCGGTATACTTGACAAAGTTTGTCCACTGAAGGGATGAGCTTGGGAGTGCAGGAGTTAGTGTGGATGATGAGGAATTGGTGAGCTTGGCTCTCCTTGGGCTTCCTAAGAGTTGGCACCCCTATCAGGACTCTGTCAATGGTCGAGATAAATTTCCAGGATGGGAGCAACTTTGGTCGGATCTTGTGCAGGAGGAGATAAGGCGGGATACCAGGGATGGATCTTCATCAAATAATGATGATGAAGAGGATTGTGCTTTGACTGCCAAAGCAAGGAAGGGGAAGGGCAAGAAAAATGCTTCTCAATCTGGTGCGGATGGTAAAGAGCGTGACATGTCCAAAGTGAAGAGTTTTCACTGTCACGAGCATGGGAATTACGCCACGAATTGTCCACAGAAGAAGAAGAACAAGCATGCTATTGGAGCTGCATATGGTGAGGCTCTTGCCTCGCAATTTTAGCTAGACTTCTCATTGACCACATGCATGGTGTCTAGTGCATCGGGATTGGGGTGGTATTTTGATAGTGGCACTTCCTTTCACATGACGGGAGATGTGAATATTTTCAGTGACTGGCATTGGTGTCTAGTACATCTCTAGTTGCATGTTGAGTTGGGCGACAATGGACGATACAATGCGACTGGCATTGGTACCATAACCTTTCAGAGGGAGTCAGGTAAACTCATTATTTTACAAGATGTAGTGCATGTTCCAGGTTTAAAGAAGAATTTGATCTCAGTCGCAATGTTAGAGGATAAAGGGTATGATGTTGTCTTTAGTGAAGGAAAAGTTTTCCTTCGGCGCAAAGCAACAGGACAAGTCAAGAAGGTTGGGATTCAAGTAAAGAATATCTACAGACTTGAAGTAGATGGGATGTCTACGGAGCTTCCTACTGTTGGGAAGTGTAAGAAAGACATGCAATTGAAGCTTGAGAGGGAGCAGGATTTGCGTGCAGGTAAGAGTGAACCTCGTGATGTGGAGTAGCCATAAGATGAGGATCTTGGAGTGGAAGAAACCACTCATGTAGAGAAATTTCGTGCCAGATGGGCAGAGGGAGTGCATGCAGCTATACCACCAGGTGAGAGGTAAGATGACATGCATGATTAATCCCAAGAGGATATTTCTGGGCAGGATTCGTGAGATGGTGTGGATATCATGAGTTGAACTTGGCTACAAGGTGCCCACAGAGCAGTAGTAGCATGATTAGTTGGATTGATGCAGGCACATCAGAGTGACAGTGTCGGATACTGGAGCGCGGTTAAGAGTTGACAACACGTGTAGAGTGCATGGGTGCAAAGTTCAACAATGCAGTGGTTCTCGAAGACATGTGCAGTAGCTAAGCAGAAGTCGAAGACTTTGATGATATATGCATCAGATTGATTGAGTTGTTTGGAGCCTATTCAGTTTTGGAAGAGTTGCATAACAGATGCATGGTGCTTGAAAAGGTTGCAGGGTGAATGCATGGAGTTGCATGTCACATGCAAAGACAGTCCTTTCTTGTTGAGAGGAAGTGTTGAAGATTGCAAGAAGAAACAATGAAGGAGGCATCCTAAAACATCATTCCTGATCCTAGTTGGAAAATAATCACCTAAACTAGGTGGGGCCCACACATGTGATTTTTGGCGCAAAGTTTATTTTTAGACTATGTCTATTTTTAAACATGTCGATCATAGTCTATGAGTTGCAGGATGCTATTTGTAGATGGTTGGTCAAGTTGGAAAAATAGATGGATTTCTATTTTTAGACATATTGGACGGAATCTATTTTTAGATTGCTAGTCTAAAAATAGATATGTCGAGTATTATTAGCTCTTAATAATATTTGGACTCTAAACATTGTCTTATTCTCTTGGAGCACTTCGCTAAGGCAAAGATGTGGCATGGAGCTTGCGAAGAATACAGCTATTCTCATAAGCAAGGTGGAGCTTGCTGCAAGGATATTTCGCTAGTGATTGGTACGCAGTTCGTGAGTTGATCGAGGTTAATGAGTTGTGTTCACCACCATCCAAATATAACATTATTTATATCTAGTTTAACGATTGACATACCCTTTGGGTGAAAATAATTAATTAATAATTAATTCACTAATTATAAACTCATTAATCAACTAAATAATACATCGCTAATTTCACATGGATGGCCATGAGACTTAAAAGTAGATAGTGAAAGGGCAGACTACTGGGTCAGACTATAAGTGATGCATGGTTTGCATCCAACACCAGAGAGATGCTTATAACACTGTGGTGAGTGTTACCGGCATCAATTTCCCTATTAAGATGGCCTCTTTCAATAGGATTATGCAGAGAGGTGGCATAAAAGGATGCAAAGATCGTGCATGTGTTTTGCTAGATCTAGCTTGATTAGTGTGTAGCAAGTGGAGATTATACTAAGAGCTTGTGAGGAGCTTTGTATGATGATTGTTACATGATCTCTATGACATATATAATATACAGATAGTTGGGGGTTTTCAGCTTTAAGCTTTCCCATTACATACTGTGTTCATATGTGTGAATTTTTATGGTTTTAATGTGTGCATGCAATTGATTTTATTTCAGAATGTGATGATCAATGGTAGAAGAGATTCTGTATTATGCATGAAGCTAAAATAGTGTGTGATCAGGAGAATCTCGGTGGATAACATATCAGTTATTCAAATTTCTACATTTTACAGTCCAGGAGAGAAGGGTACCGAGAACAAGGGATTCTGTAGTCCAGGAGAGAACAGATTTTGGCCCTAAAAGATATATAAATAAAATGGATTCTAAAGTCTTGGAGAGAAGGGTACCAAGAACAAGAGATTATGCAGTCCAGGAGAGAAAGTACCAAGAACAAGAGATTCTGCAGTCTAGGAGAGAAAGGATTTTGACCCTAAAAGGTATATAAATAAAAAATAAAATAAATTAGAATAGATCTATTTTAAGCCAAAAAAAACACTGCTAGAATTGACGAATTGATAAAGTTAGGAAACTACCAATATATTAAAACTATGGAGATGAAATAAATTCACGAAAGTAACTACCTGGGCTATTGGAATGGTTGCTCAAGTTCTAGGAGATTAATCACAGCGCTACCCAGTAATCCATGCCCTTAAACCTCTAAGTGCCCTTTTCAAGGGATTCACCTTACGTATACTACAACATTCCTGGTGTTAATCTTCATAAAATGAAAATAAAAACTAGGTTCTGAAACCACATCATTAAAAAAAAAAAAAAACTAAATGTAACATCCAACAGCACTGTCACAATAATTAACAAACACAAACAGAGGTTGTATATAAAAATAGAAGAAAGGCTGTTCTTACATCCCATGAACAAGAATACCCAACGCTTACCTCACTCAACAGACGATCCATCGGAATAAGCTGCCACACAACATCACGGGGAAGCATCACATGTCTAAACATACAAAGAAACACCACACTCAAAGCTGAGACAGAGAGAGATTTTTATGGAATTCAATCTTAAAACCCTGATTCACAGACCCTAAAAAGAGAAATTCTAAGAACAAAACCTTAGAAATGGGAACTGTTTGGACCTGTACTCATAGTTATCGTCGTAGTACTTCTCAGAATATTGAATCTAAAACATTTTTCTAGTTTCTTGCTTGTAGAACAATGAAGAAAATCCCAGAGTTTCTCACTGTTATAAAAGGAGCATAGTTTGAATCAATGAAACTAAAAGAACGTCGGATGGAACAAGCGAACCAACATAAATAAAATGCTGGTAAATCAAGAACTCGGGTCATATTCATGCCAAAAGCAGTGGTAATGGACGCAAGAAGTGGTAATGGACGGAAATGAGAAAAAGTCTTAATTAACATGCCAATAAGTCACAAATTCCGGTCTACGTTAATTTAAGGTGAACAGGTCACAAATGCCAATCTACTTTAATGCCTTCACTCCTATTGATCCGCCATCGCTTTCGTATTCCACCATCAGTTGATCCGCCATCACCCTTGTCTGCATTAATGCACTCTGGTTGATCCGCCATATGCCACTTTCAATGTTGGGAACCGCCTACCTGTAACCGGGAACCAAGTAACAGGAGACCACCACCATATGCCACCCTCAACACTATAATCGGGAACCAAGTAATAGGAGATCGCTGCCATATGCCACCCTCAACGCCGCTGGGAACTGACTTCCTGTAACCTGGAACCGAGTAATGTGAGACCTTGTTGCACACATGTGTCATTAACATAATGAAAAGGTTGACGAAAATTGAAAAGGATTGATTCAAAAGAAAAGGCTTATCGACCTAATTATTTCATAACTTGTCATGGGGCCTTCTGTTGTGCGCGAGGCGTGAAAATGAAAATCAACGAATCATATCATGAACACATTCATATAGGAACATAATAATTGCATTTACTGGAAATAAAGTTTGAGAGAGTAGGAATAAAGTTTGAGAGAGTAAGAGATAGAAGCAATTTATATTATTCTTAAACAAAGAAGGGGAAAACAAGTTTCAAAATGAAGACAATTCAGAGATGCAATAGGCATAACCAAATGTTTTTTTGTGGATGAAGTTAAATCCTCTAGGAAACCTTAACAATTAATTCCCAAAAGAGAAGGATTCTTTCAAAGATAGTGAAAATGTTAATTTTTACATATGTAATGGTAACCAATTGAATTTTTTTCCAACAAATTTTTTTAGAGGACTATTTTTTTAACAAACTGTGAATAAGCTTTAAAAAAAACTACTCTTGAAAATATTAATTCTAAAATACATTATGAACTTAAGATTTATTAAATCTTCTGCAAATGTACTCTCGAGTGATTTTTGTTTCAGTGAAAAAAAATTAGCTCGTATATATTATGTACCAGTTCACTGATCATCAACCAATATGAAAACATGTGTATAAACATGTATACAAATGGTGGGCATAGTTCTACAGATAAATAAGTAAACCAAAAATAAGAGATGATGTAGAAAGTCCAACATTATGTAATCTGCATTCTACTACAATTGGGTAGGAGGCCCAATGCTCGTAGTAAAAAACAAAAGTAAAAACCAATCAAGTATCACATACGAAGAAATACATAACTTTATGTTGAGATAGAAAAAATATGATGAGTAAAACATGTATCTAAGAATGTGAAAAAGAAAAAAACGATGTGATGTGCTATGGTAGAGTGATTGTGCCCTCTGCACAAATCGCCTCTACCTCATATAGAGTGTAGTGCATATATCCAAAGTATTTTGAGAGACCTTGCTTTGATAATAGATCTGTTACAGAGTTCTCCTAAAAAATGTGCTGGAAAGTGATGTTGGTGAAAAAGTCATGCAACATATTTATTTGTGCCATCTAGTCAACAAGGTGTGGGGGCAAGAAACCTACAGATATATTAATGCCATCAATAATAACCCATAAGTCCCCAAATACAAAGTGAGTATCAATATATAGAATGTCTAAAAAACCATAAAAACCCCATAAAACTAAAACCATTCCATGTCCTCTCGAATGAATTGTTCTACAAACAACTCTTGATATTTTCAACTCATTTAATAAACTTTCTTAATTCCACCTTGTTTCTGTTTCACCATTTCATATTAATTTCCATCATTCCATGTTCTTTCGAATGAATTGTTCTACCAACAACTCTTAATATTTTCAACTTATTTAATAAACTTTCTTAATTCAATTTAGATTATCCTTTATTCACATTAGTTGGATTATTCTTTCTTTACATTAGAATTTACTTGAATGATTCAATAGATTTCATCAGATGTCCTTTCCAATGAATTGTTCTACAAACAACTCTTAATATTTTCAACTCATTTAATAAACTTTCTTAATTCAATTTGGACTATTCTTTCTTTACATTAGAACTTACTTGAATGAAAGAATAGTTCTCATCAAATTCAATGTGTTATGTTATAAAAGTAATTCTTTGTGTTATCTCATTTAAATATATATTACTTCAAGCTACTTAGCCATTCTCGATAACTCAGTTTGTTGGTTATCTTCAAGTTGATCTGATTATGTATCGTGCGGCTAGCAGATATAACTCAATGGATATTGCTTTTACTACCAACTAGTTGGTATTTTCACCAAAAATTGAATTGCGATGTATAAGGTTTACAATATGAAAAGAAATATATATATTTTTTAATAAATTGATTTTTGTTTTTAATGTATTAATTTTATTTATTTATTTTTGTTTGATTCATTTCGGTTGTACAGTCCTGGTTGGTGCATAAAATCTCAACCAAATCTTCTGCCACATCGATCTACATGTACCACATAAATTTTTTATCCTACCGCATAAAAATTGCATCCTTGATTCACTTAATTATTCGTACAACTTCTAAACTAATACGTGGCATACAAAGATCGTTGTTGTTCTATGTAAGGGCATAAGGTTGTTGTTCTCATATTTGAATTTTGAGACATTATAATCTACACATGTTGGATTTCCACAGTGTACCATTTCATTCACGTGACAAAAGTTACCATTGCTCACGCTCAGACTTATGTGTACTCCGTATAAATATACACCCTTAGCCTTGGTTTACTAAATTATTAATAATGTCAAGTTTACACTAGCACTAAAAATCTAAAACTATTTGTGCCAATCATAATCGTGTTGGCTTTATGATGCATGTGTTGTCTTTGATGGAAACTCACTTATAATAGATCAAGTATATGGTAACTAGATGAGTTCATAGATCAATTCAGAGGTGATAGAGTGATGGAACATAATGACAGAATGATGTGACAGAGATTTGTAGATCATAATCAGAATTTTATTAAAGGTGAATATTTGAAGATCTATACACAGGTTCGGCAAGTCAATGTCATGTATACACGCAAGTACAAAGACGCAAAGTCATGTATATGCTCAGACACTAATTTAACAATACCAAGGGTCCTTACTATGGTATTAACCCACAATATTGAGCATAATAATGACTATTTGATCCCATCCAAGAATACCATTGGCACTCGTGTAGTTTTGACTCATGGTACTGGCTAAGGCTCTAACTATATAAGGAGGTGAACATCAAAGTGCTAATTGTGCATGAGTAAGGGTAATGAATGAATACTTCAATTAGAAGTATATTTGTATGGTATGGAATATAGTTGATTGATATATATGAAATAAAGATGCACTTATGAATACAATGATGGACTAGGATCTCTAGACCTGAAATGACTATGTATTTGCATGATTAGTTTATGAGATGTTTATATCTATGGCTTCACACATGTTTGTTGCAGTGAAGGGTATGATCTGAATAAGTTTGAAGTTCTGAAGTATTGCGCAATCCTGAATTATTTACATATCTATATGCGGGTTTGACACAATGAATGCACGTATACATGCGAGTTTGGTTCTGCATAGTAGTGTTTATGTTCAGTAATATCCTCAGATCTATACGCGAGCTGGTTTCAGGATAAGCACGTACATATGTGAATAAGTCTAATTGAAGGCGCATATGCAAGCCAAGGTTTTGCTGAAGAATACTGAAGAAACTGTCTGATCAGTTTTGTTGTGTTTGTGTTGTGTGTCAATGATGTCTTCATATAGATTTGGGTTGTTTGAGTATTGATTATGCTTCCAGTTGATTATGATTAAAGATCAATGATTGGCTAGTTGATTGATGATTCAGTGAATGATTTGGTACAGTTATATGTTTCAATTTGATATTGGGCTTAAATGAATATAGTGGGTCCAGTCTGAAAATCTGATGAAAAGAGACCCACAAATAGTGATGTATTGAAGTTGGTGGATCCAGTGTGAAAATTTGTTAAATGCGGTCCGTGGTGGTGTTGAGGGTTGGGGTTTCCAGTGAGGAAGTTGAAGCTTTTTTCCAGTAGGAGCTAATGACCAGATCAAGGGGTCGTAGCTCCCTTCCAGGAGTGGTTGGTAAACGAGAGTAGGGGGTTGAAGCTCTCATCGAGTGGTGGATGGTAAATGGGATCAAGGGGTTGGAGCTCCCTTCCAGTTGGAGCTAGAGAATAAGTGAAGGTTGTAGCCTTCTACAGGTGGGTGCCTGCGTGTTGGTACAAGTATGTTCCAATACAAGATTGTAAGCAGTTTTCTATATAATAAATATTGAAGACATAGATGACAACAATGGTAGTTTTCTCCCACATTGGGTTTCCACCTCAAGTTGTCATGTTCATGTGTTCTTCTCATATGTGATGGTTTACTTCGTTCTTACTGCATATGTTTACTGCTTATTAATGTCTGATGAATCAATGTTGCACTGGCTTAAGTCAAGTTACAGAAGATTTATCCAAATTATGAGTTCATTGGGCATACACTAGTTTCCTTAATGAATGTTCCATACATATGCTAGTTGGCTTAAGTAAAGTTGCGTACAAAGTTTTAAATACTGATACACCCTCTCTCAGTATTTTTCCCAACAAGTTGCATCACGCCAGATGCGTTCCTAACTTCAAATGTGAAAAATAAATAATGAAGATTTATAAATGATAATATTTATTATTTATTTAAATTGATTTTTTGAGTAAGAATTAAATTATTAAATAAATTAATATTAATATGAAATACATAAATTATTAAATAAAATTTGTGATGTTTTGATACAAACTTTGTACACAAGCATGAAGATTAATAGTAGATGTATACTTTTAGCCGAACATAAAGTAGTAAATGTTATAAATGTGAAATTTCTATATAATAATATGAAAAAATTATAATCATTAATTTATATAAATTTTAATATTTATAACTTATATAAAATTTAAAATAATAAATTATAATTCTCAAATTTTTATTCAAGATAGAGTAAGTATAAAATTTTAAATACAATATCTATAATTTTTAAAATTTAATTTTTTAATTGTGATATTTATACCAAAATTTGTATATATACATATTTATTAATTAAATTTGAAAATAAAGTTTTGAAATAATATAATTAATATTATTATTATTTGAATCTATTTTAATGTAATATGTATATTATGATTACATTTGAGGCATTAATGTATCTTTTGCTTGATTTTATTTACAATATCATTTAACTCTAATGGCCTAGCTTGATTGCTCTAAAAGTTCTTCTCCATCCGTGCATAATCTTCCATTCACATAGATAGATGGAATTTGTCAAAAAAATTTATAGATTTTCCATACAAATCTATACAAGTAATAGATTAAAATAAACAATTATGGTATTAAAGTTTATTTAAAAAACCATCCGCAAAAAAAATTAATAATATCTCTATGTGACTATAAATAATGCAACCATCAATTATTTTACTATTTTAGTTGTAATTTTTATTAATATAAAATTGTATGTATTTATTGTTTTTTACTATAACTTAAGTATTTATTCCCCGGGTGAAAATGGAATTTTCTTCCAAACCTAGGAAAACATGAAGGATTCTTTTTCAAATCTGCAAATTTGAATCACATAGGAAGCAACATATTAGCCATGAAATGACAAAGTTGTGGGTTTTAGGACATCCATAATAACAGTTAAATTGAGTTAATCAATGTTTTAAAAAAATCCTAAATAATATAAGAGCAAGAGCATAGTATAAAAAAATTACAAATTAGTTCAAAAAATAGTTGAAATTTAAGTAAGATTATGATAAAATTTGGTAGAAATTTTTGAGAATCTAGTACAACTTTTTGAAAATCTAGATTATAACTCTTTAACTTTAAGATGTTAAGTGTCTCTGAATTCTTGATAATAAAAAAATTCATATACATAAACAACACCTAAAATAAAATAATTCATATAAATATTCTTCATTTTTAATTTTCCACCTTTAAAAAATTATAATTATAATTTGTATTTCTACAATATAGTTTAAAAGTTGATAACATCACTTGCATATACCAAAAAAACCTATAAATATTTTGACATAGGTTCTTTAACATAAACACCCAATATTTTATGGCGAACCATCTCATTGAGAGGGTTTACCTATGTAAATTTGAGTCATGTAGAAAGCGACATAATGGGAATTAAAAAATCTATAAATAATATAAAATAAAACAATATAAATATTTAAGTATGAGGGTTTTTCGCAGTGCATTATATTAGATATAATTTTTGGGATTCAACTGCGTTAAGTAAGTCATTCATTTATGACTAATTTCTCATGATTTTTGAATAGTCCACATAGCACTCATTACATCAGATGATTTCAATTAAGAAATTTCTCTTCCCATTACATATAAAAAAATTAACATAAATTCTTTAACATATGGCTATGTTGTTCAAACAATGATTGAATGCCAACTCTCTAACTGATATGTTTAACCTATTCAAATTTGAGTCACATAGAAAGCAACATATTAGCTATGAAATCAAGAAGATGTGTCTTCTGAACTTGCAAGATAACTGGGTTAAATGGAAATAACCATTAAATCGAAGTTAAAAATCTATAAATAATATAAAATGAAATACTTCGTATAATTTTTTTTCATTTTTAGTTTTTCACTTTTATGAGATTTCGATTAAGAAATTAAACTCCCCACTTTATTGATTATATAATATAGTTGATAGCATCACTTGCCTATGCACCTTAGTTTTTCTCTTTTACGAGATTCCAATTAAGAAATTCACCTCTCCACTTCATTAATTATATAATATAGTTCATAGCTATCACTTTCCCACGCACCAAAGGACTTATAAATAATTTTGATATAGATTTTTTTAACATATGGTTATGTTGTTCACCAATGATTCAATTTCTCCAACTAACAGTTAATCACTATGTTTGAGGTTATATCTTTGCTTGTTTCTGAAAATTATACATATTCCTTTTATTTTTTTAACCAAATTTTATTTTAACACAGAGATAATTTTGTGACACTATTAATTACTATCTGCAAATAAATAGGGTAGTCTAGTCTACTAATAAGAACTTAATTCAAAGTTTGAAGAAAATTGCTGCTAAAAATTATAGTACTGCACTTTGGGCTAATTGAGGAACCCCCAAAGAAGCCCTAGGTACTTGGCCATATTTATTTGCTTATAGTCAAGAATCAATCCTACCAACAAATATATATCTTCCATCTAGAATATTGTCTAAAGCTTTAAGAGGCCAAACCTTATCATACATGCATAAATGAATTGACACACTTTTTATGCTAAAGGTGGAAAGGGATAAAGCTATAAATAAATTTCATTCAATAGTTACTTAAATGATGTTTTCACAAACATATATCTAGGAATAAGAACTCAAAAGTAAGGGTCCTAGTTTTGAAGTGGGACAAGACTAATCACGCCAATGAAAAACACTCTACATTTAAAAAATTATTTCTTAATCCTTAGCCAATAGCTAAATAAATTGGAACTCATACTTATCGACTTAAGGATTGGAAGCTGAAATATGTTCCCTTCGTATTAATGTACAACTCCTCAAGATATATTTCACCTTGCTACATCTAGAAATAGTCCTATATGACATAAATTTTCTTTCTTTCACTCCTATTTTCATAAGCTCCTATGTGACCTTTGTTGTGTATTATTAAAAATGGCATTGAATTTTAATCTTTTGGCAATATAATGGAATATTTATCTCTATATTTTCTCTGTGAGGAATGTAAGAGGATGAATATATAAAAGGGGTTCTCTGAGAGAAAAGGAATCCATAGTTTTGTATCTAAATTTGTAAAGATAAAAACAATTATTTGTGGTGTTTAAGTCTCAAAGTTGTATACATGGAATGAATGGAGTATGGCCTATAGAGCCAAAGAAAGTCAATAAGTCACATATTCTTTTGGGGATTAGATAAAATAATAAGAGTAAGGTTTGTAGTTACCCTTTCAAAATAACGATATTTTCCTTGGAAACACAATCTATATTGCTCTTATTGCAATAGAAAAAGAAGAAGAAGAAGATGTGGGAGAGAAGGGTAGAGAATATAATCGTTAATTAGTAAATGTAGATACATTTTCCAGTGCTATTAACACGCAATAGTTGGGAAGAAAGGTCTACAATATGAAAATGGATTCATAATTACTATAGACACTTGTTGGAATTGAATCAACATTAGAGAGGTGATTAGTTTATTTAAAGGTCCAAGTAAATATCATCCAATCTAGAAACATTTTCTATTAGGTAATATTTGGTGATATAGGTCATTAGTAAGATTGTATAAAAGATGATGAATTGAGACATATCCCATGATAATATAATTGGTAGTTTCAAGTCATATGTATTCATACCTATGAATAAATTCTAATTCCGGAAGCCACAATGACGTATGAGACCTAAAGGCATGTTGAGGCTATGTGGTCAAAGATTTTTATTTCATCCGTGATTCGCCATGTCTTTAGTATTGAATATACCTTTCATTTTTGTTCCAATTTTAACGAACCACCTTTCTATTCCTCACCATGTTTTTATATTTTTCCCATTATTATCTTAGAACACCTTTTCTTTTCACTCATTCATGCTTAGTCATATTTTAACTAGAGAAAACATTAAAAAAAAATCATAAGGAAAATTCTCGTGAAACAATAAGTAGAATAAAATTAATGGAAACCATATTCCTTGAAAAGTGTATATGATAACATAAGTGACACGAAGAATAAGTTAAGTTATAATTTTCCAAATTTTGAGCAAAATCATTGGCATAGATGCAGCCATTGGTGCTCAATTAAATTAGTTTAATGTATCTAATGGAAAATTCATAAAATTAGTCAACATTATGAATTAGAACTAAGTTCTCTGCAATCAATATATTCCATCAATTAAAACTCAAAAGTTTGAGAATAAAGTGAGTGCTACAATGCAAGACCTATCATAGGGGTGTAAATTCAAGTTTATTGATATCAATTCATGAACACTATAGTAAAAAATATTCACTTTTTTCTCAAAAATGTTTATACCTATAAATTTTGGGGTAATTCATCTTAAACTCAATTAATATAGGAAAAAAACGGACCAAAAATACCCCGGTCTATAAGTCACCAATGAAACCAAACGCTAAGTAAGAGGATCCAACAAAAACATCCAATCTTATTATTACAGAGGAGGGAGAAATCCATCTGATGAGAGGAGTGGGAGTGGTTATACTCCATCCTTGGAGGAAGTTAACTACTTAGATTTCATCCAATGGGGATGTAGTAACAAGCATCAACACAAACACACAAAATGTAAATTAGAATTATTTATTTCTCAAATTTAATAACCAAGAATACCTAAACTCAATAAGAAATGATGACATTAACCTTTGTGCAACATAAAATTCAGTTTTCAAACTCATCCAATGTTATGGGTTACATTCAACTATAACGAGTAAATTGATTTCCTTATTCTCATGACACCTAAAAAAAGGAGATATTCACATAAAATACATACGATTGCAATGAAGTGAGAAGTATGAGAATTAATATGAACATAAATATCTTTATATCTTTATTAGTGAATGAATAGATAAAATTGATAAACTAAGGGACCATTAATAGCAAAGTTGAAGAAACAAAGAAATATAGAGGAACTATTAAAGGAAGGGATCAAATAGAGGGCCATTCTAGATAAGTTAGAGAATAATGTTTAGGAATAGGAACTATAATATAAGGAAGTAAAATAACTAAGAAAGAAACAAAGGGAGGAAGTTCCCTAGAAAATACTAGTCAAACAACGAATTAAGGAAATAGACAAGTGAGAATTAAGGATATATTGAAAGAAACAAATAAAGAGAATGAAGAAAATATGAGAGAGGACCTAGAATAATAGGAAATGGATGCTAAAGGATTAGTGGAGTAGTAGAAATCCCAAGAAGAAGAACTTAAATGAGCACAATTTGAAACTCTACAAAATGAAGAAGTTGAGAAGATGAAAATGGGAACGAAAATCCATGGGATAAACCAAGTTCCAACAACATCAAGAATGTGATTGATATGGCTCATGAAATAATGATAGTACTTACCAACACTCTAGTGGTAAATGGGGATCGAGGAGGAATTCTAGTTGAAAAAAAATTGAAATCAAGGGTTCGAGAGAAAGTGAAAATGGTGTAACAATAAGAGACCCGTTTCAAATCATAGGTGGCATGGAAACTATAAATGGAATGGTTGGAAATGGGACTACATATCTTTCTAGTGGTATTTATGCTATATAAAATTCCCAAGACATTGAACTGCCATCTGACACTAATGAAATAAAAATAAAACATAAAAACTTAGCAAGAGGAAAAAAACAAAACTCTCTACCTAAGGGAAAACCTCTTCTAATGAAACACTTTCAAAAACGTCTCCAACATGGGACAAAATTTTAGTGCAACTGATGTAACATCTTTATATGCCAAGGAGTCTCAAAAAAATTATCTCTTAGGGAGAGAAACCAAATCCCCGCCCAATTGATACTTTTGTAAATGTTGAATTTATTCCTTAGAGATATGCCAATATCCAAAGGGTACAAAATAAAAGGGTGGTAACCATAGATAGCGATATACTTTTTACTTCAAGAGATGCTTTATTTGATATGAAAAGAGCGAAAATGACTAATTTTAATTCAGCTAGGCTCACCATCTCTCGTTCCTCCCTAAAAACATAAAAGAAGTAAAGAAGTAATTGGAATATCTATGAGAATAAGTGGGATCAATCCAAAATCAAGTAAAATAATATAAGGGATTTGGAGGTGCTACAAATTTTGTAGAACATATAATAGAGGAATTGTTAGTACAAATAAAGAGAATGTCAAGATATGAACTAGCATAAAATAATGGACTTCCATAAGGAATCTCTCTAGTTGACTACTAAAACGATAAGGGATATAGAGCATTGAACTAGAACAAATATATTGCGAAAAATCAGAGGGATAAGGGAAATCAAGATCATGGCATACCCATATTATGTAAGGAAAACTTGAATAGGATACCTCGGGCTAAGAATTTTTTGGTTGATTTAGTGAAAAATCAGTCTCCATCATGGATGAAGGGTGGTTAGTGTGCCAAAAAAATAGGAAGATATTAACAATCGATCACTAATCTTCATGTATCTTCTTTTGGTTGAGCTGATGACTTCCAACCCATTGAACTAGTTTCAATAGAGTTCAAGTGAATTGTGAACAATAATAAGTAAAAAACAGGTAAATAACATCAATGAAGAGTTGAATATCCAAAATCTTTGCTATGGATGATATTGAAGCCATTGATAGACTTGAATAGTTAATACCCAAAATAGAAACTTATAATCAATGATATAGTGTCATTAACAAGAACTTGTGTTACCAATGGATCAATATTGTTTCCCTTGCGATAAAAAATGTGAAGAGATATTTAGATAATGGATTGCCTTTGATGGTGAACATGAAACCCCTAAAACACCCAAAGAATATGAGTTAAATGAAAAAAAAAATGAAGAGTTATTTAGATAATGAATCATATTTAATGATGAACATGCAAACCGTATGACACACAAATCACTTTTATCTTAACTCAAAATTTTTGGTTATTTTATTACTTTTTATTCCACGAAAATTCTAATATTGGGAAATTTAATGGAAACAAATTGAAGTTTTTCTCTTTAACAAAGGGATTTGGGATTTTAGAGGAGGAGAGGATGCGTTTATGACCCAACATTGAATAAAGTAAATAAAACATTTTTTCTAAAATTATTTCAAGAAAAATTCATGAGCTTAGAGCTTAATGACCCTTGTGAAGAGACAAAGATTGTTCTACAAACAACTTAATATGTTTGACTCTAACATTTCTTGATGCATTTTGGATCATTCTTTCTTTGTATTAGAGTTTACTCTAATGATTAAGTAGATTTCATCAAAATCAATGTGTAGTGTGACATATAATTAACTCTATGTGTATATGCCATTTGAATATGTATTTTTCTAGAATAACTATTAAATTAAAAACAAAAAAATCCCATAAAACTTTTAATTAATGAGAAATAAGTATATTGGTTAAACACTCTTTATTATAATTGAGTGAAAAAAACACTAATAAATCATTATATATATATATGAAAGCTAAAATTGAACCATTATCTCTCCCAAAAAACCCTTTCAATCCAAACCAAAAAAAGTTTAATTCGACTTGTTTTATTGAATTTGATTCTAAGTAATCTCTTTTTGATTTTGATACTAACTAATTAAGTTGGGATTCCAATCCTTCAACACTTTATTAATTTAAAACATTATTTTTAAGTTTTGACCAATTGTAAAATAATCCAGATCCTCCTTTTAAAAAATATTGTTTTTGGCCAAAAAGAAATGGAACATAAAAGTCGTCGAAAAATCACCCATGGTGAGAACAAAACGATTTGTGCTCAAAATAATTCACCTTCATAACCTGTCTCCCTTAACATGTATTCTAAGGATGCCTAGTCTCCCTAGGACTATTTAAATATAAAGCACGATTGCCGCTATAACAAATATCAACCCTAGATTTTCTAGGAGCAACGGCTAGATATGATTCATCGTGATAAAGGAAAACTTGGTACAGTGCCGGCCACATTTTGGGCGGTAAAGGAAAACCGACAGGGAACAAATAAAAGTGAAAAGCGGAGGCGAAAGGAGAAGAAAATGGCTCACAGTGACGAGAGCATGACACTGAAAATAATAATGGCTACCGTGCCGGTCTGACTAGACGAAAGCACCGTATTGTTATTTTTCCAAAAGCGCAAAAAGTTGAAGATAAGCGTGAACCAGAAAAGAAATCCATGTGGACCCAAGACTGTTGGAGTAACGTCAGGCTCCAACTTCGCAATCATTATATGCCCGCGATTAACGAGGCTGCCACTCTACAAAAGATACTGAGATACTCTCATAAATCTACTGGTTATCTACATATTCGATTTATATTCTGCTGCCCATTTGTTATCAGAAACAATTATAATTCTGGGAAGATTTGATCTGAGCATCTAGCGAGGTGTACAGAAATAAACACATGAGAAATAGGAGCGCACCTAAAAGGCTGTATATCAGAATAATGCTGTTTCCATTACAAGGACAAATCGCCTCTTATTCTCCGGCTGAAACAATCCATTCAAGATACCGTAGGGGATAGCGGAGTCATTCAAACCGGTGCTTTCGGTAAAAGAATCAGAGAGTTCGTTCACTGTTTTGTTTGGTCAGCAATGACCACCGACCACTGTCCCATCCATATATATATATAACATTAAAAAAACATATATCTCTATATATGTTTTCTCTCTGACTAAGATGTTATCATCAAGATTATACAAAGCTAAAAGCTGAAATGTTTTGTGTTTTGTTTGGCTAGTTGTACACAATATAATCTTCACATGGGATAACCTTGCTAAGAGGGAATTCATTGGTCCGAGTATCTGTCCTCTCTGCAGTATCTGCAAGTGAGAATATTATACACATTTTTTGGTGAGAATATTGTACACATTCCTGCTTTGTCCCTTCAGTGGCTCCATCTAGAATGAGGTCTTCTTTGTTCCTTACATCCCTCCCCTTATGGAATGTGATTCTATTCTATCTTGCCTTTGTTGCTTGTCTTGAGAGGATGAAGGAATAAAAATCCATCTCTCTCTATGTATTATGGGGCATCTGGCGTTGCAGGAGCGCTTGTATTTTTTAGAACGTTGTTCCGGGTTGGAGAGCCACATCCCTAAAAATCACAGCTTACTTCATGGAAATTGGGCCCTATAAGACTTCTAGAAGTAGACCGGATTGGTGTTGCTTGAATGCCTTTATTTTTTAGAAGGTTTCTCCAATCAGAGAGCCACATCCATAAAAATAATAGCTTACTTCATGGAAATTGGACCCTATAAGACTTCTAGAAGTAGATGGGATTAGTCTCAAACAACTTGACTGTCCTCAGCCCATTAGTTTTTCTGATGGGGCTTCAGTGGATGCTAGATGTAGATGTGGTGCAATCATTCTCCTCAATCCATCTCTGGCCTATCACTTCTATTGGTCTGAGGGTAGAGGATCGAATATGAGAGCGGAGGTCTTGGCCTTTTGGGGAGTTTTACTTTGCGCCTTATGTCTTGAATTAGACGAGATTCACATCACTCGTGACTCAAAGGTGGTTATTGACTGGGCCTTGGGGCATATTTCTCTTTCTGTGCCCTCCTTAGTCCACTAGATGGAGAATATCTCTTCCCTTAAACACTATTTTACTTCCACTACAACACAAAGGGGGGTTTTAACACCATATTTAAGACAAATTTTGGGCAAATTGTCTTAACTTGAGACAAAAAAAACCTTTGTATTGTCGTAAATATTATCTTTAAGTGAGTATCTCAAATTAAATTGTGTTAAAATATTTCCTTTAGAAAGACAATAAATAACACAAGTGTTTTTGTCACTCTAGAGGCAATTTCGTTTTTGTCTCTCTAGAGAAAATAGTTGGGATTAAAGACATATTTCCTTTAAAGAGACAATGTCTTTGATCCTAACTATTGTCTCTCTAGAGACAAACAAAATTACATTCAAAGTTAATAACACAACATCTCTTTAGAGACAATATAAAATAATGAATCTAGAAAATATCTCACCATTGAAATAAACCAATATTAAAAGTATTTAATTAAAAATAAACTATAATATCATTGATTAATTCATATTAGGACATAGCAGAATTGAACCACCAACCTCTTGCTTATAAAGTAGATGTTCTTCCATTGAGGTAGCACCCTTTAAAGAATTATGTGAGATTTATGGTAGTCCTTGAAATTGTGTATGTAGGCATTTATTTAAAAAAAATGCTCAACACATAATGGCGTAATCTTGCTAAAATCTAAAATCACGTAGACCATATTTTTAACTTGATAAAAAAAAACTCAAAGGAGTTCGTTGAATGTCAAACCCATGTAGCATGACTCACACAACAAGGTAATAATACGAAATAATTTACAAACTATTTAATCTAGTCATATGAAAAAAAGTAATTAGAATTATCACAAGCCTTTAATATCTTACCACAACTATTGAATGGTTTATGTTTAGCATGTTTCCACTCTTCATATATTCCAGCAAGTGGAACACAACAATATCAACCATTTCAAATATAAGATCATGCCTCAAGGGCCCACATTTAGCCATGCTATAACCAACCACTTAAACTAAAATTAGGCCCCCTTTGATTCAATTTTGTTGGATAATCTCAAGTCAAACACAACTGAAACACACATTTTTTTATTTAAATATAATATATGCTCACCTCCTCATACACGGACATAAAAAAGGAAAAAGCATATGACTTCTTCATTCTCTTGAATACTCAATTGCATAGTGACAAATTTCCTAGAGGCATGTATAATGTTAAAAACAATTTCTTTTAAAAAGGTGTCATGTGAGCTACCCACTTGTTGCCCCAATATTTGTGGCACTATGGACTCAACATGCCTCAAAATATGATCCAAATCATGCTTGGCCTTCTCAAATCTTATCAAAAATGAGTCTCATGTAATGGAATGGAAATATATATATATATATATATATATATATATATATATATATATATATATATATATGTATGTATGTATGTATGTATGTATGTATGTATGTATGTATGAGAAAACTCATATGGAAAACCACTTGTTATTGTTACAACATAAATGTGAAAAGGATATACATCTAGTGTAGATTAATTTTCCCAAACACACAACTAAGAAAAATCATAAGGTTTGAATAGAATTTACCAATTAAAAAGGAACTAACATACTTTTATAATAAAAGTAAACACCACAACTAAAAGTTATGCCAAAGAATCATAAATCTCAACACCATAGCTTATGTTTTTATGATTATTTGGAATGTTAAGAAAGTGTCAACATTCATTAGGTAGAAATGGAAAGTAGTTAAATCACTGCAAGCTTAAAATTTAAATGGTAAGATAAAGAAAAGAAAAGGAAACTTGTCTTAAACATAATTACATATGGATGTCCACTTTTTTTAAGACAAAAACTAATAACCATCAATTTCGAAATTATGGATATTAAACCTTTTTCTTCTTTATATATGCTACGTCAAACTAAAAATTTTACTAGGACATCATCCTTCTGTATACCACATTCTTAGTTCAACAGGTCCATTTTTTGTATGTTTGAATTATTTTTCCTCTTTTTTCACTTTTAAGAATGGTAGGGAAAAGAGATATTACCAAGTATAGCTTGTTGCAATCTATACAATGTTGAAGAAGGATCATGGACTTATCAAGTGCTTGATTCAAAGCATACAATTCATGTATTCATGAATGACACCTTGGGTGTGTTGCTTCTGAGGTAGGAAATAATTTCATTATTGTTTAAAGCGACTATGTTGGAGTTCTAACTTCTTGAAATCATAAATGCTCAGGAAGATAACTCTCCTTATACCTTCATCTATCACTCTTTAAGGTTTGAGTTTGCAGATATCCAAGGCATATCCTACTGGTTATAGAGAATAAATTTTTCCTTCAAAATTCATTGGAATGAAAATCATGTTTTTTAGCAAAACCTAATAAAAGAAAACTTAGAGGCATGGGCTCATATCCCATAAACCACTATTTGTCTCTAGGAGCTACATCACTTGGGAAGGAGATTTAAATACATGGTTCAAACATCAAATACATTATGATACCCTATCATAAAAAACTTAGTCTTTATAAAAAATATTTAACAATAGAAAAGAAGAAACCTCCAAAAAGAAACAACACAGAAAATCAAGGTTGGTGTCCCTTTAGCAATTAGCCACCATTATCATGGAATATTGCTTGTGGTAAAAATAAACGCATAGAGAAATATAAAAGGGGTTGATCCAGGTGGATATTGGTGGCCACCCACCTATTCCACTTGGCCCCCCACCATTGTCTCTTTTAGTTTTTCAGTTTCGGCATAACTTACTATTTTTAGCAGTTTTTCAGGTCCTGAACTTCTGGAGCCGTTTTGAGGCCCTAAACGACGTTTTTTGGGTATCAAAGTGAATTTGATCATCAAATTCATCTCGACAATTGTAGTCCTCGGATAGAGCTTTCTAATGATGTATCATGTGCGTCAAACGGAGATAGTATGCCAAAGTTACGTCCCTGGGAAGTTGAAACACCAATTTACCCAAACGGGGCCCATAGTTTTGGCGCTTCATCTCCTAGGGTTAGGTTTCTGGATGTTTAGGGTTCTCCATTGTTTCTCAATAATAAATAGGCCCTCGAGCCTCATTGTAACTCAGTTCAGAGGCCTGTAGCCGCCACATCTCTTCTCAGAGATAGCTACCAGCGCCCTAGCTAGTTTTATTTCCATTCTGTCTGTAAGCAAATTTCAGTTCTTTGATATTAAAGAAATGAAGTGTTATTTCCGCTGCATCTCTGTATTTATGGTTATGTGTTTATTCTGTTGCGTTCCTGCATAAATCTGGATCAGTGGTATCAGAGCGGTCTGCTTTTTCTCGATCCTTCTTTGCATGTCCCCAACGAGGTCGGGGTATAAGGAGCTAGGGCTTGATCTCGTGGAACCTTTGCAAGATCAGCCTCGCAAACCTCGACGGATGCCCATGGGGGACGAAAAGAAAGATGAGGGAGCAGGAGATCCTATCAAAATATTGCTCGAGGAGGCCCTAGAAAAACAAAGGAACGCGATGATGGATAACCTTGCTCAGATCCTTCAACGACTGCCTACCGACGGCGCATCTGCATCCAGTAGCCACTCTGGAGTTGCGACTCCCTTTAAGGTACAAGTAAATTTTGACATTCCCATATTTGAGGGTCAAATAGACGCATATGCCGTAGATAGATGGTTGAATCTATTAGAAGGATATTTCTCTGTTCATGACTTTTCAGACCGGGAGAAGATTATTTTTGCACTCCTCAAAGCCACCCCCCATGTTAAGGACTGGTGGGAAACCTACTGTGAGAACAAGGACCAGACAGAACCCTCTCTGTTCTCGGCCGTACCAACTTGGAATTCTTTTCGAGACGCCGTCAAGGAACAATACTATCCCGTGGGGAGCTATGAGGACAAGTACATACAATGGACCACGCTGCGACAACAAAGGGATGAAGATGTGCACGAGCTGACGAATCTGTTCCATACCCTGCGCACAAAGTTGGGTATTAAAGATTCATAGAAACATTTGGTGCTAAAGTATCGCAACTGTCTGCACAGATACATTCAGGAGGAAATGGAGTTCCTCGACATCTCCTCGCTTGGTACGGCATACCGGTATGCTGCCAAGATTGAGCAGAAATTCAAACAGAAGAAGCGAGACTTTGGATCTACGAATCAAGAGCAAGGAAAAGGTGCTTCCAAACCGCAGAACAAAGGACAGAGCCAAGGCATGGTGACTAAAGACAACCCGTCAAAGCCACAAGAAAAGAACAACACCGTAAAGCCAAAGAAGGACACGGGAAAGTGGTGTGAGTTCCATAAGAGCTCCACTCACAACACAAGTGAGTGTCGGGCCAAGCAGTCGCTAGTGGCCGAGATGAGGCCTTCTGAGTCAGATGCATGCTCTGACTCCGAATCAGAACCTGAAAAGGCGAATGAAAAAGGGAAACAGATTATTGATGCGGAGCCCAACGCCACTGTTGCCACTGCAAAGATCCCAAAGGAGGAACCGGAAGATCCAGAGGAGGAGGAACGCCTCTTCCACTCCCAGATGTGGGTAAAGGGCTCCCCGGTACAGTTCATTGTCGACAATGGGAGCCAAAAGAACCTCATTTCAGCAGACGCCGTGAAGCGGTTGGGCTTGCCGACCACAGCTCACCCACATCCATACACCATCGGGTGGCTTCACCAAGGACGAGATCTCCGCGTTAGCCAGCAGTGCCGCCTTCCCTATAGCCTCAAGCCCTTCACGGATGAGGTATTATGTGACGTTGCTCCTATTGATGTTTCTGATGTATTATTAGGACAACCATACTTGTGGAAGCGTCATGCTGTGTATGAGTCTCGACCTCGTGCTGTTATTATTACTTTGGGAAATAAGTTGTACAGGATACCACAGGTACCACCTCCTACGACTATCTCTTTGGTTACTGCAAAACAATGTAGTAAGCTCATTTCCCAAACCAGGAAATTCGTTTTCCTGATGATCCGCCCCCAGGGCAAGAAGAAGACCGTGGCCACGACCTCCAGACAGGGCCCCTCTGCACGACAACAACAAATGGATAAGGTCGTGGAGGAGTACGGGGACATCTTCACCTCACCCACAGGGGTTCCTCTGCACTGCCAGGTCAAGCACCCGATTGATCTGACCCCAGGTGCGCCACTACCCAATGGACCCATCTATCGACGCTCTGTTCTGGAAAATGATGAAATCAAGAGGCAGATTCAGGAGCTGTTGCAGAAAGGTCACATCAGACCAAGTTCATCACCCTGTGGGAGTCCGATCGTGTTGGTACAGAAGAAGGATGGGACGTGGAGACTCTGTATTGACTATCGGGCGCTGAACAAGGTCACTGTCCGGAATAGGTACCCAATCCCACGGATTGATGACCTTCTGGACCAACTCCAAGGTGCAAAATATTTCAGTAAGATCGACCTGAAGTCTGGGTATCACCAGGTACCAATTGAACCCTCTGATGTGTGGAAGAATGCCTTCAAAGCTAAGGAAGGCCTTTTTGAATGGCTGGTCATGCCTTTCGGGTTGACGAATGCTCCCGCAACCTTCATGAGGATGATGGACGACATCTTGCGGCCATTCACCAACTCATTCGTAGTGGTGTACTTGGATGACATTCTGATCTTTAGCAAGACTTGGGAAGAGCACCTTCATCACATCCGACAAGTCCTCCAAACACCGCGGCAACACAAGTTGTGTGCCAATTTGGAGAAGTGTACGTTTGGCATGACCCAGGTTCAATATCTAGGATACATTATTGATGAAAGGGGGGTGCATGTGGATCTAGCCAAGATCCAAGTCATTCTGGATTGGCTGACCCCAACCACTCTAACAGACCTTCGCAGCTTTCTGGGTCTTGCTAATTTCTACCGTAGGTTCATGTTGGGATTCTCTCATATCACTGGGCCCTCTAGCCAAGTCACCAAAGGGTGAGCGAGAGAAAATTTAATTCTTTATTTAACCTCAACAGAAGGCATTCAAAGAATTGAAAAATCGCCTATGTTCTACCCCAGTGCTCACCTTACCAGACTTGCAGCAGCCTTTTGAGATCGAGACAGATGCCTCTGACTATGCTATTGGGGCAGTTCTTACTCAACAGGGACATCCAGTGGCATATCACAGTGAGACATTGTCTGAGACAGTTCGCAAGTATCCCACCCATGACAAAGAAATGTATTCCATTGTGCAAGCCTGTCGACAATGGAAGCATTACATTTTGGGGAAGGAAACAATCATCCACCCAGACCACCAGCCCCTGCAGTTCATATAGACCCAAGGGAAGTTGCAGAATGATCGCCATCAGAAGTGGTCCACATATCTGCAACAATTTCATTTGAAAATCAAGTACAAGAAGGGTAGCACCAATAATGTTGCAGACTGCCTCAGCCGACCACCGATCGTGGCGCTCACCACCGTGCTCAACTCTTGTGGGCACGAGACTTATGATTGGCCGCTTCTCTATGAGAGTGACCCAGAATTCGGCCACACTTACAAGGCACTCTTGGGGGGCACACAAGTTCCAAATTTTCACCTCCAAGATGCACTTTTATGTCACCTGGGACACCTTTGTGTCCCTTCAAGCGAGCGTGCCAAGATGATATGGGAAGCACACTACAGTCGAGTCGCTGGGCATTTCGGGGTCGAGAAAACAGTAGCAATACTACAGAAGTATTTCTATTGGCCGAACCTTCGAAAGGATGTCGAGAAGCACATCAGATCCTGCACTGCTTGTGCCATTGTCAAACCAACCATCAAGAAGCAAGGCCTATATACTCCACTACCTACCCCTAGTCGACCATGGGAATCCATCTCCATGGATTACATGTCGGGCCCGCCCTCTACTAAGAATGGCAATGATTGTGTTTTCATGGTCGTTGATAGATTCTCGAAGATGGCCATTATGGCGGCCTGTAAGAAGAATATCACAGCAGAAGCTACTGCTAAACTCTTCTTTGAACGAGTATGGGTTCACTTTGGGATCCCACAGTCTATCATATTAGATTGAGATAGCAGGTTCCTCAGCACATTTTGGTCCAGCCTCTGGTCAATGATGGACACAAAGCTCACCAAGTCCACAACTTTCCATCCCCAAACAGATGGCCAGATAGAGGTCGTCAGCCGCACGATTGTACACATTCTGCGCATGTACAACTGAAAGCATCCACGCACATGGGACGAGAGCCTCCCCTATGTACAACACAGTTATAACCGGGCTCTCCACAGTTCAATTGGCCATAGCCCCTTTCAGGTGGGCTTGGGATTCCAACCACTATGTCCCATTGACATAGCCATGCCGTTTGCAGCTGCTCAGGCCGATTCAGCTCATGTCCAGTCCGAAGTTGACAAAGCAAGTAGCTTCATCGAGCGCATTCAACACATCCGCCAACAGGTTCATGATATATTGGACAGAGCCAATGCGAAGTACAAGCAGCGCCATGATCAACACCGGGTGCCACACACCTTCCAGGTGGGCGACAAAGTATGGCTGCATTTGCAGAAGGAGCGCCTCACTGGACCTCACCGCAAGCTTCGCCCGCTCCGATACGGGCCGTACACCATCACCAAGGCTGTAGGGAACAATGCTTTCGAGCTTAGTATTCCACCATTCCTTGGTCCGCACCCAGTCTTCAATGTGGATCGCCTTCGTCCTTACTTCCCACCTCTACTGGACACTTCGGACATTGCAGAACAACTCACACCAACAGAGTTAAACCCAGACTGCATGGAACAGGCCACCACAGATTGTATCATGGACATGCAAATTAAGAACACTCGCTAACAGAGGATCCAACTGTATCGGGTTGTCAAAGCTGGCCAACTCCTGCACCAAGGAAAGTGGTTCACCAGGGACCAAGTTCAGCAGAAATTTCCTCATCTCATGGAGGAACTTAACGCAATGGGGACCATTGCTTCCTAAGGGTGGAGGAATGATCCAGGTGGATATTGGTGGCCACCCACCTATTCCACTTGGCCCCCCACCATTGTCTCTTTCAGTTTTTCAGTTTCGGCATAACTTACTATTTTTAGCAGTTTTTCGGGTCCTGAACTTCCGGAGCCGTTTTGAGGCCCTAAACGACGTTTTTTGGGTATCAAAGCGAATTTTATCATCAAATTCGTCCCGACAGCTATAGTCCTCGAATAGAGCTTTCTAATGATGTATCATGTGCGTCAAACGGAGATAGTATGCCAAAGTTACGTCCCTCGGAAGTTGAAACACCAATTTACCCAAACGGGGCCCATAGTTTTGGCGCTTCATCTCCTAGGGTTAGGTTTTTGGGATGTTTAGGGTTCTCCATTGTTTCTCAATAATAAATAGGCCCTCGAGCCTCATTGTAACTCAGTTCAGAGGCCCGTAGCCGCCACATCTCTTCTCAGAGATAGCTACCAGTGCCCTAGCTAGTTTTATTTCCATTCTGTCTGTAAGCAAATTTCAGTTCTTTTATATTAATGAAATGAAGTGTTATTTCCGCTGCATCTCTGTATTTATGGTTATGTGTTTATTCTGTTGCGTTCCTGCATAAATCCGGATCAGGGGTTCCCTTATGACATCACCAGTTAAATCCAATCCTAAGTTCTAAAATAATTATTCCAAAACTCCTAGAGTATTCAATCTCCAAGGATGTCTACAAATAATAAACTAGGGGTTTTCTAACCACTTGAACAATCCATAATTGCTATACATATGCTTTCATAAATGAAAGTTGATACTATGACCCAATGAGTTAATATTATTGATAGCTGAATTAATCATCAATCTATTGGTGATTAAAGAAGAAAATACTTTTGCATCTGAAAGGCTTTGTTTGACAACATCCATATTTCCCATCCAACCAAAATGTATATTGCAACGTAGCACTTCCACATGCACATAATAGATAAGAGACAAGAATCATATCAAATGAAAAACCTAGGTCATACAATTGATATGTAAGAAAAACTTTTAGATATGGTTTGACTAATCTTGTACCCTCCCTTCATGTTGACCATGAATCTATTTGCATCCTTACTAGAGTTTATGTTATTTAAATTAGCTATTCATAAGAGGAAATGCATTTGAAACCTTTCCAACAACCAGGATATGAAAATCGATAAGCCATGTTAGGGGAGAATATGAAACTATCCTGGAAAATACAAGCTTTCCATTTCAAATGCAACTCTAAATACTAAAAAAATAAATAAATTCCTAAAATAAGATAATATAGCAAGCTACACTATTTTGGGTCACTTAAAAAATATGACAGTTCATAAAATAATTATCAACATTACCATTCATAATTTAAATCAATAACTTAAGATTCATAATTAACCACATTCCAATGTAAATTAAAATTTCTTAGTGGGCCTTTTAAGCAATATTTTGTTGTACTTCTGTTATATGTCCAGAAAGGAGCAGTTTCTACTAGAAGACAATGTGATGCATATGGATTATCCATAAAGAAAACAAGAGATCTGTTAAAATTATATAAGTAAATACTACCCAAGATCTTGTCAAGCGAAAGACTACCTGGCCTTTAATTTCTGGTTATGCCTTAAAATTAAGGAACCACAAAGTCGGGAAAATGTGCCTCTATGCTATATGCATGTAATCTTATTCTTGAACTAAAAACATTAACTCAAAAAGGCTACAAGAACACAATACATTGAAAAAATTATAATACTAAAGTTTAAGCATATTAACAGATTGGTGATGAAACAATATTACATGAAATGGAGTCTACAATCACCATGTCTATGTATTGTACTCTTGCAATAATTATGTTTTTATTTATAACAAATGATCAGGTTGAACTAATAGCAAAACATTGCCCGAAATAGCTAGAACATATAGACGAGGAATGGTGTAATCCAGATGCATAATTTTGTTTACTTTTGTTGTTTTTTCTTACAGAAAGTCTTGAACTAGTCCCAACAATTTTTAGTGGCATACCTTTAGTCCAGTGAACCGATAACCTTGTGGCTAAGACATGCCCTATCTTCAGGGTAGGCCGAGGCAGACTAATTAAATTTTTCCATTCAACATCCAGATGCCCCTTTAAAACCACTTTGTTTGATATTTTGGTAAGGGTGATTTGAAGAGTTCACGTACGCATTGTTGGTGTCCAGATGTGAACAAATATTCAAACCCTTTTTCCACATAAATTATCAACCCAAGGGCGTTAGTTATTTCAAGACTAACGCGCACAATATATGCAAGAGAAATCACACAACCTGCTATTGAATCACAGGCTTTAATTAATGAACAAGAAAACTACTGTAACAACAATTAAAATGGACTGCAGAATTAAAAAGGTATTCACAACAATTGCAGAGTTATACTGAAACAGAAGTTACAAAAACAAACTAAAATTTAACATCAACGAAAGAAAGATAACGCGCACCTGATCAGAAGAGTGGGCCCAACTGTATGATCAGGGTTGCAACAAACTCACAATTTACAGGTGAAACAACAGAGTAATGTGCATTCAATTAATTGGAAAATGCTTCTGTTCCAAAATCTGTATATTATTGCTTAACACTGATTCACAGCCTGAAGGCCCTCTTTATACAACTATTCAGGAAATCGTAGATTTCCTTTAACAACTAATTATTTACAATTTTACAATTCGTTACAACAACAACCTAGTTTCCAAAAGCAATCCATGAAAAAGCCTTAAATATCGCTGGGGTGAAACATATTTTGTTGTGTTGTAGCAACAGGTAAAGATAGCACTAGAAATTAGGACCTGCTCCGTGGCTTACAGCTGTAATCCCCTTGCTTTTACCAAATCTGTAAAAATATCATAGTTAATACTTGCAAAGGTAAAACCTCCATGAATATTACTTAATTAAAAGCAAATATTCCATGTAAGATAGTGGAAAGGGGTTTACCTCATGTATTTTAGAATAACTAATGATACAGAGAGATAGAAAGGTGGGCGAAAATGGGAGAGAAAAGTATACAAATCCGGTACCCAACATCTCCCCCCAACTGGTCTATCTGGATGTCCTCATGCAACTCGTCGTCTCCTCAAATTTGGGTTGGATTGAATGTGATTGGCATGAAGTTGTGTGAGATCATATTCTTTGGCCATTTCTGTCCCCAGGGGTTTATAACCTTCCGTCATAACAACATCCTTCCATCAGTCTAGGTCAATGTTGTATGCAGGAGTATATTTCTTAGCTGGCAACCAAATAAGGGGAAACTGAAACCTCAGCCCCATCCACCTGACCCCACAAGTCTAAATACATACCACAAAATGTGGCATCCTTTCTAGCTCCCGTGCAAAGTTAGGTGCTCCAAATGGTTCTTGACCTTTGATGGCTGAAGATGACAACATCCACCTCCTTTAACAATTGTCCATTGCTTCCTTACATAAAGTTGTAATCTGCCTAACACAGAGGTCAACACACCATTTCTGGGTTGTCAACATGTGTCCTCTATGCCCCTCAATCTGTAGAAAGGTAAAATTCTTGTTATAAATATCTGCTGACTGGAAATGCTCCTTCCTCATCATTAGCGAACTTGTGACTTGGTTTTCCTCAAACATATCATAGGCCTTTCTCCATTTAATCTGATTAATGGTGTAGGAGACAAAAGCTCTTAAATGAATATCCCCCATGAATGGAACGGGGTTAAAACCTTGATCATGCCTCAAGAAGTGACCATGCATGTAGAGCTTGCACATTAAGTGTTGTCCTATGATATCATGAATCTTCAAGATACGGAGAAACTGGATGGTATCCTCAATATCGTGCCAAATTTATTTATATATACTCTCAAGACAAAAGAAAAGAAATTGTTCATGATGGAATAAGGCATAGCTATGTGCAGGAGGTCTACAGGCCATTACCTGCTGCACCAGGGAAAACATATTCTCCTTATCGGATTGCAGTAGCTGCACTTGTTCTTCCAACTCTTCTATTGTGGCCTTTTGTTTTTCTTTCCTCTGTCGCGCCTTATCCAACTGGTCTATGTATCCTGTAACGATCCCGACAGCCTGTTCCCGGACTTGCATTGTCTCCTTCTTATGTCCATTCGCAGCAGCCTGCCATCTTCGGATTTCAGAAGCCAGGAAGAATTCCCGGCCTTCAAACAAATGTTTGATCAGACCAGTCTGTGTGGCTGCGGAGGATACCTCAATTTTTGGATTTACTGCCTTCCACTTGTAGACCTTTACCTTCTTCTTCAACCTGGAAACTTGCCTCTTAAACTTCCGGACTTCCTTCTTAAATCTCATGGCTTCATTGAACTCTAACTGATACCTTTTCTTGAGAGGTAATTTTCTTTTCTCACACTATTCAATCCATTCCCATTTGACAATGAATTCATTTTCCGGGCCTGTAACAAGCTCAGGAGGCAGTGGAGTGCTGTCGGTATTATCAACTGGTTTTTTTGATAGGTCTTTCTGGTTGGGCTCCCTATCTTCAGGGGCATCCTCCTCTATATTTACCTTAGGTAATCTTGCCATTTGGTCAGCACTTCCATCGACCATTCTGTGTTCCAGTGTTTCCACAGGAATTCTGTCTCCCTTGCAAGCCTCTGGGTGCTCCAGCTGAGATTCAACAATTACTGGGCCAATATTGGCCATGTCCTTTCTTGGGTTGACAAAATTAAGCATTGGTGGAACAAATATTTCCTCCATTAATCGTTGGGAAGAGCGGAATCCCCTCGCCCCTCTAGGCATTATAGAATGGAACGGAGAAGGGGGAATAGCCTCATCATCCTCATTTCCAGCTTGGGTTGGAATTTCATGCACTACTACTTCAGTCGGGGTCAACGTTGGTTCTTGTCAAACATTGTCGATTCTGAGGATTGTTTCCTTTCTATCCTCCTGCCCTTTTTGCATTACTTCCTCCTCTACAGTCGATACTAGTTCTTGTGGGACAGCATTGACCTCGCGGGTTATTTCTCCTCTGTCTTCCTGTTCTTCATGGATTGCTTCCTCTTCTGACGTCGACACTGGTTCTTGTGGAATAGTGCCAACTTCACAGGTTGACTCTTCTCTGTCTCCCTGTTCTAGCTTAATCGAGGGTGGTTCTTGTGTAACACCCCCACTTAATTCGATATTCATTTTTTCTTGGGTAGGTGATGTTGTTTCTTGCAAAACAACAACACTTTCCATCCTTCTGTTTGATGTTCCACCTTCCTCTTCTTCATTAACAAAAGTTGACGACTGTATGATAGTCTCAACCTCATGCACTATATCCATAATTACTTCATCTATGGGTTCTTTAGGCGAGTATGGTTCTTGTGTGACAACCTCGATTGTGTCGCCAATTATCTCCTCCATTCCCATTTCTTCCAGTTCTTCCTGATCAACCTCCATCTCCATTTCTTCCAGTTCTTCCTGGTCTATTTCCATGTCCTATAAATGTTCTTCCTCTGCTAAACCAATCAGAGAGACTAGTTCTTCTTCTCTAGCAGCAATGACAATTTCTATCTCTTCTTTCTATGATTCAGAGAATTCTGCCCAAGAGACTCGAAATCCGACTATTGCATGCATGACCAGTAAACACACCAATCCATGATTGGAGAGCGCTACTGGAATGCCGAGCAAACTGTGCCATATGCTGCAATTGTTTTAATAAAAAGAAAGGCATGTTTGAGGAATGCACCTGAGCCTGTGGGAATCGAAGGTGAGTCAAAATTTTAAAGTGATATTTGAATAGATTTATGGCTCATCCTTCACAGGTTATGTACTTCATTACAAATCCTGCTACGTCGTTCCATGTGTATGGTACAGACTTGTGCTCATACCCTCTCCCATATGGAACGAAACTTTCTCCTGCCTGAAAGAACAATTCAGGAAACTCTGGGAGAGGAACTCTCCGAAAAAACCACTGTTTCCCTTGTTGTCTTAGTCCGCTAACTTCTGCAATTATTTCTTTCGTGATAGGAATTTCCAATCCTCTTACCGGCGAGCAATTCTCATCCAAATTAAGCGAAAAATCCATTGTAATTCATTTATCAAAACCCTGCAATATATCAAAGTAGATATCCCATCCTGCATAGACAAAAACTTGACATAACTCTAGATTACTGCGGATCGAGAAAGTATTTTCAGGTTCATGACGCACAGCCAGTCCGCCCATATTGTGGAGACTGTAACAACACTCTGGAACAACAGACTGTTAGACAGAGTGGTGGGTACCTAATTTGGCAAAAAAACATCGTGAAAAGCGAGGGTAGTAATGGTAAATACGAATGGTAATTCTCGGGAAACGAGGAAAATCATGAAAAAGTATGGTAAGTGCGATGAATGGAATAGTAATTATTTCATATGAGGTGGAAAGGATGTGTTGCGGATACCAATACATATTTAATGATTATATGGAGTATGATAAGGATCATCGGTTGTACCACACACGGAATTGTAATAATGACTTGTGAAATCATCATTATGCCGTCGTTAAATTATGATGCCACCCCCCCAACTTAAAAGTTTCCATCCGCGACATTAATGTCTTCACATGGAATGTTTAATTAATGCCATAAAATTCAAGTGGAGACATACCTAGAGGCCTACCTGAAAGAAGTGATATTTGATTTAATGATAGTGCATTAATGATGCGGATGGAGTAACAGCAGTACGAGTAGTAACATTCGGAGTAACAACATATGGAGTAACAGTAGTGCGAGTAACAACATCCGGAGTAACAACATCTGGAGTAAAAGCAGTGCGAGTAACGACATCCGGAGTAACAACATGACGAGTAGCAACATCTGGAGTAACATCAGTGCAAGTAACAGCATCCGGAGTAACAACATCGTGGCTAGAAGCAACCAAGGAGTAACAACATCGAGTAGCAGCAATCAAGGAGTAACAACATCATGATTAGCAGCAATCGAGTAACAACATCATGAGTAGTAGCTACCGAGTAACAACATCATGAATAGCAGAAATCAAGTAACATCATCATGAGTAGCCATGTCCAAGGAGTAACAACAGCAATACTTAAAATAAATTTTTGAACTTTAAAACATTACTCCTTAGTAGTAACTCCTGCAAAAAGACAACAAAATAAATAGTAACAATATTTATTCATTTTTTTTCTAATTATTTTTATTATTTTTATTATTATTTTTAGAGCAAGGATGTAGAGGAAGAGTTCTCTGTGCTAATAACTTTCAAACCAGATTTCTTAGAGACATGTTTGATGAAAGCATCCTTGGAGGTTGGGTGATGGTATAATCTCAAGCGATGTCCATTTGCTATGAATGAAGCACGTGTATCATCAATTGTGACTAGCCTGACTGTTCCATTATCAAATACAGCGTCCACCTCATAAGGTCCCATCCAGCGAGTGTAAATATTTGCCTTAAAATCCTTAAAACGAGAGTCATAAAGTAATTCCCAGTCTCCCCTATGAAACACCTTGTTTTTGATAAACTTATCATGCCATTTCGTTCTCTGCTGCTGGATAGCAGTAGTCCTCTAGACAGCCATTGAACGGATTTCATCTAGTTCATTGAGCTGGGCCAGTCAGTGTTTCTGGGAATTTGACAGATCCAAACCAACTTCAAGATCTGTTCTGAGTGTATTGATTTAAAATTCTATTGGAAACAACAAGGATTTTCCATAAACAAACTCAAATGGTGAAAACCTAGTTGTGTTCTACCATGTTGTTCTGTATGCCCAGAGAGCTTCAGTAAGCTTCTGAGCCCAATCCTGACAATGGTACACCACATTTTTTGTCAAGATATTTTCAAATGTCTTGTTTGTGCTTTCCACTTTTCCATTCGCCTAGGGACGGTATGGAGATGTCACCTTGTGTTTGACCCCATATTTCTGCATAAGCTTTGCTATCATGTAAGATTTAAATTGTGCTCCTCCATCTGAAAAAATCTCTCTTGGAGTACCGTAACGAGCAAAGAATTCTTCAAATAGAAAATATGAAATCACATGCTCTGTTGCTTTCGAAACAACTTTCGCTTCTACCCACTTAGTCACGTAATCTGTACAAACCAAAATGTGAACCTTTTTCTGGGAGGGTGGGTTGAAGGGTCCAACGAAGTTGATAGCCCATTTATCAAAAGGTTCAATGACTACCTATGCTTGCAAAGGAATTTCATTAGCTCGACTGGGTTGCCACATACTCTGGCAACTATCACACCTCCTGACATAATTTTGTGCATCCCGAGAGATAGAAGGCCAGTAATATCCCATTTGTACCACCTTATGGCTTGTTATTTTGTCTGAAAAATGCCCCCCACAAGGGCCATCATGGGAAACCTTAAATACTTCATAAATATTATCCTCAGATACACAACGCCGAATCTGATTATCGACTCTTGTATGAAAGAGGTACCCTGCCATCCAAGAATATCAGGCACTGTGATGAATAATTTTTCGTTGTTCCCTATATGACAAATGATGAGGCACTTTCCCTGTAGCAATATAGTTAGCAGTGTCTGCATACCATGGAGGTTTAGTAGAAATTGTAAAAATATGCTCATCGGGAAAACTATATTCTATGGGTGTGCATTCGACATTGTTATCCATTCTAGACAGGAAATCAACAACTAGATTATCTTTTATTAGTTTGTCTATTATTGTAATATAAAATTCTTGAAGCAATAGCAACCATCTTGTAATACGACCAAGACTGATAGGTTTATTCATCAAATACCTTATTGCTACATGATCAATATGTAAAAAAGTATGATACCTGGTGATGTAGTGCCGGAACTTGTTGATAGCATAAATGAAAGCCAAGAATTATTTCTCCTTCACTGTGTAATTTAGTTCAGCAGGAATTAAATTCTCGCTGACATAGTAAATTGCATACGATGTTTTGTCTATCTGTTGTCATAAAAAAACTCCTACTGCTATCTGAGAAGCATCAGCATATATGTGAAATGGTAATGCCCAATCAGGTCCTCGAAGGATTAGAGCTTTGCCAATCAGTCCCTTAATTTTCATGAAATCTGCTTCACAGTCTTCAGTCCACAAGAATTCTGCATCTTTTGTTAGCAATTGAAAAAGTGGATGTGATATTTTAGCAAAATTTTCTATAAAGCGTCTGTAATAACCAGCACAAACAATAAATCTACGTACCTGTGTGGGTGTCTTAGGTACCAGAAATTGAAATATTACCTCTACTTTAGTTGGGTCAACTCGAATTCTAGCAGCTGAGAGAAAATGTCCCAATACTATTCCTTCTTCCCTCATCATATGACATTTGACTGTACTCAGAGATACATGGGTATGCTTACATCTTTTGAGTACTTTATTCAAATTCGCCAATCCCTCTTCAAATTAGTTTCCATATGGAGTAAAATCGTCCATATATATTTCAATGTTTTCATCGACCAAATCATAAAAGATTCCCAGAATTGCCCTCTAGAAGGTGGTAGGAACATTACACAGGCCAAATGGGAGGACCCTGTATGCAAAGGTCCCCCACGGGCATGTAAAAGTTGTGTTATCTTGGTCTTCCAGGGCTATCTGGATCTGGTTATATCTGCTGAATTTGTCCAGGAAGGAAAATAAATTCTTCCCAGCCAAGCTGTCCAGTACTTGGTCAATGAATGGCAAAGGGAAATGGTCCTTTTGAGTTGCCTTGTTTAGCTCCCTGTATTCTACACAGATTCGTCACTTACCATTATTTTTAGGAACAATAACTAGCAGAGATACCCATTGTCTATCCGAGATGGGGTAAATGAAACCTACATCCAATAATTTTTTTAATTCTTCTTTGGCAATGTTCTTTAGAGCAAGATTCATTCTTTGCTGGGGATGTCTCACAAGGCGGAAATCTTCCTTAATATAAATATTATGAGTACACAAGCTAGCAGGGATTCCCTCCATGTCGGTATAATCCCAGGAAAAATCTTCTTTATGGTCTTGAAGGACATTTAAAAGCTTTTTTGTCTGGGATTCAGACAGATTGGGGTTGATATTGATTGTTTTCCCTGGTTCAATTTCAATCGAAATACTATCATGGGATGAAGGTACAGGAATGTCTTCAATTTCATCTTCTGGTTCAATGTTTTCCTGTGTCTCACAACTCATAGTAGATTCTAAATAATAGAACTGGAAACAAAACCAGGATCATTGATAAAAGTATTGATAGTATCATCCTCGGTTTCTGTTTTGAATTGCAGGGCCTGCCCAATAGTGAGGATTGGTCTAACTTCTTCATTTTCAGGTTCAGGCTCTTCTATTGGTAGAGGTTTCTGACTGGTCAATAATTTTTCACACAGGATGAGTTCCACACGAGGGTAGAGAGTAAGATTCTTTGTCATCGTCCCATTTTATATAATCATATGCCCAGATCGGCACCCTACGTATGTATCTGCAGTTGCGAGCCAAGGTCTTCCCAAAATAAATGGGTGACCACCAACTGAGGACCGTGTCTGTAATATGAGGAGGTCCACAGGGTAGTGCCATGAATCCACCGAAATAGTCACATCTTCCAATTTCCTTACTAGTTTGATTGTAGATGTATTTGCTAGTTCCAAGATAGTAGGGGTTGGTTTAACATTTCTGAGACCTAATGTATTCATTGTTTTGGAGGTAATAATATTGATGGCAACACCCAAATCCACCAGTACATTTGGGATTTCAACCCCATTGATTTGTACTATTATAATTGGGTTTCGTGGGTCTCCATATTTTACAGGCATGGTCTTTCCTAGCATGATGTTGGACAATCTACCCATCACATGAATGGTTAACAGATCCCTTGGTTTCTTTTCAGGTTTCTTAGAGGAGTAATCTTTGAGAGTTTTTTTATATATAGGTACATCCCTCATAGACTGTAGTAGAGGTATTTTGACAAAAATATTTGCAATTCCCCCAGGAAATCAAACTCTTCTTAAGGGTTTTGTTTGTTCAGGGTTAATCTTTCAGGATATGGTGGGGTGATTGGACGACCCTGGATAAGAACAAGTTGGGGAGGTGTCTGATTTGTTATGTTTTGTTCTGGTTTATCCCCAACTGCCCTATGTTATAGTTCTATAACTTCACTGTCAATCTGTTCTATGATAATAGGTGAAGTGGGAGCATTTACTACTCATCGAGATCATAAATTTATTTCGTTAAGACCTGCGGTAGAAATGCTATAATATGGAAGGTTAAGAGTGTCTGTTTGTTGGACCCCTTTATTATTAGGATTCAGATTAGGTTGGATAGGAAACTGGGGTCGAAGGGCTGGGTTGCCTGGAGGTACATTGGAGGGTAACTAAAGTTGCTTTTGAGGTATAGATTGGGGAAATTGCACAGTAGGAGAGGGTCCATGCCAGTTTTTATTCCACAAAGGATTTGAACTGATCTAGGGAACCCATTGTTGCCAAGGGGGTATTGATATTGAGACCACACAGGCGAGAAAGGTACAGACTGGGGACCCATATTAAAATTATTAAAATAATGAGATGGGTCGTGAGGCATAACTAGATTCATAGCTGGTGGTCGAGGTTGCCATGGCTTTTTTGGCCCCATGAAGTACAATTGATCCACTGCATTTTCTTCACTTGCCCCTTGAAAAATTTCCTTTAGTCCTGGCAAGGAAGGGCACAAATTGGTCGCATGATTATACTCACAGATTGCGCAAGCTTCCACTGTGTTTAATGGGCATTATTTCAAAGGATGCTTATTTTTTCAATGTGGGAAAATATAGCCATAGTCTTCTCCAAATCTATCTGTTTATGTTTTGCTTGCAGAGTGTCCATCTGGGCGGATAATGTGCTCACGATATTAGCCCTTATGTTATCCATTAGGTTTCCAATTTCTTCCTTTGTAACCCCTCCAGCAGAAGTATTTAATGACCAAATTCCTTGTCCACTCCTTGTAGCCCCTTGTGAACACTGAATGCATAAGTCATAGATGGTGTCAAATTATTCTTTTGAAACATCCCCCTTTCCTACTATGTGCAAAAGTTGCAGGGAATCTTCCCTCAATGCCCCGAGAAGGACGATTTTCAGAATATCTTTATCTAGGTCACTATGGCCAGATCTATGCAGTATATATTTGAATCATTCCACACAATCTTCCATGTTTTCGTCCTCCTTTTGTGCAAACTTAAAAATCTCCTCCTTTATATCACGAGATTTACAGTAGTCCTGGTATTTTTCCAAAAATGTTTCTTTCATCGCATCCCATGAAGAAATAGTCCTTCCTCCTAAACCCATGAACCATCACAGGGCTGTCCCTTTTAGGGTAGCAGGAAATATTTTTAGTTTCTGAGCATCAGAGATATAATCATACCCTCGACAGACAATTTTGAATTCGAAGAGGAATGTATTAGGGTCTTCAGAAGAAAGCCCATGAAAATTAGGTAGAGTCGTTAAAGGAATGGGCTTCATCAGTGCATCACCTATAATGTTTCCAATTGGAAAATCAATAGAAGAACTTGCAGGTGCCATAAATATTCTCCAATACTCACTGGGATTTCAGCTGGTTCTATGACTGGTACTTGGGGTGATTCGACTGTAGGAGGTTTCACCGCACTCTATTGGTCTCTTAGTGACACAAAATCCCTCAGGAACTATTTTTCCAAATTGGAATTTCTTAGTTCAACTGCAGGAGCCTTTACAGCGCTCCCTTGGTCTCATGGTGACAAAAACCCTTTCAGAGGTTCTTCTTCCCAATTGGAATTACTCAGTTCTTCCGACCCTCTACTTGCTATTTCTTCCACTTCTACTGACAGCAGGGATGTCTCCTCCACTGATACCTTATTTATTGCTTCTTCCACCGTCGAAAGAACTTCCTCAGGTACCATGGATGGCACTGGCTATTCAATTGACTGCCCTTCGGACTTCGTCTGAACCCTTACCCTGACAGCAGCGCGAGAGGATGCTTCATATTTAGCCCTTTCGATGATCTCCTGGATATAGGTCTTCCTCCCTAGATCCTTTCCTTTCTTTGGGGGTCTTCCTATGCCCTTCTTATTCAAATCTTTGTTCATACAATTGGTGAGAAGAATTCATCAAAATAGAACAAGCGCTCAGGACCTGGGGCAGGACAGATAGCTTCCTCCCCGGGATGAGAGAGTAAGTTCAAATAGAAAATAAAAAAAACTAAAAATAAAATTGAAGTTCAGGACCTGAAGTAGGATAATCAAATACCCTCCCCAAGACAAGAAGTTGGCCCTTTCAGAAAAATAATAAAAAAGTAGAAAAGTTGAAAACTATGCTCAGGACTTAGAGCAAGGTAGCAAATACCCTCCCTAAGATGAGAGATCAGTTCTAAAGAAAATAATAAAAAGCAGGAAAACACAGAACACTACGCTTAGGACTTGAAGTAGGGCAATATATTTCCTCCCCAAGACAAGAGATCAGTTCTAAAGAAAACAATAAAAAGCAGAAAGACACAGCACACTATGCTCCTGACTTGAAGTAGGGCAATAAATTACCTCCCAAAAACGAGAGATCGACCCTTAGATCAACTGCAGATTGTGTTCTTGCACCTTGTTAGCCTCCCCTGGCAACGACGCCAAAATGTTGGTGTCCAAATGTGAACAAATATTCAAACCCTTTTCCCCCATAAATTATCAACCCAAGGGCATTATTTATTTCAAGACTAACGCGCACAGTGTATCCACGAGAAATCACACAACCTGCTATTGAGTCACAGGCTTTAATTTATGAACAAGAAAACTATTGTAACAACAATTAAAATGGATTGTAGAATTGAAAAGGTATTCACGGAAATTGTAGAGTTATACTGAAACAACAATTACAAAACCAAACTAAAATGTAACATCACCAAAAGAAAGATAACACAACACCTGATCAGAAGAGTGGGCCCAACTCTCTGATCAGGGCTGCGGAAAACTCACAATTTACAGGTGAAACAATCGAGTATTGTGCATTCAATTAATTGGAAAATTATCCTGTGTCAAAATCTGTATATTCTTGCTTAACCCCGATTCACAACTGGGAGGCTCTCTTTATACAATTGTTCAGGAAATCATAGATTTCGTTTAACAACTAAATATTTAGAATTATACAATTCATTACAACAACAACCTAGTTGCCAAAAGGAAACCTTGAAAAAGCCTGAAATATTTCTAGGGTGAAAGAGATTCTGTTGCACTGTAGCAGTGGGTAAATATAGCACTGGAAATTAGGACCTTCTCCGTGGCTTACAACTCTAATCCCCTTGCTTTTACCAAATCTGTAAAAATATCGGAGTTAATACTTGCAAAGGTAAAACCTCCATGAATATTACTTCATTAATCAAATATTCCATGTAATATAGTGGAAAGGGGTTTACCTAATGTATTTTAGAATAATTAATGATACAAAGGGATAGAAAGGTGGGCGAAAATGGGAGAGAAAAGTATACAAATCCGATACCCAACACGCACCGCATACACAAATGGATATTGCAGGATGATCCAAACTTTGTTAGACCTCCCAAATTTAAAACTTGCTTGAGAACATTAGAATTTGAGCCCTAAGCTCCAATAAAAACCATATACACACATTAACATAACCAACATTTGAGTAAATAACATGGTGAATGGATAGAAATAATTGGATAATTCGTAGAAGGAAATATACCTAGTAATCAAAACCCCTTATTTTGCATCTTCTTTCATGTTGTACAAATGTTATTCACTAAATCAATCCATGGTTCTTACATGTCACATTAATAGATAAAAAATACTTGCACACTTCATCTTGCAATGAAAAACTTGGCAGTCATATCCAGTTTAGGTTTGCAACCATTTATTGGATTGACAATTACCGTTGGTTTCTCATCTCACTTAATTTGTTTTGAACAAGTTCTAATGAAATAAAATTTTCTTTCTATTTCAAGTAAGAAACTTGATTGATGCAACATTTTTCCACTTTCCAGGGTTATGAGAATGCGCCAACTGATTTGAAATTCGAAAACAACATTCAATCATCAGGAAGCATAAAAAGAAGTGTTAGAATCGAAATATCTAATAAGGAATCACATTACATAGACCATAAAAAAATTAAAGGAAATGTAATCCCTGCCATAGGAATGAAGGTTTCCAAATAATTAATTTATTGTAAATTTAATCCATATGAAGAAATTTGACTTGACATTCACTATCAACAATTTTAGTCCTTGGATAGATCTTTATAATGAGGTATCATGTCTGCCAAACAAAGACCATATGCCAAAGTTATGACCCCACGAAATTGATGTACCCTTTTACCCCAACGAGGCCCATAGTTTGGCATTTCATCTCCTAGGGTTAGGTTTTTTGGATGTTTAGGGTTCTCCATTGTTTCTCAATAATAAATAGGCCTTCGAGTCTCATTATAACACAACTCGTATGACTGTAGTCACCACATCTCTTCTCAAAGATAAGCTACCAACGCCCTATCTAGTTTATTTCCATTTTGTCTATAAGCATATTTCAATTATGTGATATTAATGAAATGAAGTCTTATTTCTACTGCATCTCTACATTTATGTGTATTTATTTATTTTATTGTGTTCTTGCATAATTCTAGATCAGTGGGATCAAAGCGGTCTTATCTTTCTCGATCCTTATTTGCATGTCCCCAACGAGGTCGGGGTATAAGGAGTTAGGGCTCGATCTGGTTGAACCTTTGCAAGATCAACCTCGCAAACCTTGAAGGCCACTCATGGGGGACGAAAAAAAAGATGAGGGAGTAGGACATCCTATCAAAATATTGCTCGAGTATGCCCTAGAGAAATAAAGGAACACGATGATGGATAACTTTTCCGAGATCCTTCAATGACTTCACATTGACAGTGCATCTGCATCCAGCAACCACTCTCGAGGTGCAACTCATTTTAAGATATAAGTAAAATTTTAAATTCTCATATTTGAGGGAAAAATAGATGCAAACATCATAGATAGATGGTTGAATCTATTATAAGTATATTTATTGGTTCATAAATTTTCCAACCGGGAAAATATTACTTTTGCACTCAACAAAGCCACCCCCATGTCAAGGAATTGTGGGAAACCTATTGTGAGCAAAAGGATGAGAGGGAACCCTCTCTTTTTTCGATCACACCCACTTGGGATTCTTTTCGAGATGCCATCAAGGAAAAATATTATCTTTTGGAGAGTTATTAGGACAAGTACATACAATGGAATAAGTTGTGGCAACAAAAGGGATCAAGATGTTCACGAGATGACAAATTTTTTCTGTACCCTCTAGACAAAATTGGATATAAAAAATTCAGAGAAACATTTGGTGCTAAAGTACCACAATTGTCCACATAGATAAATTCAGGAAGAAATGGAGTTTCTCAACATCTCCTCACTTAGTGAATCATACCCATATGCTGCCAAGTTTGAGGAGAAATTGAAATAGAAGAAGTGAGACTTTGGATCTGCGAATCAGAAGCAAGGGAAGGTGCCCCCAAACCGCAGAACAAAGGAAAAATCCAAGGCAAGGAGGCCCAGGATAACTCGCCAAAGCTGCAAGCCAAGAACAACAACATGAAGCCAACGAAGGACATGGAAAAGTGGTGTGAGTTCCATAAGAGCTCCATGCACAACAAAAGTGAGTGTTTGGCCAAGCAATCAATTCTGGCCGTACTGAACACTTATGAATAGGATGAAAGCTCTAACTCTGAATCATAACTCAACAAGGGGAATGAAAAAGAGAAGCATATTATCGATGCAGATCCCAACGCCATTGTTGCTCCCATGAAGATCCAGAAGGAGGAACTAGAAGATCTAGAGGATGGTGAGCGCCTCTTCCATTCCTAGATGTGGGTAAAGGGTTCCTAGCTACAGTTCATTGTCGACAACGAGAGCCAAAATAACCTCATTTCAGCAGAGGTCATGAAACAGCTGGGCTTGCGAACCACATCACACCCACAACTTTACACCATCGGGTGCCTCATGAAGGACGAGATATTTGCGTCAGCCAGCAGTGCCACCTTCCCTACAATATCAAGCCCTTCACTGATGAGGTATTATGTGACATTTGTCATCTTGATGTTTGTGATGTATTATTAGGCCAACCATAATTGTGCAAGCGAAATGCTATGTATGAGTCTTAGCCTCGCACGGTTATTGTTACTTTGGGCAATAAGTTGTACATGATACTGGAGGTAGCACCACCTACGGCCATCTCTTTGGTTACTGCAAAACAATGTCGTAAGCTCATTTCCAAAACTGGTAATTTTTTTTTCTTGATGATCTGCCCTGAGGGAAAGAAGAAGATTGTGGCCATGAGCTCTATATAGGGATCCTCCTCACAACAACAACAAATGGATAAGGTCATGGAGGAGTAAAGGGACATCTTCACCTCACCTGCAAGGGTTCCTATACACTTTCAAGTCAAGCATCCCATCGATCTGACCCCAGGTGTGTTGCTTCCCAATGGACTAATCTATAGGTGCTCTGTTCTAGATAATGAATAAATAAAGAGGTAGTTTCAGAAGCTACTATAGAAAGGTCACATCTGACCGAGTTCATGTCCCTGTGGGATCCCGATCATGTTGGTTCAGAAGAAGGATGGGACTTGGAGACTCTATATTGATTATCGGGCACTGAACAATATCACTGTCCGGAATAGGTAGTTGACCCTATGGATGGATGACCTTCTGGACCGAATCAAGGGGGGGGAATATTTTAGTAAGATCAACTTGAAGTCAAGGTATCACTAGGTACCAATTGAACCCCACGATGTGTGGAATACTACCTTCAAAGCCAAGGAGGGCTTTTCTTAATGGATGGTCATGCCTTTTGGGTTGATGAATGCTTCCACAATGTTCATGAGGTTGATGGATGACATCTTGAAACCATTCACCAAATCATTTGTAGTAGTGTACTTATATGAAATCCTGATCTTCAACGAGACTTGGGAAGAGCACCTCTACCAAATCCGACAGGTCGTCCAAACATTGCAGCAACACAAGTTGTGTACCAATTTTGAGAAGTGCACTATGGCATGACCCAGGTTCAATATCTTGGATAAATTATTGATGAGCGAGGGGTTCATGTGGATCCATCCAAGATCCATGCCATTCGGGATTGGCCAGGCCCAACCTGTCTAATAGAGTTCCACAAATTTGTGGGTCTTGCTAATTTCTACAGCAGGTTCATGTTGGGGTTATCTCATATCACTTAGCCCTTGATTCAAGTCACCAAGAGAGGAGTGAAAGAAAAATTATTTTGGTTTGAATCTCAATAGATGGCGTTCGTAGAGTTGAAAGATCATCTCTGCTCTACCCAAAAGCTTACAAAACCATCCTTGCAACGACTATTTCAGATTGAGACAGATGCCTCTAACTATGCTATTGGGCCAGTTCTTACTCAACAGGGGCATCCAACGACATATCACAATGAGACACTATCCGACACAGTCTAGAAGTATCCCACTTATGACAAAGATATGTCTTCCATTATGCAGGGTTGCCAACAATGGAAGCATTACATTTTGGGGAAGGAAACGGTCATCCACATAGATCACCGACTCCTACAGCTAATAGAGAGACAAGGGAAGTTGCACAACGATCGCCATCAGAATTCATCCACATATCTGCAACACTTTCATTTAAACATAAAGAACAAGAAGGGCAATACCAATAATGTTTCAGACTACCTCAGCCGACCATTGATCGTGGCGGTAACCACCATGCTCAACTCTTTTTGGCACGAGACTTTTGATTGGCCAGTTCTCTACAAGAGTGATCCAAAATTCAGCCACACATACAAGACGTTCTTGGAGCGTTAGCAAGTTCCAAAATTTCACCTCAAGGATGCACTAATATGTCTCCTAGGATGCTTTTGTGTTCCTTCAAGCGAGCGCGCTAAGATTATTCGGGAAGCACACTACAATCAGGTCGCTAGGCATTTTAGGTTTGAGAAAATACCGACATGATTGCAGAAGTATTTCTATTGGTTGAACCTTCGACAGGATGTTGGGAAATACATCAGATCTTGCGCTGCCTGTGCCATTGCCAAACCAACCATGAAGAAGTAATGCCTTTATACTCTATTGCCTACCCCTATTAGAATTTGGGAATCCATAATGATGGATTAAATATCGGGCCTTCCTTCAAATAAGCATGGAAATGACTGTGTTTTTTTGGTGGTCAACAGATTCTCAAAGATGGCCATTATTGCAGCCTGCGAGAATAATATCACAGCAGAAGCCACTACTAATATATTATTTAAATGAGTGTGGCTACACTTTGGGATCCCACATTCTATCATCTCAGATTGGGACATCAGGTTCGTAAGTACATTTTTTCCTAGCCTCTTGTCAATTTTAGACACCAAGCTCACCAAGTCCACAACTTTCCATCCCCAAACTGATGGCCAGAAAGAGGTTATCAACAGGATGATCATACACATTTTGTGCATGTACAACTAAAATAATCCACACACATGGGATGAGAGCCTCCCCTATGTACAACACAACTATAACCGGGCTCTCCACATCTCAACTGACCACAACCCCTTTCAAGTGGGCTTGGGATTCGAGCCACTATGTCCCATTAATGTAGCCATGCCATTTTTCGCTACTCATGCCGATTTGGCTCATGTGAATTTTGAAGCTGACAAGGAAAACAACTTCATAGAGCACATTCAAAACATCTACCAACAGGTTCATGACATATTGGATAGAGCCAATGCTAAGTACAAGCAACAACATGATCAGCATCGGGTACCACAGAAATTCCAAGTGGGTGACAAAGTGTGTCTACATTTGCAGAAGGAGTGACTCGTTGGACCCCACCTCAAGCTTCTCCTGATACGATATACGCTATACACCATCACCAAGGATGTAGGGTATAATTTTTTTGAACTCATTATTTCACCATTCCTTGGTCTACACCGAGTGTTCAATGTGTACCACCTTTGACCCTACTTTCCACCTATACCGGACACATTCGACATGGCACAACAAATCAAACCAAAAAAGTTAAACCAAGACTGCATGGAACAAGAAACAACTGGTCAGATCATGAAAAAAAAATCAAGAACACCTACCAGCAGAGGATCCAACTATATCGAGTTGTCAAAGTAAGCCAACTCCTTCACTAGCGCAAGTGGCTCACTAGGTATGCTAGGGACCAATTTCAGCAGAAGTTTCCTCATCTCACAGAGGAAATCAACGGAATGGGGACCATTCCTTCTTAAGGATGGAGGAATGATCCTGGTGGATATTTGTGGCCACCATCCTATTCCCCTTGTACCCCCACCATTTTTTCTTTTAGTTTTTCAGTTTCCTTAATTGTAGAAAAATTTACTATTTTTGGCAGTTTTTCGGGTCCTCAACTTCCGGAGCCGTTTTGAGGCTCTAAACGACATTTTTTTGGAAAATCACCTTTTGTGCTACAAAAAAGGAAACTGAAAAATTGAAAGAAACAATTGTGGGAGTCCAAATGGAATAGTCGAGTGGCCACCAATATCCACCTGGATCATTCATGGACAAGGGAACACGGGGATGCATCTTTAGGACCCATGGAGAGGCTCCCTAAGTTTCAGGGGAGGTTGGATCCTTGAACATAGTGACCATGCCCCAAATATTTAAATATAAAATACATAAAAAATCATAACAAGTTATAAATATTAAAAAAAACTAATATTTTGTATGCCTAATCGACCACAAATTCATAAAATTGAGTAGCAAAATCCATGATCCAATTGGAATTTACAAAATTTGAAAATTGGTATATAAAATAGGTGAATCGTTGTCTAAATAAAAAATACAACTATATACATATAATTTCATTCATTTTATTTAAATATTAATAAATCCTCTGCATCTATGTGTTGCAAGAACATATCAACATCATTTATAGGAATATGAAGACATCTAGCATCTAGTATATAGTTTCCAATCAAGTTGTTGCTATAACCTTTCCAGCTAAACAATGAAAAATGAAAGATTCTTCTCGAATTTTTAACTAAGAAAAGTTTGTTGAACCTGAAATGAAATTAGAATATGGTAGCAAATCCATATTTTATGCACTTCTCTTCCTTTGAAAGCTTCTTGTTAAAAAACCGAACTACAATCTCATGTACTCAAATTAGCGTCTTATTAGGTGGAACAAAAAAAGTTATGATTTGGGAGAGTTACATATAGAATAAAAGGAAACGTGAGGATTATGATACCCCCCCTTTTCTTTAATGAAGAAAAACATATGTTCTCTATTGTTTTTAATTTATGTGTTTTAATGAGAGCCCCATGGTAGATTTTACTAAGACATCATTTGGAAACAAACCATGCAGATGGCATTAATGGTTTTTTAGGCTTGGTAATGTGATTTAAAGGGTTCTTCTAGCTAGATGTCTTGTTTCAATTATTATCAAGAATATTTCGTAAGGATTGTAGATAGTTTCCCTAAAGCTCAAATGGATGGTATTATGTTTTATGGACCTTCCCAACATCAACATGATAGGTAGGTATAACCCCAAGTTGTTTAGTAAGAATATTTGCTATATAATCATTTTTCACCTCTATATACTTGATGCTCTATGTTATGGCCTTGGGAAGCCCTTTCCCTTCAGACTTGGTCCTTTACCTAAAAACATTATTTTGAATTCCATACGTGAATCTTCCCTCTCAAAAGAACATGCACATGCGGGTCCAGTTATACCAAAACCACGTATATAATTTAAAATATGAAAAAAATTAAAATTTTCCTATTTTCTAGGCAAAGTTTACGGGTTACACCAGAAGCCTACCTACATGAGCATGTGTCCTATTGTTTCCCAACTGAAAAAACTGTTTTTGGGTGGTATAAATACACCTCATGGGAAGGCCTTAAGGTGAGAGAGAGATAGGTATTGATACTATAGACATTTAGTCCTTGATCAAGTATGATTTCTCCCTGTGCCTCATGCACCTCCCAGGATTTGGAAACCCTTTTTTCCCTCATGGAGATGTTCATTCCTCTTATATGACATCCATGTGTATGCTTATGGAAGGATATTGTTGAGGCTCGGGCTGGACAGATCCAGAGGAAGGTTTCGCTTGGAGCCGTGGCTCAAAATAATTGACCTTCATAAATTGTCTCCCTTACCATGTATTCGAACGATGCCTAGTCTCCCTAGGACTATTTTAATATAAAGCACGATTGTTGTGATAAAAAATGTTAAAACTAGATTTTATAGGATCAACGGCTGGACATGATTCCCAAGGATAACGAAATATCAAAACCAAAATAAGGCGTTGTCTGATTCATAGATGGAATATTTTTTTTATTACATTTTTTGGTTAATCTATACTAAATATTTAAAAACTTGAATTTAAGTTTTTTATTCTACAAAAATTTAATGTTCTTGAGAATTTTTAATGATGCTTAATCTATTTATGCATTCAAAAACACATTTAAAATAAATAATAAAAATTCTATTTCATCTATAAATTAAACTACCACTATATTAAATACGTAAAAAAGATGGTGTGGTGAGTGCTATAAAGGAAAACCACCGACGACAACAAATAAAAATGAAAAGTGGAGGCGACAAAAGAAAAGAAACACACAAAAAAAGTAGGAAATGGCTCACAGTGACGATCTAGCATTACACTAAAGAGAATAATGGATACCGTACTAGTCTAGCTAGATGAAAGCACTGTGTTTTTATTTTTCCAAAAGCCCAAAAAGTTAAAATAAGCGTGAACCAGAAAAGAAATCCATTTGCACCCCAAGACTATGGGAGTAACGTCAGGCTCCAACTTCACAGTCATTATATGCCACGAGTAGCGAGGTTTCCACTCTACAAAAGATGCTGACATACTGTCGTAGTTCTACCAGCTATATACAAATTCAATATATATTTTTGCTGCCCATTTTTTAAGGTTATACATACTGTCCTTGACATGGCCTGATAGACAATGATATGCATCTATTGTGATATTGAATTACACTAGAGTAACAAATTTACTCGACATATGAAGAAGATATCGGCGTATTTGTTATCTATGGTTTATTGAGCTGAGAAATTTATTATACAATTTAGTATGAGGGAGATGTCTAATTTTGTCTATCAATTGTTCCCCTTTAAAATAAAATTAGGAAAAAAAAACAAAATAAAATAATGTAGGCTATAATAATTAAAAAAAATGAATATGTTGTAAAGTAATGACAAGTAAAAAATGTGTGAGTAAGATGTTTAAATCTTATAATTTGATTATTGATAAAATATTTTAATACGAATTAATATTGGCATATACTTAAAAATATGTTAATAATAAAAAAATCATTTTAATTTTCTTCATAAAATGTCTATATGTACATGTTATGTAAATTTTTTTAATGTCAATTGCATATATATTATATATCATTTAAAAAAATGTATATATCATGAAACGTTTATTTGGTCCTATATATACTCTATTTAGCATTCAAAAATAAAATTTAAACAATGAAAAATAACACATTGTATTTTACACTCTAAAGAAGTTTACATGTGAAGAAATTTGATCTCTCTCTGCCCATGTTAGATCCATACTTAAGATGGATCTATGCTAGTTAATATACAAGCTCAGAGGAAAATTTTAATTCTAGGAAGATTTGTGTACATAAATAAACTCATGAGAAATAAGAGCACACCTATAACTTTGTATGTCGGCTTAAAAAATCCATTCAAGATACCATAGTGATCACGGAATTATACAAACAGGTGCTTTCGGTAAAATAATCAGAGAGTTCGGTCACTTTTTTATTTGGTAGGCAATAATCACTGATCCTTTTTCCCATACATATATATAACACTAACACAACCACATTTATTAATGTGGTTGATATACATGAAGCACATTTGAAACCACATTAGTAAATTTTGTTGATATAGCCGATAGGCCTATATCGACCACATTAATAATTACACTTAAGGTGTTCTCTTTGTGGATTTTGGTTGTGCAAACATCGTTCACCCAACCAATTTCCACACTCCATTTTCTTCATCTCGTTCAACAAGTTTTTACCATGTGGTTGCTTGATGTCATTATATTAGGTCTGTCTCATGTTTCAGGTTCCAGTGTCATTAGACTAGCTCTGCCTCACGTTTCAGGTACCAGTGTCATGGTGTCAAGTCTGGCTTCGAGTGTTAAGTCTTTGAAAAAATTAACCAAACACATAATGAATACTCTTCATCTGCAAGGAGGTCGTAATCTTTCAACTCAGGAGCTTGTGAATGTAGTGGATCCACATCAAGATCTATGCATGCCCCAAAAGGTAAATCGATCGCTTCAAATATAGTTACTATAAGCAGGGCTTCAGATTCAATTTGAATATGCAGGGCATGTTTTCCATATGAAACCAAACTGGATATTATTTCACTTGTGCTCTAGAATTACTATAATATGGACGTTAGAAGTTGGATTAGTTATTATCAAAACTTTAAATATATTTCTCTATTTCTGTCCTGGATATTGTTCCCAAGCTCACATATTTATATTTAACATGATCTTGTAGAATGGATCGCAGTCCATGTCCACATAACTATGTTGTAGAATGGAGCAGTCTACTACTTGAATTCAGTAAAAGGAAACCAAAGGTCCCGTTATTGTTTCATTTTTCCAAAGAATGAAACTTATGACGTTGATTCAAGGTGTAGAGAGTATCAAGAAGTAGACTCGAGGTTGATTATATCTTGTGATTCACCCAAACACCTCACCACACATAATAACGGTGAATCTATGATGAGTAGGTTGGGTAAAAGTGATCTCCATTCAATTTCAGGATCCTCCAATTTTTCCTCCACCCCAACATCTTCATATTTAGTTATATCATGTTTCATTGCTTCAGAGGCGAGGGGAATTTGTCTCCTTATGGACATGTCAGAAAATTTTAACCGATTCCATTACTGGTTTACCTACATCTCTATGAAAATAAATTGTCCTATGATATCTCTTCCACTATCTGGAACCTCACGACGCTGGAGAAACTATATTCTAGCATGAATGGTCTCAAAGGCTTCATCCCTAATGGGATATATGAGATCTTTAATCTGAAAGTTCTTTTGTTCTATAGGAATAAATAAATTGACAGGTAGGTGCTACCAGACATGCCTCCTGTATGCCATATGTCATGCTTGATCATGATTTTCTCACCCAGTGATGTTGGCCAGATAAATCGTTCTTGCGGACAAGACCGATCTCCCTAGTACTAAAAGTATCTAGCAACAAACAGCCAAATAGACTAATATTTCTCTAAGCATATAAGGTTTACAAAAGCTCTATAGAGGAGTAAAAGACTTACTGTATGTCCAGCACTTGTTTGAAGTCATTGTTGTCCCTCGTGCACTTGAAGGAGTTTTCCTCGTAAACCTGCAGTCACAAACAAGAAAAATATTACATAGCACCTGTATAGACATCATCATAAACCATGCTTATAATAGTGATCAAGGAATCTATGAAATAAACCATGAACAGACAGCTTATTGAAAAAAATGAGTATATTTGTATTAATTTCAAGAAAAGGAAAACCTTACAACCTGAGCCTTGATGTTCGAAAGGCCTTCCTGGGGTCCGAAGCAGGAGTCTCCTCTACTTTGATAAGCTCTGCACTCCTCCAACCAAGAAAAATAGAGGTATTTAATCTCTCCTCACAAAAGTCTTAGTCAACTGAGTCTAAATCTCAACAACACTTAACCTCAAATCTTCTTAAGCTTGACCTCTCTTTGAGGCTACCCAATGCCTCTGTTTATAGTAGAATAGAGGAGGCTTTCTGTTCCAACTATGAAGGGATAGAATCCTCCTTCAAAGGGATAAGATCCTCACATCAAGGGGTTAGCTCCATAAGGTAAGGGACACATGCACCTCATAAGAGCGGTTTTGCCACCGCAAGATCCATTCTAGAAGTTTCCAAAATTTACTTTTATTGAGATTTTTGGAATTTACTTGCGCCTTTTTTATCTTACAGGGGTCCGCACCTATAACAAAGATAAAGTGCATTCAGGTATGCAGGATAGCTGAACATTGGGTGCGGGACTACAGGCAAGATAGCGAGAAAGTGCGATACCAAAGTTTAGGAGACTTTTAGGAACTTTCTCTGATTTTCAAGGCTTGACATGAGGAACTAACATGTTTACACTTGCAGAGGGGGAAGTATGAGTAATAATGAGCTCATACAGTTAGCAGAAAGTCAAGGTGACAATTTTTAGTGTAACATATTGCCCCCTAAAGTGCAAAGTCTGAAATAAATGAAGATGAAGTCTGTCATATATGAAGAGTGAAGTACTTTATCATTTCAAGGATCATCCTGTGGACACCCCAGTTGGAACCTGTAAAAACATTCAATGCAATATATATATATATATATATATATATATATATATATATATATGTAAACATATCATCGCTGAGGTAGGCATTCCCATACTCAGATCAAAAACTAACTAAACTTGTTCTGATACAGAAATGATTTTCAACACATCAACAGTATAGAAATATGTAGACACAGCATGGACGCAGCCATCTGTTTATAAATAGTCCACTGTATAATTGATAACAAAATTCCTCGCAGCCTGGATGGTAGAAACTAGCACTACTACATTTGGCGAAAATTCCGACACTTGGTTCCGACGCTTTTGACCAAATGTCGGAAATTTCCCCAGATTTTTTCCATCCCGCCCGAAACCGTCGCTATACCGACGTTTATAGAAAAGTGTCGCAATACCGACACTTAGAAAAGTGTCACAACTGTGACGTTTGGAGGAAGACGTCACAATTGTGACACTATCTCCGAAAGCGTCGCTATTGCGACGAAACTCCAAACGTCGTAAGTGCGACACAATGTATATGTGTCGCAACTGCGACGTATAGAGGCCTTCGTCGCAATAGCGACGTGCTTTCCGCCGTCGGTATAACGGAACTTATATGTGCGCTAAATAAAAATACAAAACTTATATGCGCGCTACATAAAAATGATTTTATTGTTTCGTATCCGTCGCAATAGCTACATTAACGTCTGATATCACACGCGCATTCGCCCTCTGCTCTTGCAGAACAGCATTCGCGCTCAGCATTCGCCCTCAGCTCTTGCAGAACAGCATTTGCCCTCAGCATTCTCCCTCAGCGTTTGCCCTCAGCTCTTGCAGAACAGCATTCGCCGTCAGCGTTCGCCCTCAGCTCTTGCAGAATAGCATTCGCCCTCAGCTCTTGCAAAATGGTAAGTTCTTACTGCAGGCCCTTCCTCCTATAGTCGGGTTGACTCTATTTGGGTTTTTGTGGTCAATTCCATTGGATTGTGTTAGGCTGTAGGGTTCTCTCTAGATGTCAAGAATCAAGATTCAATACCCTCTATTATCTTCATCACCCAATACAAGATTTAAATTTTTCCCAAAGAAATGCTTATTAATTTGGCAGCCATTATTTCTCCCCGCTTTAAAAACCCTACATTTAAATGAAAACAAGCATTGCATTTCAACTACAAAA